>JAHLJT010004567.1:46744954-46868838 GCA_031308135.1 Acheta domesticus | reverse complement strand
GCGCGTACAGCGCGAGAGTAACGGCCATCAGAGTGACCCGCGCTTTACGGCCGCGGTCGCGCACCGCCCGCGCGCCTACACATCACCGTGAAAAATGAACCTCGGCGCGCGCGCGTGTCCGTTGCACGATCGCGACGGGATCTTGAAGTGGCGCCTTCCGTGCGCGGCTCTCTGAACGCGCTTATGCAAAACACGCGCCCGCCGCCTCGCTCGTTTCGCCTGCGCGCCCGCCCGCACGCCCCGCACGCGCCCCGCACGTGCCACGCCCCGCCCCCGCCCCACCCCGCCACTGCCCTGCCCCATCACCTGCCCCGTCCCATCACCTGCCCCGCCTCATCACCCACCCGCCCACCTCATTTTCCCATTTAATCTCATCGCCCGTCCCGTCCATCACCGCCTCGCCCCATCACCCGCCCCGCCCCATTTCCCATCCAGCCTCATCACCCGCCCCGACCCATCACCCGACCCGACCCATCACCCGATCCGTCCCATCACCCGCCCCGCCCCGCCCCATTTCCCATCCAGCATCATCACCCGCCCCGCCCCATCACCCGCCCTGCGTCATCACCCGCTCCGCCCCATCGTCCTTCCCGCCCCACCACTACACTCGCCCTCTCTCCCATCGCCCGCCCTCCCCCTCCCAACGCCCTCCCTCCTCCTCCAACGCCCGCCCCTCCCCCTCCCATCGCTCGCCCCTCCCCCTCCCCATCGCCCCGCCCTCCCCCTCCCACCGCCCGCCCTCCCCCTCCCATCGCCCGCCCTCCCCCTCTCGTCGCTCGCCCTGCCCCATTGCTCGCCCCGCCCCGACACCCGTCCCAACACCCGTCCCAAACAACCCGTCCCCCACCCCATCGCCCGCTCCGCCATCACCCGCCACCCTCCCCGCCCCATCGTTCGCCCAGCCTTACCGCCCCGTTCGACGAGGAAGGAAACTCGTTGGCCTCCCGCGCCCCGGCGAAACAAGGCCGTACATGAAGAGGTATATTACGTGTCGTCGAGACATTACGCCGGTAAATAGTCCGTTGCAAAATGAAGGCAGCCTTCGTGGGAGAGCGGCGCTCGCCGTCATCTGAGATTCGTAGCGTGCGCGCTGTAAGTAATCAAGCGAACACCGGGTGGAGAAACATTCGATATTTACGTGGGGTCCAGAAACCGTAAAGTAAGACCACAGTAGAAATGAATGTTGAAGGCTGCGTTATGATTTGCGAAAGGCGTAACCCCAGATTTAATCAATGTAATGTTAGTTGAAAACCCCAACATCATTTTGATTGTAGGTTTTACTAGTAGATAATGTGTGCAGAACACTGATCACAAACTGAAATATTTTCAATTAGTTTTTGTTCTCCCAAAACTTACAATTGCAGAGCAAAAACAACCCATCCTCATATAGTTCCATTAAATATATAGGAAAAAATTTCGCATTTGCAACAAAAGAAGAGATATTTAATGTTTCTCTGAAAAATTTTCTGCAAATATCCGGAAAGCTGTCACATAGCCATAATAAATGTTATTTTCATCTCATAACGTGCAGTACCATTCAGTGTTATTCCAAATATATCTGTTCTATTTGGGTTAAAAATAACAAAATTTAAAGTCGCGAAAGTGATTCTTATCATGCGTTTGTGAAACAATATCAATGCTCTACTGGATATGGCTTTTTTTGACAGGTGGCAGAAACGAAAATTAATTTGCGTTAAGACGCCTTCCGTATTTGTTTCATAAAAATGCCAATTTTACGTACAGTAAGGAGGACATTGCCACCCAATATTCCTGGTGAGATGAGTTACCATACGCTCTGCCATTTGGCAGTTTGGCATGTTAATGAGTACAAAGCGAAACGAACAGGTTTCCGTCGCCACCGCCGGCGCGAGCGTCTTGCTCTCCCGCCCCGCCGCCAGGGGCCTCCATCTCCGACCAGGTGGCACCGCCTCCGCCACCGCAGCCTCCGCCGCCGCTACCGACTGTCGGCTTGTTTGGCTGCGACGGAGGCAGCCACCGCCGCCGCCGCCGTCGCCGCCGCCGCCGCCGCCGCCGCCACCGCCGCGCCCGTACGAGCCGACTAATTAATTAAATGTAAACTAATTAGGCTTTCAGACGACAAAGCAATTATAGCTGACTTGGCGGCGGCGGAGGATGCAGCAGGGAATGTTTCGCGGGTGTATTGACTCCTTACCCGTCCGCGTCCGGGGGTTGCCTCGGGACCCATTTGCTCCCACCCCGTCTCTCCCCGCCCCGCCCCCCTCAAACGACGACTCGCTGCTAATGGTTTCGGATCCGCAGCCGCCGCTGCCTCGCGTGGACTCCCAAGCGCCCCCGGCCGCGCTGCGCCCCGCTCTTGTTTGGCCTGCGCCGCCGCCGCCGTCGTCGCTGCGTCTTCCGGCGAACCCGGATGTAATTAGTTTCGAGTTTCTGAGTGGTTCCCGGCGAATATTTGATACCTATTATTTTCTCAATAGCTTCTCTGGGACGCTTAAGCCTTCCTGTTTCGTCCTTTGAGTTTCCGTTGGCACTGTTGATTCTGTTTCTTATTGATTAGTTGGGACTTTCCCGTTGTCGATGGCTTTCTTAGTGTGTTTTCGACCTTTGTGTGCTGGCTTTTTGTTGGTTTTTCTTTGTGTTGGGAATGATTCATTCAGTTGGCAAGCAATGACTTGCGGAAGTCCACGCTCATTTTATTTGCCTGTGTTCAGTATTTGTGAACTATAGTTTTCCCGGACCCTTGTATATTCTAAATTAGTTTCCTTTCTTTTAACTCAATCCTTTCTTAATATTCTTGCTCTTGTGCATTTGCATTCTATGTGAAAAATAAGGAAGAACATTAATTTGATCTAAACCTCAATTTATTTGCCATATGTCGAAGTTTATTAATTTATGAAAAAAGTTCCATATCTTTCAACTGTCTTTTAAAAATTATAATTATTATTATAGTTACTTTCCTTAAAAGTAGTAGTGAGAAAATGAACTCATAGAAGTCTATAATGCAAGTAAAATCAACGCTTTATGATCTTACCACCTACATACGTTGTCTTAATTTCAAGTAATTTTTGGCTCTTAGGTGCTCGTCGCACAGTGTGAGCTGCAAGGTCAGTGTATTAAGGATAACTATAGTGGTATACCTTTCATAGCATCGAAAAGCAAAAACAACTGTAAAAAGTTATTAAATTTAAATATTTTGGTGACTGAAAACACATTTTGCAATAATTATTGTATAAGCAGGAAAAAGAAAACTTTTATCCTTGCTACACATTGCGCACGACGCGGAGAAAATGAAATGTGTCAGACGAGAGTCACCAACTTCATTGTGCAGGCGAGAGTCACGAACAAAGTAAAGAAAGATCAGGAGTAACTAGGAGTTAACTACGTAGTATGTGTGTTTGTCAAACGCCTGGTCATTGAGTCTGTTAATCCAGAAGCACCCAATATATGTACCACCCCGTTCAAATTATCATCACCCCGCGCTGGTCCAGTCTATACGAGTGTTGTCGCCTCAATGACACAGGAAAGAGCGTGCCTGATCGGTGCGTCCTCGGTGGCACCTGCATGGACAAGGCGACTGCGTGCGGCGGCGGCGGCGGATAGAGAAGTCGACGTTGCACCGGCGCGCGCGACCTATCGATCCTTTGTCCGAGGACGAGTCAAGATGGCGGCGCGGCCACTCGGCCGGCGATCGACCCATGCAGGGCCCCCTTCCCCCAACGCCCTTCGCCCAACGGACAAGCCCTGCGTCTGGTGCTGCGCCCGTTGGCCGGCAGCCCACCCGCGGTCCTGGCCTCGATTCCGGCCCCAGGCATTGCTCCCTGCGCGCTTCGCGCCGCGCCGCTCCGCGCCGGCCCGGAAACATAGGGCTCGCCCGCAGAGACGCGGCGCTGCGGGCGGCGGCCGCCCTCCTAAGTCCCGGAGGATTCAGGTGCGCCCGGCGGATGCCCGGCCGCGCGGATGGGAACGCACGGCTCGCTCCCTTGAGGCTTCGTCCAGTCCGCTGGAGATGGCAGAAAATGGAAAAGCAAAAATTGTGGATTTTTTTTACAGTATTCGTGACTAACGTACAATAAAGAGTAAAGTGTGAATTTCGCCTTGTCACTATCACGATTAATTTGTTTGAAAAATGTTTAAAAGATCGTACTTTAACGATAATTAGAAAAATCATTCAAAATATATTTTTCCTCTTATTCTGGATTAAAAAAGTATAAAAATTTGTAATGCTGTAGTGTGGTCATAAACTTAATTATTTCAATCCTGGATGAGAGCACATCAAATTGCGGTGTATCGTTTTTTTAGAAAATTCTTTCCTATGTGAGTATCAAATTTACAAAATGAGACCTCATTTTTTGGACTTATTCATTGTTATGTGGAAATATGAGCTATGGGAGCTAGAAAACATAATTGAACTCAGAGGTCGATAAGAACTGGTAGACGGTACTTCTTAATTCGTATCTCAGAAACAAATTGCGAGACGCACATAACAGGCTTGAGTGTACATGGAAATCTTTTCGAGATTCAAGCAAACGTTTTGTTTCAAGGGGTTAAAGAGGGTAGCACAAAACTTACAAGAATTGTAGAGAGATCGCCATTGAACTAAGTTTGAGTGTCACACTGGTTGGTCTTGTGATTCAAAGAGCCAAGAATTCTGTGGTCACGGGGTAAAAGTTTTTAAGTCAATTTTTGGCGAAATTGGGTGAAATACTGAAACTACAGGATAAGTATCTATTTTAATTTAGTAAAACGACCGAATTCAAATGTTGCCTTCTTAACGAGAAAAAGCGTTGGAAAATATCGTTGAGCATAGGAAAAAACGTTGGCTCAACAATCTAACCCTTGTTTTCTCCAGATTAAGATCTTTGACTTAAGAACTTTTACCCCGTGACCACAGAATTCTAGTATCACAAAACTTTTTTAAAGCATTATCATCTTTTTCATCCGAGCCCTTTCGTTGTGAATTGTTTTTCGCAAAATCCTGCGTACGTTAAGTTGATTGATTCGTGTTTCTGGGCGCGTCAACTACTTAGGTCATTAGTCCCGTAAGGGTATTGCATGTTTTTTTTCTCGGGAGATGACAATGATCTTTTCCCCGCTGGATGGCGAGATCTGGCGCCGACCTACCGTCGACTAGTGGGGTTTTCCCTCCAACCGGGTATCTCCCACCAGCGGGGCATCGCCCCAGCCAGGACAAGCTGTAAGCTCCCAACCGGTCTCCCGACATGTGTGGTAGTATGTGCATGTTAGAGTGTGTGTGTGTAAGAGGAGAGGATAGGTCAAGGAAGAGGAAGGAAAGATCGCGCGCGGTCCGTGGCCCGTTTGTTCGGGTACTGCCCCGGCATTCGCCTGGTGTTGATCGGAGAAACCACGGAAAAGAATTTTCCTCCAGGTAGCGACTGAATTCGACCTATCTGACAAGCTAATCGAAAATCCTGCCGCCGTGGGGACTCGAACCTAGGGCCTCCCGGTCAGAGGGACTGCAGTGACATCAGGTTGATGCACTGAGCCATCTCTCCCGGTCGCGCACGTTAGGAATAGCAAAAAAGAGAGCCCTTGCATGTGGAGCGCCGAAGTCGCGAGGGCCGGGTGCGGGGCTCGATTCCCGGCGGGGCGCCCGCCGCGGCCGCTGGCGCGCGCTGTCGGCGCGAGGACAGCGAGCGCGCGTGACAGCGGCGGCCCCCGAGGCGCCCCGCAGGCCCGGCCAGGCGGCGACCAGAGGTCTGCTGGCTGTCACCCCACGTACAGACGTCGAGAGCTCAGCGGTAACCCATTTACCTTTGCGGTATCGTTGAGCGGAAGGTCGCTGGGTACGAGTCCCGCCGATGGTGGATTGCCGATAGGTAGCTAATTCAGCCACTGTCTGGATGAGAATCCTGCGATTTTCTTAACTGTGCCCCTGACAGGAATCAGCTGTTTCGCCGCCATCCAACCGAGAGCTTTTAGGTCGCCATAGTGACATCACTATGGTGACGTTAAAACTGGATGAAACCGTCAACAACTGATACCTGTCAGGGGCACACTTAAGAAAGCCGCAGTATAAGATCAGCTGCTCTGATTAGGAGTTGCGTATGGTGGAGCAGTACACCCACATGGGGACAAGATCCCGCAATCTTTCCTTCCTCATCCTTGTCCACTGCTCTTCCCTCACACACACACACACACATACACACACACACACACACACACACACATACACACACGTGCGCGCGTGAAACTTACATTACTATACTTCTACGAGCTACAAATCGCAAGGCCACTCTAGAGCTTAGAGCTTGTCGTCGCTGGGACTGGGGAATATCTGTGTATGTGCTGTTCAACATCTCGCGATCAAATGCAGCCGCTTCCTACTTGATTGCCTCCGTCAGATCAATCAGAATGCAGGGTTTATGAATGGGAGGAAGTACTAATAAAGTCATACGGTTATTTTCAATATTGTAGAAAATACCATGCATTTGAGGTTCTACATCTGATATGACAACACAAGTAAGAAATTAGTCAGCTTTTTCGACAGTATTTTTATAGCTCTACTTTTATCCTGAGAATTAAAAATAACACACAAACAGAAAAGAATTGCAGATCATTTTAAAATGCCTTCAAAATGTATTAATCCAAAACACCTCTCAAAGCAGTATGTTTTGCTCAAGTATATTAACGTAAATATCAGTAAAGTTGTTATAACACTCTTTTTTATCGTTTAAAACTCTTCCGAATTGAGAATTCATTTAAAAATCATCAATCGAAGGAAAGTAATTTTTGTTACCTTACAGTTACTTTTTACTGTGTCAAAATTATATAATGATGAACACTATTTTTGTAAATAAATATTTTTTCTAGGAGATGTGTACATTTTTTACTAGTATTTTCTCTTTTAATACTAAGGTTTGTGATTTGAAAAGATTCTTTAAGTAGATTATAACCTTGGGGAATAGTAATTAGGAATCCATACACATACAAACATTCTTGTTCGTCTAAAACGTATCCACGATGTCTTTGGTCGCACGTAATGGTTTTGTTTCACTGTTTTCTCGGTATTGGAAGCGCGCCCGAAACAAAACAATGGACGCTGCGCAAGGAAGAAAGTTTTACCGTTTTTTGCTGCCTTCTTTGTACTTTAAATAGTGGCTTTTAGTGCATTCCACAGCTGCTTATACAGGTAGAAGTGGCAGAAGGTATTGTTACTTCGCGTTCCCTTTCTGAAACGGAGAATGGTATTATCCTACATTGCAGCGACAGTAAGGATCGCCTGGAAAACTGAGAAAGTGTATCTCTCGTGAAACACGGTGTCGCACATTAGTATGCATTGCAGTTGTAGTGGCGCCAACTACCGCTAGAATTAGAATTAGATTCACTTACAATAAAAATATACTTTTTTAAGAACTTTCGTACTGCAGAATTGCTTCTGAATTCATATTTAAACTGAAGACTTAATTTACACCAAATGACACAGTTTTGTGTTGTCCTATCTTTGTTTCGTCTCGTTCTTTGATTCTACTTTTAATGAGATTTCAAATAAGCTCCGCCAAGAATAGACTTGCACACGTCCCTAAATATTACTCACTGCATTCATTCACATTTTCTCGCGTCCCTTATTTTCAAGTGAATTTGAAAATAAAAAACCCTTGCCGAGCTTTTATTTATAGTATATATTGAATGTCTGTTGCATCTGTGTAGTCAGCCTCTCCAATATGAAAACATAACACTTTAATAGTAATTCAACCCAAAGAAAATTTTGGTTTGAAGAGGATTGTTGAAATGTGACCACAACAAATCTTTCGTTTTTTCGTGGATAGTTGGTAGTTTTATGAATCAGTGTCAGCAGTTCTTCCAGAGGCCACCCGAGGTCTCTACAAGGTACAGTTTGGCAACCTCCGTCACAACGTTTTATTAATACTCGTAAGTTTCATGAACTCAAGCTTCCTCTTCTCCTTGTGCCACTCCTACACGCCACGTTAATGGCCTCCATCTCCCGTGACAAAATCCCCTCATTATCAGGGCATCTTGTGTCTGTCGGACACCACCTTCCCCCGCGCCGGCGCATCGCGTCGCGTCGCCCCATTTTGAATCGCTCTTTGAATGGAGCGAGCGACGCTCTTAAGACGTCGCGACGGTCCGCCGCCCACGGCCGCATCTCCATTAGGGCCGTCCGTCCCTCTCCTGCTCACCCACCGCCCGCTCGCCCACCGCCCGCTCGCCCACCGCCCGCTCGCCCACCGCCCGCTCGCCCACCGCCCGCTGCCCACCGCCCACCGCCCAGCCGCCCGCCCGGCCGCCCGGCCGCCCGGCCGCCTGCCCGCCTGCCCACTGCCCACCGCCCACCACCCACCGCCCTCCGATCACCGCCCACCGCTCACCGCCCACCGCTCACTGCACGGCCGCCCACTGCCGGCCACCCACCGCCCACCCGCCCACTCACTGCCGGCCCGCCTACCGCCCGCTTACCGCCCGCCCACCGCCCGCTCGCCGCCCGCCCGCCCACCGCTCGCCCACCGCCCGCCCACCGCCCGCCCACCGCCCGCCCACCGCCCGCCCACCGCCCGCCCACCGCCCGCCCACCGCCCGCCCACCGCCCGCCCACCGCCCGCTCACCGCCCGCCCACCGCCCTTCCACCCACCGCCTGCCCACCGCCCGCCCACCGCCCGCCCACCGCCTGCCCGCCCACCGCCCGCCCACCACCCGCCCACCGCCCGCCCGCCCACTGCCCGCCCACCGCCCGCCCACCGCCCGCCCACCGCCCGCCCACCCGCTTGCTCATTCACCTAACATCCTCCCACTCATCCACCCACCCACCCACCCACTCAACTACCCGTCTACCCACCGGCTTACCCACTCAACCACTCGCCTATCCGGCGCCGCGGAGTCGCTTTTGCGGAAAATTTCACTCTTCCGTAAAACACGACGCGCGCCTCCTTACCCCTCCTCCTCTGCAGTTCTAAATGAAAAGACTTCTTGCGGAAGCTCTTTCGTCCCTCCAAAGGCGCTCTGAAATGTTTGTAATCGCTCATATTTCATGCACGAGCGTATAAATAAATAAAGCGGTATTAACGTTATCGGGATGTTTTCAACCAAAACGCGTCGGCATCAGCAATTCAAATGGCCCTGCCGGTGGCGGCGGAGACGGCGGTGCTAGTGTCGACGGGCGCGCGCTCCAACGTCACTTTTAAGAATCGCCGCCGGCCCGGCGCGGCGCGGCTCGGCTCGGCCCGGCCGGCCCGTGAGTTACGGCCGTTAAACGAGGAAAGTTTTGCGCGGCGCGGCCATGTTGGGCGCGTTCGGTGCGGTGGCGAGTTCGAGCGCTCGTGCATGATTAACCGCGCGGTCTCCTGGCGCTCCGACGGCCGACCTCTCACCCTTTCTGCCCTCTTGCGGCCGGGCCCTGCCGGGCGGGACGGGACGGGCGCGGCGCGACTGCCCGCCGACCCCTCGCCGTGACTTCCCCGGCCGGGGGAGGAGGCGGCGCCTTCCGGGCGAAGTTTACGGCGAAACAGGATGAGCGGTGACTGGTCGCTGATCGCGTTGTAGTGGCGTGTAGGTTACGGTGCCTGGCCCGAGGGAATTAATACCGCGTGAATATTGATGGCTAAATTTTAACAACACACATTTCAAAAAGCGCGACTTTTTAGGAGAGGGAAAAAACATTGCAAAATTTCTATTACAAGCTAACTAAAGTGAGACCAATTTCTGACCTTTGAACAAATCTTCAGTTAATTTCTGTGATAAGTAACTTTAGAGTTCGGTAGATCTTATTTCTCGGGTGACATTATTTCAAAACGTATAAATTTTGTGAATAGTGATTTTAAAATTTTAACATTGATGTGTCGCGTTATTGTGATTCAAACACAAGTAGAGATATGAATTGGATACAATTTAATACATTATGTAACGTAATTGTGGAATTGTGGAACATTTTCATTTTCAGACCGTAATTGTCTCGAAATTTTAGTTAGTTGGAAATGAGGTTAAGAATCGGCGTAGGCATTTTTATTAAAAATAATATGGCGTCTGAGAGATTCGAATTTAAACTGAATCTCATTTACATTTTATTTAGCTATATATTCCCATTTTTTAAAAATAGTTTTCCATCTCGGAATTAGTATTTTTACGTTTGATGGCAGTATCAATGTCCCTTTATCTGTAACTTTAGTTGTAAGAATGAATTGGTATTGTGTTATCTGCCTCCTTTTGGCTCTTGCCCCGGTACATATTTCACCACTTGTAACAACCTGACATGTTGATGAATTCTGGAATATTTATGTTTTTCTTTTTGTTTCAGGTAAGTGTACTGAGACCCACCCAACCGAGCAACGTACCTGTTCTGTGCGTAAGTACAAGACAAATCTTAACTTGAAAATAAATCAAAGAAAAGACCTCCGTTGCACCGTTCTACTTAGCATACAGTTCAAACTAACGAAAGAGATCAAAATTAAGCTATGACATGTAAATGACACGCAATTATTACACGTTATTTTAGCGTGGTAAACAACGCACAGTGACACAGGCTGCTTTGCGTCGCAGTCTTATACCACTGATCTAAGTTCCTCCACAGTGACTGTCAGTTTCATTCAGAAACCGCCGGTGAATGTACAGCGCAGCCGTGAAATTGCTGTGTGCGGACGCACGTCGAAGCGAGAGATCGGCCGAGGGCCATTTGCGGCGGCGGGAAAGCGGCGCGCCTGCGAGAGCCCAGTATTTGCATGAAGGTGGGCGAGCGAAAACTTCTCCTCCGGACGCAGGGAGATTGTCGCGTCGCGATTCCCACGGCCTATTCACCCGAGGCCTCCCACAATTTCCTCTCGCCGCCATCTGCGCGGCGGAGGCGGCGACCATTACTGCGTTCCGCCTTCCGCTCCCGCTCCGCGCCATCACGGAGGTTGGCCTGGTCCGGCAGGCTTCGTCCTCGTCACCCCCGCCACCTCTTGTTCCCGCAATCCCCTTGCCATCGTCGCTCCTGCACTCCCACCCGCAACGAAGTGCTATTTTATTCGCAGTTTCATCCGCCATCCCATTCGCGATCCCAACTCTCCTACTCGCCATTCCACCCACCCACCATTCCACTCAGCCGCCATTCCACTCACCCGCCGTTCCACTCACCCGCCATTCCGCTCACCGCCGTTCCACTCGCCATTCCACTCACCTGCCATTCCACTCACCCACCATTCCATCCACCCGTCATTTCTCTCACTCGCTGCCACCCACCATCTCACCCGCCATCCCACCTGAATTCCCACTTCACAGCTTCCGCTATCTCACTTGCCATCCCACTCCCTATCCCACTCGTCGTCCAATCAGCATTCTTACTCTCCATCCCGTCCACATACCACACTCCTTCTCACCCGTCATTCTACGCTCTATTTCATTCGCCGTTGCACACGCCAAACCTCATGCCATCTCACCCGGTATTCCACTGGCTAACCACCCCACCATCCCACCTCTATTCCCTTTCGCATTCCATTTCGCCATTCCTTTTCGTAACTCACCCATCATACAACCTCCGTATCGCCATTCTACCCTTCCCTACCCCTTCCCATCGCTAAGCCACTATCCGCCCTTCCACATTCTCCCGTCTGCGTTCCCCCCCGTCCTTCGCCGGTTGCTGCCGCGGCCCGTGAGGGTGTGATGCCGGACGCCGCGCTTCGCCGCCAGCCACGTTCCCTTTGCGGCCCTCGAAGCCGGGCCGCCCCGTCACCTGCATGCCCCCCGGTGTAGCTGCCGCAACCAGGGTTACACCGCTGTTTGCCACGCTCGGTTCCGTTCTCTGTGTGCCTAACACTGTCTCATTCTTCATTCTTGCTGCGTCCTGTCCTCTCTGTTTTCCTTTTCCGTAGAATTATTGCCGTTTCACTTCGTCTTTTGCCTGTGTCCTTTCCAAATATTGTACTTAATGTCGTGTGTTTCCTCTTTATCGTTGTTTATTTTCATTTTTTTCGACGAATTGATATGTTACCCCATTTTTTTCTTAATAATTGTGATTCTCTGGTGTAACTATAAGCACATTACTCCAGAGAATCTAACCTCTCACTTCAAACGATTGATCCTAATCCATTACCCTCTTTTTCTTTTTTTCTCTCAAGTTATGTATGATACTAGCGGAACCCGGCAGACGTTGTTCTGCCCTTCATCTCCTTCTTTCCCCTTCCATTCCCCTTTTCTCTCTATCTCTCTCTCCCTCTTTCTCTCTTTCTCTGCCCCTGTCTCAGTCAGACCGTCCCTGTGTGTCTATCTCTGCTCTTCTCTCTGTCTTTCTCATTCACATTTAGTTGCAGATCCTGCACGTCACTGAGCAGGTGATATCATATCGAGAAGCGCCGGACCAGCAAAAATGTAATGGAATGTTCATGAAGGTTTCATCCTATAGATTACGATGTGAGAAACGTTTAGTTTTTAATGCCCTAGAACGCTTCGTTCAGGAGTTATTTAACGATACAGATTCAAAATGCTGCCGAGTGTTGCAGGTTGCATTTGACGTAAAATATTTAGTTTTGTTCTACAGGACCATGTAGTGGAGTCAGAACAGAATTAACGGCACATAAACCTTCTGGGTGAAAAAACACCTACAAGTGCCAACTTTCATAGAGATCGGTCCTACGGTGTCGGAATTTACCAATATATATATATATATATATATATATATATATATATATATATATATATATACGCTTTATTCCCCAGATTATTTCCAATACAGGCGCCATAATTCCACACATTATATTTCGCCTTACACCTTTCATATTTTACTTTCATAAATATTTGAATGTTCTACGATGTGGTTTGTCCTGTCCTCTAACTTATTAGGTTTCTTCCTCTTCCTCTACGTGTCTAATATTTTTTTCTTTTCTTTCCTTCTCTATCTCCACTGATAGATTCTGTCTCTTATTCGTGATTTCTTTCCTTCACCGCTGCACATTTCTCCCCGTCCGTAAACACCGTCCATCACAACAAGCCACCACAGACGGCTCACATCACCTTTCGCGCCACATCCCCTCACCGCCGATCTTCTTACGCGCATTGTCGCGCCCTCCGCCATTCTGCCGCTCGATCCTCTTATTAGTCCTCTCCGCGCCCTGAGCGCTGTCCTCGTCACCGCCGGCGCCCGGGCGGCGGCCGATCCCCTCAGCCGCAGCCGCCGCCGCCGCCGCCGCCGCCGGCAGCGCTTTGTCCTCGCTGCGGCGCCGCGACACAATAACTTCCGCGGCTGCGACACAGCGCTGCGCGGCGAGGGCGACGGGGCCGGCGGGGGTGGCGTGGGGGCGAGGGCGGGGGCGGGGGCGAACGCTGCCCTTCGGAGGGCGCAGGGCTGATTTACGCGCGCGGGTATCTCGGTCGCCCGGGCGGCGGCGGCTGCGCGCAGGGCCGCCAACGTAATGGCGTCGCCGCGGGCGCCGCGCCGTGCAGAAAGGCCTGCTCATTATAAATCAATTTCCGTAAGCTGATTGCCCGGCCGGCCAGCCACCGCCCCGCACCCCGCCCCCTCGCCCATCGCTCCCGCGCGAGCGCTGCCGCCGCCGCCGTTGCCGAGAGGGAGAGATAAGTTGGGGCGGCGGCTAATTCGGAGATTAGCATCACTTATGCGGCGCGCGACGCACGGGCCGCGCGGGGCGGCGCCGCGCCGCTACAATGGACTGCCGCCGCCGCAGGCGCCGTGCGGTGCCTCTGCTCATCCGCTCCTCGTTCTCCTCTGCATCCGCCTGCGTTTCACTGTCGTGGACCTCGCATGCCTCTCTTCGCTTTACAGCCTCCCTCGTTTCTGCTTTACCATCGTCTTCTGGCCATTTTCCCCTAAACATGCCAGTAAGTCGGTTTTCGTAGCTTTGCTATGTCATTTCTCTTCCGTGTTCTCTGTTGCATTTGTTTACAGTTTTCTTAAATGAAACTGAGTACGTTTTATTCATTTATGCTCGTTCGCGAGTTTCCTCTTTTTCTTTCTTTTCTTCTAACCGTTACTCTTGATTTTTTCTGCATTATTGCTTTACTTTCTTCCTTTTACGTCCTTTTTGCTACCTTCTTCTTTCTTGCTGTCACCTCATATGTCGTTCTTATTTTGGTCAGATATTCTAGATTCGCCGTTGACACTGCATGTCAACACCACAACGGTCAAATCTTCCTTCCTGTAACATGGTTCTAACTCATAACAGTTACAAGTTACAATGCATTTGTTATTTTCTATTTCGCTACATAACTTTCTCCGAATTCATTTCAAGTTGACACACATATATTTTAAGTTAATCGTTTTCAGGTCTCGGTGCTCACGCTGTCCTATGCAATCTCTAAAAGCATAACCCATTTTAATCTTGCGCTCTTTATGTCCTATCGTCCTTGCTTTTAATGTTTTCATTGTAGGTTCTCTGCTCTAATATTCCCCTCTACTGTTGCTTTCAGGGCCTCCATTGCCCTTAGTCCCTACGGCTTCATTACTATGATGCCTCCCTGCAGCAACCCCGCCCTTCCGGCCTGTGTACCCCGCAGCCCCTAACCTCGTTCTACTTAGTCTCCCTAATCCAGCTTTCTCCACTGACTTCCCTGCCCCTGCAAGTCTGTTCGCGTTGCACCTTGGCTCACTAAGCCCTCTTTGTACTTATTTTCCTTGATATAATACACCATCGTTTACAGTTTAATAATTTGTTGCATAATCAACTCCTATTGCCTTTTACTCAAATATTTCTTTGTTCATTATATGTGATAAACTTTTGAATACACAAGACGTAAATTAAATAGTTTATATGAGGGATATTATGCTTTGTTTAAATAATTCGAGAAAATCAATTACCGATTACTATTTAATAGGAAATAATTCCCTGTTTCATTCAGCATTTTGTCGTATGTACGCTTATACAATTTGTGTTTCAATTTTTTTATTATCAATGTCACTTACATTTATTCTCTCATCATATTTCATTTGTACGTGTCTTGTGCTCACTTGATCACAGACGCAAATAAACGAATAAATGCTGTCTGTTACTGTCCTTATATTCCTGTATATGTCCTTATATTCCCTGAGCGGTATATTTGATATAAATTCGACAGTTTAGGAGCGTCTGTATGTGTCCGACCGCTGTTGCGTTTCAGTTCCTGTCCCATTGTCGGCGATAGCCTCTCCTGCAAAGTGAAAGATTCATTCATAAGAGAGTAGACTTGCTCCCTATCACAAAACATTCAAGACGCCATGAATATAACCGTCACTATCAGCTTTTGTTATTTCGTTCTACAAGATTGTGTTTTTAAAATCACGCCATCCCGTCTCGATTAGATTTTTCTTTCAGTCTCCTTTGATCCTTTGAGCAAATGCTTAGATAGCCTATTGCTTTACTTGTCGATATGAATGGAGTTTCATGATCTGCACAGAATTTCTTGTACTTCGTGACGTATTAGTGGGTAATTTAGTCACTTCAATACATTACTTTCTAGCGATAGTTATCCATGTTCGATTATTTCAAGTCGGTCACAGTAAGGGATAAGAGCCAAACTATATATCACGTTTCCCGATGCAAATAGCGTCTATTACACGGGAAAGAGTTTTTTGTTTTGTTTTGCCAATCTCGTTTGTTGTCCACCTTTATTCATAATAGTCGAAAGCGAATACAGAGAATCCGGAGCTTAAGGTTACGGGCGTGGTGTATTTTCCCTCAAACGTCATATGCATTTAATTTAAAAATATTTTATACCTAAAATAAATAAATGAAAAAATCTCCCCTTTCAGTTCCCACTTTACGTGGTCTCTACAGCTTCCGCCCCCACATTCGGCCTCTTGCCGCCCGCGTGAGAAAATCGGGTCCACTTTTTGAATCAGTGAAACTTCAGTGTTTCCATCAGTGAAACTTCACTGTTTGAATCAGTGAAATCTGAGACAGGTAATTGAACGATCAGTGAGCGATGGTGGCGCGGCATTTTTACCACTGACGACCAGTGAAATGCTGGCGGTCGTTACGAAAAGGTTCGCATATTCGCTGATTTCAGCGAAACTACACATTTTGACTGAAGATATCAGTGACTTCGGCTCTCACTGATTGAATCAGTGACAATTTTACTGATTCAGATTCAGAGAGCAGGGGCAGGCCGGGCGCTCCCGATGGCCTGCCCGCTCACTGGTGAAGAGGCCGCCATGGACGCTCGGCCGCTGTCTGGAGGAGAATTCTGGCAGCGGATTGCTCTGATTGGTTGGTTTCCGTGGTTTCTCCGATTAGTACCAGGCGAATGTCGGAGCAGTACTCTAGCAAACGGGCCACGGACAGCACGCGATATTTTCTTCCTCTTTCTTGTTCCATCCCTTCCCCTTACACATTTACTTGCACTACTTGATCACATACGACGTAAGACCAGCCGGGAGTCTAGTTTGTCCCGGTTGAGGGAGGCGCTGGGAGGAGATACCTGGAGGGGAATCGCCCTTAATGGTGTGTTGGCGCCGAGTCATAGGTTCCGTCGAAGGAGAACACTGGCATCTCCCGGCCATCCACTTACGGTACTAACGATCTTTAATAAGGTGACTCAGTCGAATTCAATAAATACTCTCATTTAAAATCAAAATGCGGCGAATCAAGAGGGATTTTTTTCAGGCCCATGTATCTTTGTGTTCGATACATATGCACACATTTCTTTGAGCACCGAAATCCATACTGTCTCTCATTTGAGTTGCGTAGTCGAATTATCAGTAAAAGAATGTGCACGTGCGTAGATTATTGTAATTTTAATTTGTTCCTTAGTTGTTTTCGTAAATCTTGAAATAAGGCTAGGTTTTCTTAAATGTAACTGACCCTTGTATGGGCAGCAGTAGTAGATAGAAAATTGCACCGGACGGTCTTATTACGTAGATTATCGTCGTGCCGAGAACAGCAGCGTCGTTTATGTGTTCATACTTTACTACAATCACAGCCATCGCCCGTTCATTCTCTAACGCTCGGAAGAGGAAATAAATTGCCTGAGTGTAGCCACTCGACACAAAATGAACGTGTAGCTGATTTTGTGAAACGAGATTATTGGTATTTCCAATCTAAATTACTTCAATTTATGCTTTCATGATATTTTTTTTGTAATACTCTTTTACGAATTGAGGTCTATCTACTTTATAAATACGTAATATTCACACAGTTCTTCCATTGCTTTTACTTTGCATAGATGTTAAATTTTCCATTAACAACTAGTCGCAACACCAATAATCATTGTCTGCTGGGTTTTGATTGAAATTTCCGAGGGCTATTTCTTTGTAAAATAACAATACTATTTGTTTAGGCAACTTAAGCGTAAAGTTGACCTGCGTTTATACGGATGATTATTGACACGAACGAAAGTTTTCCTGACATGGCAGGCTAGGGGTGAATGAAGTTTTTGAACTCTCGACCGAGAGAAAACATAGTGTATTTACTCGTATGCAAAAGGAAACTGCAGTAGCAAATTGCGATGCGTAGATATCCTAGCGGTCCGAATTGAGATACGGAGATAGCACTGCAGCAAAAGTATTGATGTGTGTAATAAGCGCGATAGGATCGTCCGCATTAGTTCGGCCAACGAGTAAACTTGGCGACGGAACAAATGGTTGGAGGCGTAGCGTATCAATGCTACTCCGCGTCCCAGACTTTTTATATGCCTTTGACTAATCGACGCTACTTGAATGCGTGAAAGTTGAAATATAATTCACAAAGGCAGCTTAAAACCCATTAACGAGGAGAAAGCCGAAAGTTGACGCTGGCTACGATCGATAGCGTTGCCATAGACATAAAAATAGAACTGCTCTAGTCGCCTCTTTTTGTAAGCATGTCGTACATATTTGTTCTACATAGTCTGACGTTATCTGTGAGTTCAGTATGAAAAATGGGGAAGTTCGGCTTGTTCGTTAAACTGCAATTTCGCCCAAAACGCTGTTTCCTCGGACGTGCTGTGGCGTGTCTATAGTGGTCGCGCACTTTAAAAATGCCAGAATAGCGTGTTTTCAACAGGCTCGTTTGCTGATCTGCATATTCGACACTGTCGTTAAATTTGTTTCGCATATCAACGATGTTTCCAACAGCATTCATGCAAATGTAGCATATTTCCCTCATTATCAGAATGTCCTCATTTTCATCGCACGTTCCGACGTCGACAGATGGTTGCTCTGAAGTGCCTTCCTTTCACCGGGCGGCCGGCAGTCTATAGAGCGAAAACGAGCCCACTGTTCGCCAGGTCCTCCGCGCCCGGCCCCGCCCCCCCCTCTATCTCCCGGCGCCGCGCCGGCCGGCGGCGCTCCGAATTCCCGCGGGGGGGCACAGCAATTACCCCCCACGACCGCGCCGTCCCCGTTTCGACCCCCTCCCCCCACCCCCGGCGACCGCAGGTGAAGCCCGCGACACGGCAGTGCTGCCAACGGCTCGCTCCGGATGGATTCATAATAAATTCAAATACGGGCCATTTCCATAACAAACGCATATAAATTAATGTATACGGGCTGCGAAACATCAGTTACGGGCCGGAGTCACGGGGCGGGGAGAGGGAGAGGGGAGTGGAGGGGCCAGGGGCGCTCGTGCGCAATCAGGGGTGATGGATCGCTCGCGGCAGCCGCCCCCGCCCACGGCGCCGCCGTCGCCCGCGCCGTCGCCCCCGCGCCAGCGACGCCAGCGCCGGTGCCACTGGCAGCGGCGGCGGTGGCGGCGCGCGCTCTGTGGCGCGTCCGGTGCGCGTCTCGCTGCAGTAACAGTCGCCGCTGCCGCCCCCTCCACCCCCTACCCCCCCCCGCCCCGCCCCGCTGCGCTATGCTGCGGATGCTACTCCGTCATCAGTCATCCTGAGCGGCGGAGGATTCTCGGCTGGCACGGCGACCGAGACGGCACGGCGGGGGAGGGCGGGCGGGGCGGCGGCGGCGCGCCGGAGACCGTTGGCAACGCCCGCGGGCGTTCGTCCTTAGAACCAGACGCCATGATTTGACTTGGGAATATATTACGATTCGCTCGGGGACGCGCCCGACAGCGTAGACGTAGCGCAGCGGTCTACGGGAGACGCGGAACGTGATTTCTGGCGCCCTCCGAGGCGGCGCACTCGAGTAGTTGGTGCAATGTCGCGAGATGTAGACGTCTATCGCATGATAGAATCGGGAATGGATCCTGCAGGGAACAGCAATTTGCCAGCAGAACTTAGTAAGTTTGTGGAATGTTTATGCTGCATCCAAGCAAAAAAATTCTGCATGTAGCGATTTTCGTACAAAATCTATGACAGTCATTGTTGCCAGGCGCGAACGTGTTTCGAAAGGAAAAATAAATATGCAGAGCTTAAACTTATTAGGAATTCTAGGAAATAAATCGCATTATTCCAACTGAAATAACTATTTTGTTTGGTGTGATTCGCCAAATTAAAATTCCTTGATCATGAAACTCGGCAACTACTTGTACATTAATCGGCATAGTCAGAAAAGCCTTTATGTGCAACATTCTTTAATCGGAGAATTCTTGCTACAGAAACTTCACCAAAAGTGCACTAACGAGACAAATTGAACTTCCTAGAACATTCCACAAATCTAAAATGCAAGTAAAAGTTTATAACATCGTCATTTCTGCAAAAATGCAACTCGAATCATCAGTTGTTCGTTTCTGTACACAGCTGTTACGCGTATCGAGAACATTTCATGAACTAATCAACACATTCTAGTTACGCAGTGTGTCTTTTCGCGTAAATACTGTATTTTCCCTGCATGTACACTCAGAAAATACTTGGCCCATGGACTACATTTTGAAACACGGAATGGTAGAACAATTAAAACCAACTTATCGGCGCGCAAATCAAAGTTCATCAATCAGAAAGCTGAAATTCGCTTCAAAATGCAACTCTATATACGGGAAGCAATATTTTTCTTTAACCGGTTTATAGTTAGTAGTAAATAATAGTGTCAGCAGTCATTCTTTATACTATATATCTGAGGAGAATAATCAACATTATTACAATTTGAGCCACATTGGCGCACGTGCAGTATTGCTGAAATTTTTCTAGATCATAATGAACGAAGAGGGAGGACATCATTCCATCGCCTGGTCCTGAAAATGAGTATGAGGGTTGTCTGAGGTCTTGCGCCGCTTTAAGTACTGCGCAAGAATCGTCGTGAAATTAAAAGCAGGAAATCAAGGAAAAATTCCACCAGAGCTGCCGAAATGCTTTACAACATCTGGCCCAGCTTCGCAGCTGAAGAAAATCTGTCCCAGGCGAGACTTGAACCTAGGAACTCCCGTCTTGGAAAGCCGGTGTCATAACTACATACAGCAGCTATTCCAGTATCCTTGTTTCAGAAAACAGAATTGTCAGTCAGGCAGCTGACACAACGTCGTGACGCATTGAATGGCACCTTCTCGGAACGCCTCTTGAATGAAAATAGTGAAATATTGGAAAGAAAAGAAAATGTGATTTCCAGTCGCATTGAGTTAGATACCTTGCTTGTACGTGCGGACAGCAAATGACCAGTACGTCAGTGGTGTTTTGCTTCATGAAATACGAGATCAATCAAAGCAATCGGAATGAAAGGCGAGGGAAAAGCCAAGTACATCAGTCAGAAGGCTGAAAAAGACCTTCCAAAGGCAAACTAGACATGATCGATTGAAATGCCTCTTTCCGGAACGCCTCACATGAAAATAGTAATTGGAGAGAACAGAAAAATTTCCTATCGTGTTGTGCTAGTTACCCAACAGTCTGCGAATGACCTGGATGTGTACTACATTCTGGATTTTGACATGTGTACATCAGTCACAAATTCGAAAATGCCCTTCAAATCGCAAACACAACGATGCGACGTGACGGATTGTACGACCTCTTCCCGGGAAACGCGCCTAGAACTGAAAATAGGTTGGAAGTCGCAGAGCGCGGATCGGTGCGATTTCTGCGAAAACGAGCACGCCCTCCGGACACGCGTACCCGTGCCGTCGCGCTTCTCTGGCGCGTTCCGGGAACACATTATCGACTAACGAACGCGTGCGGAGCGCGTCGCCCGAACGCCAGTGCATAACGCGAGCGCGCGCGCGGTTCCCGGTCGTTGGGCGTATGTCAGCGCGTCCGGCGTGGCGCTCTTCCCGCCGCCAGCACCACCAACCCACGTCCCCGCCCCTGCCACCGCTTCCGCCCCTGCCTTCGCCACCGCCACCTATCTCGCCTCCGCCTCTGCCTCCGTCATCGCCAGAGCCATCGCTAGTCCCACCGCCCCCGCCTCCGCCACCGATCTCGCCTCCACCTCTGCCTCCGTCATCGCCAGCCCCACCGCCCCCGCCATCGCCACCGATCTCGCCTCCGCCTCCATCTCTGTCATCGCCAACGCCATCCATCCCCAGTCTCACCGCCCCCACCTCCGCCCCTGCCACCGCCTCCGCTCTTCCCTTCGCCACTTCCTCCGATCTCGCCTCCACCTCTGCCTCCGTCATCGCCAACGTCATCACCAAGTCCAACGCCCTCGTTCCCGTCCCTGACACCACCATTGCTGCCTGCCTGCGTCGCCGCCGCCGCCGACACCGCCATCACCGTCATGGCCCCGCTCACTCCTCCATCGTAGCCAGCCCCACCGCCGTAGCCACCGTCTCTGCCGCCACCGCGCCGCCGCCACCGGTCCAGCAGAGCACGCTCCGCCTGGCGCTCCATTTAGTGGATGCACCGCGCGCAGCTTGTTCAAAGAAGAGTTGATGTGTGTTCTAGGGTTCGTTCTGGGCGGCGTTAACCGCTTGGGTTTGGACGGTGCTGGGGTTGGATAGGAGTGATTGTAAATGGAGAAAATTTTCATAAATAATTTTCATATTTTTGCTTGTGTGAAACTAAAAATACTACCGAACGGAAGACTAGCAAAACTCTTTCTACTTCAATGGCGATCTCTTTTGACATCAGGCACTTTCCTACGGAAGGAATACCAGGCAATATATTAAGACAAGGTCCCTGGTACAGAGGTTGGTATTGTAGGCTGTTAACGTTCGTAAACTACTTATAGTACAATGTTAATTTGCATAACCACAGAGTTCATTGTTTATTAAGCGGCAAAGATAATACGATGTGACGAAATAGACACATCTACAATATTTTATTATCTCTAGAATGAATGAAACCAAATTCTCGTTAAATTTTTTCAGAGGTGCTTGTGTCATTTAAATTTGTATTACAGTATTCATTTTTTCTCTTTTTACATATATGATGATCAGAAGATTAAATGGAATAATTATTGATAAATTGTAGATAAATTTTATCTTCATCTTTAGTTCGTGATGTGTATTCGAAAAAAAGTTATTTTATTTTGATTTTTGTATTGCATCTCTACTTGTATGCAATCATTGTCACTAGCCAAACAAAATTTCTTTTTTGTACAGAGTTTCACAGTACCTTTCTGAAATACTTCACTTTTTATAATTTTTAATTCTTTGTAGAATGTGTTTTTAATATTATTTCGATTTATTCTCCTACATATTATTAGTAATTTGTAAGTAACCTTCGTATAACTTTTTTTTTTCATTGATCTCCATTGACCTCCTTGGGAATCTACTTGAACTGAATTCGCTTTCCGAATGGAAATAATTAATATTGAGTAAATGAGATTTTGAATTAGTTTTCCGATTACATTTATTGCGTGCGATCTTTCCCCCTTGGGACACGTGTTGTTGCAACTTCTACATCGCGCAAAACAATTGCAGCGCCTTCCGCCAACGCCGCCGAAGTAGTACCGTAATAAACGCTATGACCCGCGCGGTTACTTTTTTCCTTGCATAGGGACTAGAGTCTAATAGATGAAAAGAACACGGGCTTAAAAAAGGATGAAAATTGGTAAAAAAGAGAACAGTTCATTATATTTTCATCAATAATGTAATAGAAAACATATTGTGTGTCTGTTCATGTTGCATTGTATATTTGTGGCTGTATTCTGACAGATATAAGGTACTGATTCATGCAAAAACTAACAAACCTTTATTTGAAACCGAGACGGTAATTTCAGCTTCACAAACTTTGCTTTCAGCTTCAGATTCCTTCCTTCTCATTTTGAATGCACGATATTTCCTGGCTAGGGCAACCTTAAACTTGCATTTTTGCTTTGGCAATTTAAACTATCGCAATACAATTTTAGCAAACATAGGTGTAGGAAAAGAAAAATCGCGTGTTTCCTTCCTCGACAGAAGCATCAACAGTTCACAAAACTATTACGAACTACTACGGTGAGAATGAGTGAACCTCTCGATTTGCAGTGAGAAGAGAGAATATTCCGGCGATAATGCTGCCACTGCACATTAGTGTAAGTAGGACTCAAAACAAATAATTTCAAAATATCGTGCTCTCAGACAGGCAAATTATAAAAAAGAGGACATTTCGTGAGTTTTAAAATACTCACCCGTACCCTGGACAAAAGTATAAAAAGGAGGACATGTCCGGATAAAAGAAAAATTTTGGCCACCCTATCCTTGCACCTTCCATCACCCATCTGCACTTACACTTATATGCCAAACATGTCAGGGCATAAAGTTTGTCCCGGCTGGGGAGGTGCCTCGCTGGGGCAGATTTCTGGAGGAGCCCCCCCCCCCCCCAAGCTCACGTGCAGGCCGAGGCCTGATCTTACGTTCCAGCGGGCAAGGAACGCCGCCACCATCCTGCACTACACTTTGGAGACTCGTGACCCAAGTAGTTGACGCGGCCGGAATCCATAAATACTGAGTGCCGTGCCGCCCGCGTCCGGTCAGTCCATCGGCGCATCCCGAGAGGCTGTCGCTGCGCGGCGCGGCGGGGCGCGGGCCGGCGCCGCGTGCGCTCGAGGTCGCAGGTCAATTATTAACCACAATCTATCAAGTCGTGACGCGCCCCGACCGCAGCAGCCGGGACCTGTCCCCGCCGACGAGACCCGCCGCCCGCCCGCCCGGCCGCTCGCGGTCCATAGACGCGCCCCGGCGCTTCTATGAGGTCTGCTAATTACTCAGGCCGGCCCCCAGCACTCGCCTGCTCGTCACCCGCGCGCTGTCAGTGCGAAGCTCTGTTTGTTTCAACGCAGGTAGCTGATGGCTCCGTCCTCGCTAGTTTCTTATGGAAAAAGAATCTGTGGTTTCTGGAAAACATTTCGTTCTAGCTGTCCTGTTGGTTATCGGTGTTTTCACGTAAACTTTAAGGAAATACAATCTGTTTTTATCTAACAAACAGGATCAAATTTATTATTACTTCAATAAAACAAGCTTTTGGTATGCTCGCAGGTCTAATATAATCAGTTCATAATGTCCTCGCTGCATCTTCAGTGGTAAGGCGTGTCAGTACATCAAATAATATATGCAAATACTGTAAAACTTGCTCAAGGCGGAAGTATGTAATGCGGTAATCTGTCTTAATGTGAACATAAATCGCGGCCCTGCCAAACATATTCTGCATTGCATAATGCGGAATCTTGTTTAATGTGAAAAAAAAATGATGAACCCTTGAGATTCCGCATTAGGCAAGTTTTACTGTATCTGTTTTGATTGTATTTACGGGTGCTGTGCTAGATTGTGAAGAAATCTTTCCGAGTTGTGTCGGCGCTGTCCCTAACCATTGTTATATTCCTAGTTTTGTTTGCTTCAACAGTACGTGACTTTGTGTATTGACTCTTTTCAAAGATGTTCCAAGATGCAATTTTGTATTCGTTATAATTTTTATCACTAAATTATTCACATATTAATGGGAAATTCACGTAATGTATTAATGACTGATATATTGAATAATTTTGAAAACTGATATGAGAAAAACAATTTTATAATTTGGGCATGAATCCGACGTATTGCAGTTTCTGTGTCCTATCTTCTGTCTGACCTTCACTTTTTTAGCCATTTATGAGCAACACGTTCAATGCGCCCTCATGTGTAACAATAATGTGTGGTATTTAATGAAACATTAAATGTGAGAATGGTCAGTTATTGTTTTATAGTAAATGCCATGTTTTGCTTGAAGTGCCAACATTACAACTGTACTGCCTGGCCGGAGAACTTTTAATATGCTTTTCATTTAGTTGGAGAACTCATGACCGAGCAGAGAATGACATTGAAGTAGAAACGTTCCCTTTATTTTCTCGGTTGCTAACATTCGTAATTTCAAACAAAAAAAATAGAATGACTGTTGTTTAACGTATCCCAGCTCGACGATAAAAGATATTTCTCCACGAAACTCTCCGACCCTCACAAAAAGAAAAAAAAACGTACACGTTTTGTTTGACCGAATCATGCGATTTTTTTTTCGAGTTGAGCGTCTAGCGTTTTTATAACCAAATCCTTGCATCGCGGTCTCCAACCAGCGCGTAATGGCCGGCCGTCCCTTGGGGACGAGCGAAAGCGCGGGCGACGAAATCGCTTCATAGAGCACTTGCGAGTGCGTTTTACCGCAGATAAAACCTTGACGGCCGCGAATCTCCGCGGCGAGGTGCGTGTCACGCACCCTGCGCGCCCGCGATAACTGTGCGAGGTGCCCTTGACGCGCGGCCTGCGGCGGAGGGCCGACGGCGGCGGAGAGCGAAGGGGTCGTAGGGTGCCGGGTAATTGCTCAGCGGCGACGGTAGGAGCGCTGGCGGCCGAAGAATTAGGCGCGTGGATGGAGCGGGGACCGCGACGGAAGTGCGCTCCGAGCCGGGACCTCGTTCCGCAGCCCCAGCGAAGGGAGGCGGTGCCGGCGGATGAGGAAGGGGGAACTGGGGACGCAGTGCAAGACGTTGGGACAGAAGAGGTCAGTCGAGAGGACTGGAGGATATTGTTGGTATGCTGGTCGGAGACGAATATAAAATGGAGTTAAAGATGATATTGAGAAAGTATGAACATCTGGAGTTAACGAATAGGTAAAATTGCAGTGAAAGATGCGAAGAGCAAGAATAGTCTGAACGATGGAGATGAATACATGGTAGCTTGAGCATTAAGGATGGTCAATGCATATAACAAACGTATTGTACGAAGTTCGAAATTACTGTTAAAATTGGGGTTAAACGAATGGAGATAAGGATAAGTGATGGAAAAATTAAAAGGGAAAAATAAATAATACTTATTTACGAATATGGGATATGCAAATAACTAGTATCGGTGATGGAGGGCCAAGATAACGGAAATCAAAAATTTCTAAGATGAATGAAAGTAACTGAGTTTTTGGAACGGTTTTGGTAATATGTTTCATTTTACAAGTTTTTACTATCAATTGGGTCACATCTCAAAAGATTTTTAAGAAGACTTCTATTATCAGTAGAAATTTTTGCAAGAAATTCCTAATGAGATATAAACCAAAAACCAAAATAATTAGGTGCCAAATTCCGTCATTCGTGTGCAGTTTTGCCGGTCTTACGTAGTAATTACGTGAAGGCTTTCGTGAGCGGTGCAATTGCAAATGCTGGTCCGACCGCGAGCGTGCGTAATTTAACGTCCCTGCTCTCCATCTAGGGGGTGGGAAGGGGCGAGAGGGCCACGGAGGTGGCGCGCCCTCAATTTGCAACTTGGGCGCACGTTCGTAACCCGCGCCAGGTCGCCGCTTCGCCGCCTCGCACGGTGACGTCTCCAACTCTTCCTCCACTCACCACATTCACCCACCGCCTCACTCCTCTCGACCTCACAACACACGTACCCGCCTCGCCCCACTCTTCCCCACCTCCCCCTCCTCATCTGTTCCCCCTCCTAACCACCGCCGCACTCCTCCCCACCTCGCGACCCGCGTACTCGTCTCATCTCACTCCTCTCTACCTCCCCCTCCTCACCTCCTCCCCTCCTCACTACCTCCCCCTCCTCACTACCTCCCCCTCCACACCACCTCCCCTCTTCATCACCTTTCCCTCCTCACCTCCCCCTCACTCCTCCACACCTCGCGACACGCGTACCCGCCTCGCCCTTTCCCTCTCCGGCCACTCACTCACTTTGCTTTGCCTCGCTTCCCTGTGCAGCGAAGCGCTTGCACTTCCTGTGCCCAAGCCGCGAGACACAACCCGCTGCAACCAGTACCACGAGTTACTGTTTCCAATTCTGCCTTCCGCTTGCTCGTTTCCGCTGGTGATTTTGTTTTGAGGCCATTGCTTTCCTGTTTCCTTGTATATTACATTCGTTTTTCGTGCTGTGATCGATTATTTTCACGTAAGTTTTAAGTTATTGTGGTAGCTTAGGTGATAATACAATTTTTCTTAATACCATCCTAATCCATTTTCCCTAAAACAATCCTAATACAATTTTCCCTCGAACTTATTATTAGTGTCGGATGCTAAGTACCTCTCCATTTCTTACCAACAGTGATTTTAAATGAGACAAGACTCGTAAATCATAATAATAATAATAATAATTATTATTATTATTATTATTATTATTATTATTTATTTTCGTATCTATTTAAGATCTAAGGCATTTCATCAGCAGTAAGAGACTAAACTGTGCAAAACAATTCCTCATATTAGATGAACTATCCAAAAAAAGTCCAACTTTCTTAGTAGGATCAAAATAATTAATTTGTCTTCGAGTGTACTTATAGTATTAGCTTGCTCCTTATAGGACGCTCCGTAAGTGTATAGGGAGGTTCTTGATGCATTGATATTCCTAAAAATAACATCTTTCCACACAATATTCTATTTCATCTCTCTCCAAAATACATTGAAGTTTCTATATCTAATCGTACACCATGTACATAGGTACTTTTTGCCACGTTTTGAGCAACAGAGCCGCATGTGGGTCTTGGACCACATACCTTCTCTTTCTCCCCCTCGACGCCTGTTCTCGCCTCGCCGCAATCTCGCAGGTGCAACTGCCGGTGATTTGGCGCCGCCCACCACATTACGTGCGTCTAGCGGCGGAGTGCAGACTTCCACCCCCTCTTACTCTCCCGTCACCGCCTTCTGTCCCGCCCTCCTCACCGCCCCCATCCACCCCTTCCGCCCTAGGCGTCCTCGCCACTCGCACCGCGCCCTCCATCCGCCCCGTCCATGCTGCCCTCGGCGCCCGCCCCGTCCACCCTGTCCACTCCGCCCGCCTAGCCCGCCCGCCCTCCCCTCCCCGCCCCGCCTGCCTTCCCCGCCCCGCCTGCCCTCCGCGCCCCGCCTGCCTTCCCCGTCCCGTCCGCCCACCCGACCCCGTTCGCCCACCCGGCCCCGTCCGCCCTCCCGGCCCCGTCGACCTCCCCGCCCCGCCCGCGCTTCCCGCCACCGCCCCGCCCGTCCCACTCGCCCCGCCCGCTCCGCCAGCCCCTCTCGCCCTGCCCGCCCCCGAAGCCCCCGCCGACTTCACTGCCCACCCCGCCCGCACCGTTCACACCGCCTGCACCGTCCACGCCGCCCGCGCCACCCGCGTCGCTCACATGGCCGTGCCACGCCCTCCACCCGCGCCGCCCCCGCTGCGCTCGGCGCCCGCCCCGCCCCCGCCGCCGCCGACTTCACTGCCCGCGCAGCGGCTCCCGCCGCCCCGCCGCCGCCGGATGCATAATGCAGGGCGCTGCCCCCAGCCTCCCGGAGGCCTCGAGGCCGCGCGTATGAATGCGCGATGAGCAAATCTGCGCCTTCCTCCGCAGCCCGCCCCGCCCCTCCGCGCCCCGCAGCGGACACTGCCGCCGCGGCCCACGCTCGTTTTGGAGCTTCGCCGAGCTGCGTCCTGCTGCGCGACGGACGCACGTGGCCTTCAAGAGATGGTGTGAATGGAGGCCTTCGCGGCCGGAAAAGACGGATTCTTAGAATGGAGGTGGTCGTACATATATATCTTCGGCGCCTGGAGGAGCATTAGAGCTGCAAATGACAATTTTGCGTTTTAGTCGGTCACAATCCCCATCGTAACCGACTAAAACGTAATTTGCCCTAACAATTCTTTGACCCCCCATAATTTCCTTTCGAATTTGACTTAAACACATGAAATAAATTGTTCTTGATGTGTGAGCCAATTTTTTATAGGTTTTCATTTCTGTTTGTAATATTCAATCAGTTCATCTTCTGCTGCCAAGGGCTTAACTGACCAAAGGCATGTAATTATTCAATAACAAAATAACGACAAAGGATAGCACGCTCTATTATAAGAATTGTTGCGAAAAACATTTGAATTACAATTTGGCAACTGGTTATAATATGAGAACTGTACCTCGCGCCTATCACCCAACAGCTTGCAGCCGTACCTTACACAAACGGGCATCAAGTATGTAGTATGGACATTGATACATTTTGCAGGATTCCTATGTTGCGAAAGTAAAATAATGTCCTCCATTCATTTTGCTCTCCCAAGATTTATTTCGGCTCCTGTATCAAAATATTCATTATGGGCACTTGATATATTACACTGAATAACTTTAAGATTGCGAGCTCGCTGAAAATTGCATTGGCTGCATGGTCATGGCTTGTTAGTTGCCTGATCTTAATAATCTTTCCTCCCAGAACTTTTTCTGCTTTTGAAGTAAATGTTACGTTGCGGGAAATGAGATTAGTTCTTCTTTCAATTTTGTCTCAAAATGTTATTTTAAGTCACATGAACGCCCAGTAATCACAATTATTTACCTGAATTAGTGTTATCTAAACATCAGTGAACGCACATTCTGTTAGTTAATAGTTGTTTGAATACTGTTTTAAAGAATCGTAGAGATTGGTTTCTTCTGCTGTGAAACAATTTACATTAATATATGCAGTGATTGCATACAGAGTGATTACATACATTGTGGAAGTGAACCTTTAAAATGAGATTTTGTCACTAAAAGCCTTTAGTAATTATTGTTGTTTCGCACAGAAATGAGCTCGTACTGTGCGGACCTTCTAGTGGTCTACACATAATTTCACTCCAAGCAATATCCCCACGCGCAGTATCGAGGAAACAAATTGACAATCTCCAACGTTTCATATTACGCAAACGCACCGAGATTAAAATATTCGGGCGGCAGAGAATCCCTATTACCGACGCAGAATGCGACAATGTTTGGCGAGGCCGACCGCCAGAAAATTTCAATACCGGCGCGCTTAGCATTTCATTCCGTGTAATATTTCTTAAATGCGGTCGTGGCGCATTCCTCCCGCCCGTAATTCCGCCCCGGGAGGGCATTCCGGCGGCGGGGCACGCGATGCGCGCGCGGTGCCCAATTCGAGATAAGCCGCGCCCCCGTGTCGCCCCGCCGCTCTGTCAATGCGTTCATTGCAGATCGCTAATGGAAGCCTCAAAGTATATCGATAGTTTTTTTTTTGGGCGGGGGTGATGAGATGGAGATGTCACTGAATGAAGTCGTCGGTGGCGTCACCGAAATTGTTGTGCTCCCCCGGCGCACTGGACAGTTGAAAGGGGTTACTAGGTACATATTTTCGTGATGTGTATGAAGGTCTGTTGATTTCACGAAGTATGTATTGTATGAGAATAAACTCCTGTTCTTGTTGAATTTATTACGATATACATCTTTCGTTAATACTACATAACAGGGGGCAATGATTGGAGGGTTTTTTTTCGGACAATGATTGCGAAATGGGTCGTGTGTGTAAATCACACGTAGATTGTTGCGACTCCTTACATTTTTGTTGTTGTTTTTATAGTGCGATTTTTCTAACTTTGCTTCTCAAGCCCCTATGGCCTGGATTGAATATCACAAGTCATTTTGCCTATTTCTCGGTAGTGCCGGTAGAAGTCGCATGATCGCAAGCATCGCATGATCGCGATCATGCGAATGTAGCGGCACGACTAAGGAAGACGCGAAATGCCATGATATATTCAATTGTGAAGACGGGCCTTGAGAGGCTAAGTTAGAAAAATCGAACGAAAACTCGTTCATTACAAATCGCTTATAGGTCGCTCGTTCGTTCATTACAAATCGCCTCAAAGTCTATCGCTAGTTTTTTTTTGGGGGGGGAGGCAATGATTAAAGGGTTTTTTTCGGACAATGATTGCGAAATGGATCGTGTGTTTAAATCAGACGTAGATTGTGGCGCCCCTTACATTGTTTTTGTTTTTTCTTTTACAACGAAAACGCGGTCATTACAAATCGTTTATAGACGCTTCAAAGGCTGTTGTGAGTTTTTTTGTTGTGTGTGTCTGAGGGGGGGGGAAGGATCGGGCAATGATTGCGAAATGGCTCGTAGATGTGTGTGTAAATCAGAAGTAGATCATTATTTTGTGGCGACTTCTTACATTGTTTTTTGTTTTGTTTTCTTTTACAACGAAAACTCGCGATGAATTTCATTCAAGACTTCAAAAAAAACAGTAAATACTATAAAAAAATAAATTGACAATGTAAAATGAGCTGTTGTAGTAAGTCACCTATCGTTAGTAGCATCGTTGTAGTGATTTAGGTGAGAAATTACGTGATATTAATTAGTGTTTGTGTCTTACATCTTTTTCGAGTGACATCTTTTGCCTTTTAAGGAACCAGATATTGCGCTATACTTTCCAAAGGTGAACGTTAGAATATGACTTTAAAATATATAAACTAACACAATCATTGATATTTCTCGCGTGTGATATCTCTCCCCCTTTTGTGTCTTGTCTTGCAGTAAAACGCTGATAAATTGCCATTTATAAACGTATTTCGGAGTGAATCCTTCATAAATTTTCATAAAAGCATATATTTATATAACGTGCCACCGTACCCCCTCACACACACCCATAAATAGGACCTCGTCCGAGAGTTGCCGTCCACTGGCTCTTTGAAGCGCCCCCACCGTCAGGCCAGTCCAGCTCGGGCCGGACACGCGCGGCCCGCAGGCCATCTCGAGACCGCGTCGTCAGCGACGGCCTCTGCGGCGGAGACGGCGGGGCGGCGCACTTGATTACAGCAGAAACCACTCCCGCGTCTCGCCTCCCCTCCCCGCTCCACCCCGCGCACCGCCCCCCTCCGCTCTGCCTGGCCTCGCCACGGATAAGCTGCGCGCTCCGCTCGCCTGGCGCCTAATGCGACACGTGTCGAACCGTCGCCGCTGCCGCCGCCGCCGCCACCCTTGCCACATCCGTCACCGCCACCTCCAGTTACTTTGTCGTCACCTTCTCCGCCGCGTTCCACCTGCGTCTCTTCATTCTCCGGTGTCCCCGCGGGGTCGCTCTGCTTTATGGGATCACCTCTGCTACCTCCGAAAGCCTTTCCTTTGTCGTTTTATGTCGTCTGCCGTTCCTTAGCGTCTCCCTCTTCATTTCTATTTTAATCAGTGTTCCCACCTTATCCCATACTTTTCCGCCTTCTCTCATCTGTTCCTGCCTTCGCTCAATTTTTTCACCTCCCAATATATTTCTTGACCTGTCTCTCAAGTTATTTTCTTCTCACTTACCCCGTTTCGTCTGTCTCTCGTCCTCTTCCACTTTTCCAGAGTCTACCAACGTCTGAAGTCCTGTATTGAGATCCTGACACTGACATCACCATTATTAATGTCCGCCTCCATCACCATTGCCTGCATCGCCGCCACCTCCTGTTCATTGCCACTAGCTTGCTGGCACCGATGAGGCCTCTATCCAAACCTCGCACTGCGTACAGATGCCTATATCTAGCTTGCTTAGAGGGAGGGATGGCTATTACCATGGAGTGTGTATTACGTATTTACTTGTCGTAGACAAATGTTGGATCTGCGGTGGAGGTCGTAATGACAGTTGTCTGAGCGTCAGCTGCGAAGATGCTGCCTCGCATGGCACATTATTGCAATGTACCTGATGAACTAGATCGTAGCATGTCTGGAGTTTGAATTTCAAGACTGGATTAGATTGCTTTGGGTTCTAGAAAGCTAAGCATGCGTTTATTTGTATTCCGGACCAGAACAAAGAACTGAGATAACACACGATAATAACAGACACTCAGAAGGAAAATAATACGTTGAATAAAGTATAATTCCTCCCTGTCTTGTAAAATAACTGTACGGAACTCTGAGAATGAAGCTGGTGCTTGAATTCAACCTTCAATATTCACACACGATCGTATCTTTAGTCAGTAATTAATGTCCTTGGCCAAGGAATAGAAATAGCCAGCGGTCCCAAAAATGGTTCATAAATGTTTGAAACCGCTTCCCATTCACGATTTCCTCACAAGCGTCCCAAGTTGTAACCCGTTCCGAAGGACGTTGATCCCTGCCGTGGCGTGTCGTCGCCGCCGTCAGAAGCCGCCGCGAGAAGGCGCCACCTGGCGGCCGGCGGCTCCTCGCGGGCGATGAGCTAATTAAAACGGAATGGAATGCAAATTGCGGCCTCGGCGCGAGGCACGGGCGCGCACGTAAAACGGACGCTTCTGACGCCGCACCGTCTCCGCCCCCACCCCCTCGGCTCTCTCTGTCCCCGCCGCCCCCACCGCCGCGCAGCCTCCGCTGCACTCGCCGCCCGCGCCACCTCCGCCACGTCCGAGGTCCTTGCCGCCCCCGTTTCCTCGGCCGCAGCCGCCATCCCTAGCCACCCTCGTTACCCCGGTCGAATCCTTCATTTTTCCTGGCCTATTTACCCTGACCGTATTCGTCAACTTCGCTGCCATCGTTACCCCGGCCATATCTGCCATCCTCGCCGCCATCGTTGCCCCAGCCGCTGCCCGCCTCCTCCGCAATCGCTGCCTGCTCGGCTGCATCTGCCGTCCCCGTCACCTCTGTTGCCCCGTCCGCTGGCGCCGCCTCCGTCGCACTCGTTGCCTGCGCCACCTCGGCCGCATCCGCCATCATCGCCGATCCCGTTGCCCTGGCCGCTGCTGTGGCCTCCATCGCACTTGGTCCTTGCTCCGTCCTGGCCACATCCGCCATCCCCGCCGCCTTCGATGCCTTCGCCTTACCGTTTACCCTCTCCCTGGCCTCGCTTACAACACCGCCGTCGCCTTTTATGCCCTTGCCGCCTTCGCCTTGCACGAAGCCACTGTCACCATCTCACCGTTTCGCAGCCGCCTCTTGTTCCAACCGCTATCTTTACCTTTCACCTTGTTATCTTCGTATTCACTCCTATTACTCCTGAAGCTCTTGTCGCTTTTCCGCTATCTCTACCGCTGCCGTCAACTCAGACTGCATGTGTCGTCACCATGCCTTCCTCCGTCCCGTCTCTTCGCCCTTAATCTCTCCCTTTGTTCGTGACTCGACATCTACCTCTCCGTCATCCAGTTGCATCTACGTTGCCGTTCTTTACTGTCCCAGCCTTCGCCTTATTCACACTACCGCTCCCTTTCACGCTTCCACATTCGCATTTTCTCTCTTCATCGCGTCCCTGCTGCTTTCAATTGCGCCGCCACTACTACCACTTTACTCTCAGCCCCCACCTCTAGTCCGACTGCTATTACTTACGCAACCATTACATAGTCTTTTCCATTATCACCACCACCCCCTTCCGGCTCTGCAGTCGCACCTCGCAGGTACCTCCACCTCGACCGTCATCTACCAACTCCCTCGAACACCTCCACCTCGACCTCCATCCACCAATGCCCCTCATCCTCGAATGCCTCCGCCGCTGTCTCTCCCTCCGCCGTCCTCGCTGGCCTTTCCTCGCCGCCTCCGCTGCGCGTCCGCCGGGGAAGGGATGAGGGCACGGCTCCAAGGGCGCGAGGAGCGGATCTAGTTTAGGTTCTAATTAGGCGGGTGTTTGCGGCGCCGTGTGAAATATTCCTAAGACGGAGGGAATTATTTTGATAAATGGTGCACGAGTTGGAGCAGACCTCTCGGCTCCGAGGCGCGCGCTACTTACGCAGAGTGCTGGAATAGGGAAGGAGCCGAGAGGGTTTTGTCGTTTGGACGTGTGGGATATATTGGCGGGTTATGTGATATGCAGTGAGAATTTGGTAATTTTTTTCCTTTTATATTATACTTCTGACGCAATGACTGAGTAAAATAGGTTGCTATTCTCGAATTGAAATGTAACAATTCTATTTTGTTGCTTATATTAAAGTTTAAGAGTAGTTTGTGAACTTTTTGGTAGTGTTACATATTATACAATTTCATAAGTTGTATAAGTCGTGACATTTTGGGGTTTATTGGGTCGTTTCAATATATAATGTAAATATAATAAGGAATCGTATTGTGAAAGACTAGTTCGTAACTGTAAACATCTTTGAACATCGAAGAACCGTAGTAAAATCATTTCTTCACATTATTATGAGCATTTTTATTATTAGAGAAATATTGCCTACTACAATTTTTCTATATTTTGTGGTTACTTTCGTGCATGAAAATAATTTACTGGACGTACGATATATTGTTTAACAACTGAAATAAGAGGAGTCTCAAATACCTGCAACGTAGGCGTTTAGGTAAGCAACCAGTCAAGCTCGTGTGTCTTTCGTAGTTTGTGTTGCCTATCTGGATCAACATTAAAGCTGTGCTCTTTATCGAACGTAATTTCTAAGCACATCTGTTTTCTACTAAGATGTGCCTATTGCCCATGAAAAATATTTATGTGGGTAATAACAAAACACAATTATAATACAAACTATTCCTCACCTTATTGACCAAATAATGTGCATTTACTTCAGATTCTCCCTTAGTAAAGAGAATTTGGGTCTTTGATTTTACATTAAACATTGTTTTCAACTTGATTATTTAAATATTCCTGAAGCTTTCTTTTGATGGCTGATGAAATCTGAGAAACAACTGAATGTACATAAATAAAAATGAAAGTAACGTGTAAATGTTTGAGAGCTAACTCCCTGTAGACAACTCAATGAATTTTAATGCTTTTTGAGTCATAAGTAGGCATCTATGTACGGTGGTTCTTAGGACAGGGTCTACACGGAACTCGTCTGGTTTTCCACCAAACGAGTGCTCAGATTTTGATATAAACAACAAATATTCCCGTAACAAAATTAAATGAAATCCTCTTGAAACTCTGATTATAAAGAAAGAAAATAGGAACTTTTCTAGGGAAAGTGATTTTATCACATTTGTGAATTGTTACCTAGTTAGATTTTTATTCAATTCACTTATTTAAAGGAAACCAAACAGTATTGACAGTATCCTATTAATATTGAAGAAAGCAAAAGCATTTTGCCCGACCCATATTGAATAAAACGTAATGTTTGTTATTATTACATTAACAGACGTGTTATTCATTGTCATATTTGTATTTAACTCTAGGCATAAATTTGAGTAAAAAATAACTAATTTGAGTGTGTTTGAGGGAGGAGAAAAACATTTACTGAAATGCATTACAATAACTACGGGTCCTATAAATCTATTTAAGTTAACTATACTTGAAAGATTTTGTTTAATAATTTAATTTTTCGAAATTTATGTTTAAAAAATATGTTTATATTAAAAAGTCGAAGAGAGACAATAATGAAATATTTTTAAGGTCTTCAGCCAATGAATTAGTTTAGCACCCCAAAAAGCAGAGTCAAAAGTGAATATGTGTGTTGAAAAAGCAAGTTGTATGAGTTCGTTTGAGGGAGAAGAAAAACATTTACTGAAACGCATTACATTAACTATGGTTTCACCAAATCTATTTAAGATTATACTTTAAAATTTTGTTTAATAATTTCATTTTTCGAAATTCATGTTTAAAAAGTTGAGGACAGACAAGAATGAACTATTTTTAAAGTCTACGGCCAATGAATTAGTTCATTACACAAAGCGGCAGAGTGAAAAATGAACTTTCGTATTGAAAACCGCCGGACGCAGAACGAAGAAACGAGGGAGAAGAAAAACCTTTACTGAAACGCATTACATTAACTATGGCTTCAACAAATCTATTTAAGACTATACTTTAAAATTTTGTTTAATTTAATTTTTCGAAATTCATGTGTAAAAAGTTGAAGACAGACAAGAATGAACTATTTTTAAAGTCTACGGCCAGTGAATCAGTTCATTACACAAAGCGGCAGAGTCAAAAATGAATTTCCGTATTGAAACCCGCCGGACGCAGAGCGAACCAGCGGTGGAGCGAGCGCGGCGGGGGGCGTCGTTTCGGCCGGTGCTGTTCGCATCCCGAGCACCGTCGCCCGCAGCGCTGGCGAGAATAGTGAGCGCCCGCGCGCCCTCATTCGCAACCCAAATGATGCGCAGTGCGCGCAAAATTCAATTTCTGTTTAATTGCTTTATTATGAAAGTTAATTATGACCACAACGTAATTAATGGACATGAAAAAGTATTAGGTGTATCGCGAATTCGCTTGTCTCCACCTATTTTGCTAATAACTGTGACTATCGTGCTCCCCAGCTGTATTAACGCCGTTATTGCCTGTAATATTTCTGCAATGTTTCCGCTTTGTGTGGGAAAGTTAGCAGATATCTGGTGTTGCATGCAAAATTTTCATTTTTGAAATGTACCTCGTATTTATATTGTTGAAAGATTGAAAGTAATAAGGGACAGTATGTTTGTAAATGGTGAAAACTAGACCTTTCACTTCATTGTGGTTACTACTAAATTATTTTTTCCTGTAATTGTTGTATTATATTGACTTGTTGAATTGTATTACTATATTGTAGTTATTGTTTAATAGGATTGTTAATTCTGTAATTGTTTTTTGATTTAACATAATACATGAAACTAATGTTCCCATGCGTTATCGCGTTTTCGAAGCGAATCTACATCGAAATATTTTTAGTATCCGCGAGATATTTTCACATTTTATCTGTATGGCAAAAATAATTATGATGTGAATCATTGAATTATATTTTTTAGTTTACAGCGACTTAAAGATTTAAAAATCATTGTAATTTGAATGAAACAACAGAATTATTCATACACAACTCTCGTTTCAATTTGAAGATTTCAAGTAATTAAGATACCTATTTGATATTCAAAAACTAATTAAGCTGAAATAAAAACACGAAATTTCAAAATCTACGCAACTTATGGCAGCTTCGCTTATCGAACATTTTCTCTCCCATTAACACGGCCTACTGTCGATCTCGCAGCAACTCCCCTCTGATGGGCTCATCACGGCAGACTAACCGCGCCATCTGACACCCTCGCCCCCCTCCCTCCCGCCCGGCCCCTTTGGCGGTTGGCGGGCGCCCGCGGCGCCAGATAGCGGGCTTGTCGAAGGCGCCCCGTCTTGAGACGTCCTTCTCAGCTTCCTTCTCAGCCGACATCGCCGCGCTATGATACAGCGTTGAGAACGGCTCCTATAATTAAGGCACGCTGATATATAGTTACGACGGCAATAAACGCGTCGTCCTTAATTTGTAAGTCCCTGGCGCGCCGCGCGCCAGATAATACACTCCTGACGGTGCGAAGTCGTCCCCGCACGCCATCCTCCGTCCCAACGCCCCCGCCCCCACCTCCGCCGCCCCCCCCTCTTGCCACCGCTCTCTGTGCGTCTGCCGCTTTCGCGCTTTCTCAGGGTTCGGGGCTTTCTCGGGGTTCGCGCTTTCTCAGGGTTCGCCAGCGGATCCGAGCGCCGCGGCCGATAAAGTGGTCCTCCCTCCGCGATTCGCGCCCCCTTCTTCCCATCTACTGAGCGAAGTGGCGCAGCGCGCTCACTTCGCACTCGAGAGGCCCAGGTTCAATTCCCGAGCCGACCATCCTGACCGGCGTTTTCGTGGTTTCCCTCGGCCATCCAGGCGAGTACTAGGATGGTTCTACTGAAAAGCCACGACCGCGAAAGCGGTATCGCTAGCTGAATTCGGTAACTACGTGAAGTCATGAAGGTTAAGTGAATTCGAGACATCGCGGGTTCCTGGTGGGTGACTGATTAGGTACCCTGGAATCAAACGGCGCCGAGGCAAATTTCCTTCACGGGACGTATCATGGCTAAATAAAAAACAAATCTTCCCATCTGAAGGCCTAAAGAGCAGAGCGGAGGCTTTGCATCTTCAGATGTCACTATGCATTATCTCAAAAATATTGTGGATAGCGAGCTACATTTTAGTTCGTATTCTTTCTATGTAAATGTAGAGGATTTGCTACGGGGAGCTTTGAATCAACTGGAATAATTGAAGTTCATTGTGTCCCTCAAGCGATTGAAGGTCGGACTGCGATTATTGTCGGTGCAAAAAAATCTTTCACATGCAGGTTGGTTCAGAATAAATGTTGAAAACTTCTAGAGCATGCAGAGGAGTCAAAGATGTGAACTGTTTCCAAAGAACATATGGTAAATCTCTTTTAAAAGAGTTACAAATGTGGCATTTTTGATATCGCGCCCCTGATTGGTGTGAAACTATTCCTGCTCTGGTCTGAAGCAAGAATATGATTCCTCAGTGTATGACCGTCCCGCTGGCAATCATAATATTAAGTTCTTTGTCTTGATTTGTTCCGGTTTGTCTGCTTTGATTACGTGCAACGTCGTTTGCATGCACGCACCAAACTTTGTAGCTGTCACTTAAAGAATATTTGTACTGTCAGTTTTTTGATTGATGCTTTCTCACTGAAGTGACCGAATATTTAATACTAGAGGTGAAATGTGTACTGTAGACTTTTTTAACACTTCTTGATTTGCGTTAATAATTTATTCATCTAATTAGAGGTTCAAATAACAGAAAATTGTGTTTTCTTTCGATGAATGTTGGTCGATTTCCAGATTTTTCTCTGCAGGCTGTTAAGATTTTTCAACTGGATTTGAAATACTTGAATCTTCCCATATTGTTTCTCATAAACTGCGTCACGGTATGAAACTTCCCGGAGCGCCGTGTCGGGCGTAGAACCCGTCCAAGTAATTGCTTCGCCGCCTGGGCGTTCGCTTCTTTCATCGTTAACACGGAACCGATCGCAGGCCAGCCCGTAACAGCCCTCCGCTTCTCCACACCCCGCCCTCACACACCTCCCCGTCCCTCCCAGCCCCTCCGCGCCCCGCCTTCTGACGCAGGCAGCTCCAATTACCGTGAGCTCCGGTAATCAAACGTCTCGGCAGATTGGCGCTGGCATTAATTTTGAAAATGTAATTGTAGAGGAGCAGAGCGGGCGGCGACGGAGGTGGTGGCGGAAGCAGCGGAGGTAGGAGCGGAAGCGGAGGCGAAGAAGTGCGTGTATAAAGCAGGAAGACGCCAGCTTCAACTTTGCCAAATCTTCTTTTCTCTGGAACTTTCGGATATTGTGATTGATTTTCTATCTGCTTGATCTCGTTTCGGTATCCGAGCTACAACCAACCCGTGGCGAAGCGTCTTTCTTCTTTGCATTGTGCAATTCAAAAGTCGGTCCCTTCTTATGGAATTTGGAATGGGCCAATGGCGGTCCTGGCAGGTTTTCCTCTCATTCACTCACTGCAGGTTTCATTTCCAAAACGTGCGTCGTTCCAATCACTCGTCGACCATTTTCCAAGAGCTACGAGAGAGAAGTTTCCTTTGAGTACGATCACGATTGCGGTCATCGTAGAACCACTCTCTGAGTTATTAGCTCGACTAAAACATTATTTCTCATTCTATTTTTCTTTCATTGGGCTCAGTATGTCTAGATATGTATGTTCAGGCTCAGTATGTCTAGGTCAGTATGTCTAGGCTCAGCATGTCAATATAAGAATATTAACATTTTGAAGTACTCACTTTTAAATTATGAAAATAAGAACTATTTACAAAATAAGGGCCAGTGACTACCGTCATACCGCTCTGTAATTTCAGTTGCTTTTTTACTTTCCCTCCTTCTTATACTACTTCAGCTGTTTTGATATTGATATTTCACTTCGTTCTAAGATAGTATCTCAAATTCATTTGTTAATTCTATTACAAATTGTTCTTCGCTTTCTTCCTTATCGATCAGCAGAGCGTTTCATTTCGCTCGGATTCTCATTATGAACCGTGTACTCTCGTCATATCTGCAGTTATTTGTTCTGTAAGTCGCCTTTAATCTCTCGCTGTCGTCTTTACCCTTCTCTTCCGCCTCTCGGAGCCCCTCGGGCGAAGGCGATCTCACTCTGCCTCCCGTGCGCGCCTCCGCTCGCCGTGCAAATTGGACATGAAGGCTCGCAGCTTAGGGCCCAATCTCCCGGACGGCACGTCTCGGAAAAATGGAAGCTGCTTCTGGGCCCGCCGCCGGCCGCGCCGGGCGCTTGGGCCGGCGCGCGCGCGCGCGGCGCTCACGTGACCGGCCAGCCCTTGCGTTAGTTACGGCCGCCCGCGCCAGATCGCGTGCGCCGCGTTCGTGAGGCCGCGCGCTCCGAACGCGTCCACTCGGGAGCGCACGGGAGTTGCGAACGAGTTCGAGAATGCGGACGCGAACATGCACGGGAACGTTGGCTGCTAAGTGAACGAGGACGGGAAAGAGGGCGCCCACGAGATCGCAAACTAGAAAGCTATCGAGAAGAGAATAAGGAGTGAATGAGAGCGTGAAAGTGAATTATGTAATTGCGAACGAGAAAGGATAATGTGAACAGAAAGAGATCAGAATGTGTTATGATGGAAGTATGAATTATGCGAAGAAGATGTGAACGGGAAATGGAACTCGAATTTGAAGTAACTTTCCTGAAATTATCAGTGTTGTTGAACCAACACGAAGAGAACCGCAATGTTCACTTCGTAGTGTATAACAGCAATTGTATGGAAGAAAGCTTATAGCAATTTCTTTAATATTCGGTATATTTATTTCTATAATACTCGTATACCTGGAAGCATTCGTGATCTTTCCTTCCTCATCTCTGTCCCTCCTTTTCACTCAAACACACTTATATGCACTACACTACTACACATGAACTATATAGTCAAGAACTTTGCGCTCCTCCTAGGGCCGTGCCGCGCTGGAGATGACACTTAGAGGAGGAAAACCCGTAAGTAGGCGTGTAGGTTGGCTCTGGTTCTCTCAAAGCTGAGAGGAACACCGCCATCTTCCGGGCTACCATGTGCACTGATTTTACTGTTCTAATGACCATAGTAGTTCACGCGGCCTGAAACCCTAAATACTTACCCACTCGTTCTCTCGTGGGGCGTCTGTGACATCGAAGGGCGCAGCGTTTGCGCTGCGACGGCGTCGCCCGTGACCCAGCTGCGGCGGCGGGCCCGCTTCTTCGACCGCCATAACGACCGTCTGAACACGCACGGCAATAGCCCGGCTGTCCTATTACCCCTGGAACACTTGGTTTGTGCGAGGAGCACTTTGCGCCCCCACCGCCGCCGGCGCTGGCGTCATAATACGGCCATAAAGGTCGCGACGCCCTCTGTTATTCCGGGCGGCCTGCGTAGGATCCTCTTCAACGACATTACGGTAATGTATTTGCCCGCATGCGCCGCGAAGGCGGAGATACCGGTACATTAGCATTGCTAAGAATAATTGTGGAATCGTTACCTCGGGTATACAGGGCATCTTGTGTTTTAAATGTAATAAAGTTACCCTCGGGAACGTGGATTAGAGCTCGAGAATTGCCCGTTGTTCCAGGTGTGTATTTAGTCTCTTCCGGTGGCAGTGTGTTATTTATGCTCCTCCTGTGAAGTGCACCTGGCATATATTTCTTACTATTATCATCTCTAAAATAATAATAATATATTATTATTATATTGTATTATTGTATTATTATATTATTATTATTATTATTTTCTTTAGTTAAGAGAATTGTAATTCTTATACTGCTTGATCCTTCCTATGTGTTTTTAATGTGATTGTCCTTCATGATAACGAATAAATTGTATTTAAGAAGTGCTTTCCAATGAAATGTTCTAAAAGTCCCGGAGAGAGGGATGTTAAGAAAGAGAGAGAGAGTGGGTGATTGAATGAGTGCATTTCGAAGTATTATATTATATCATATAATATTGTTGCTGATTAATATTTTCTTTTCTTACTTCGTAAGAACAGAAAGTATTGTAATCGTACTAAGTTCCTATTGATTGTCATAATTGTATTAAGAAAAAGTTCCATTTATTACAGATAATCAGGTTAAAATTCAGTAAATAAGATAATTGGTTTATTTCACCACGAAGTCTTAATATACAATGTTTCAGAGGTCTGTTCTTGTCTATCTTCAGGTACATTTTTTTGGCTAAAATTAAATTTTTAATTTAAACTTTAATTTTAAGCCGAAGAAATGTTCCTGAAGATTGAGACTAACAGATCTCTGAAACGTAAATGAAGACTTAACCAACTTTCCTAACTTTTATTTACTGAATTGTAACTGGTTGTCAACATAAATGTAGCTTTTTGTTAATACAATTGTAATCGTACCCCAGAAATCGACGAATTTCGACAGCAAAACTTATATTACATGGCCCTGGTAACAAAAACTCGAATAAATCTTGTTTTTAAAGGTAGTAAATTACTTCCTTTACAACGTTGCCATGTTTTGTGAGAGCATGTCTTGTGGGCTCTTGATATTGAAAAATTAATTGATGGCAAAACGTCCGCCCGGTCTTCCGTCTGTCTCTCTGCCTGTGCTTAACGCTGGCGCCAAAACAGATTCAGACGATTTTTTCAAACATTGATATTCCCTAATACATTTTTCAGGATAGCGTAAAGGACGCTTAAAAGCATAGCACTGGGTTTCGTTTTTGTTGAAATTCTTGATTTTTCAAAAATTGCAAACATTTCAACTACCATATCGAAGATAGTGACTTTTTTTTTAATCTCTGTTATCAAATACAGATTTTGATGTAAAATCTTGCACAGTTTTTCGAAAATTGGAGTAGTTTTCGCGCATTTTACATAAAAGGCAATTAAATAGACAATTTTGAAACATATTTTCTCAAAAGTCTGTTTCAAGTTTTTTCTTACACTTTGTTCCTCGTTTGTACGACAGGATGATATAAAATTGGACTGATCCCATTTTTGGGCGAACTCTGTATTTTCCGGAAATTGCTAAAAAATAACATTGCAAACATACAACAAACATATAATATTGAATATGGTGATTTTTGTCTTAAATGATCTGTTTTAAAAAATCTTTACAAAAGGTCTTGTACATTTTTAAAAAAAAGAAAACGAGTGGTACTCGCATAACAATTTCTCACAAAATGACTCACATTTTTTTCTGTTCACTGATAGAGCAAAGGATGCTTAAATATGGCTAAGGTCTCATTTTTCCTTGAACTTCCGAGAAAGTGTGTGTTGTTGTAGTAACATTAGTTTTCTTCGTTTACAAACCTACTAGTGTCGAAACAATTTTAATATTGGATAAAGAGTTTGATCAAATGATACACACTCAAATGAAATCAATTCCGAATATTGAGTTCCTTTCCGTACTTTTTCATTGTCCTAAGGCGAGTGAACTCAAATCCACAAAAGCTACCGCACATTACTCTTGAATTGTTATCTTTTGAGCTTCAGCGTTAAGAAAATTCTCGGATTACTTGTACATTCTGCAGCTTCTAAATACACAATTCAATACGCTTATTTGTTTATATTACTGAGTTTTTTGTATTCTGAAACCAACTTCGCTTATACCTCTTCGAAAAGCATCTTGTTTGTTTTTGTTTTACAAATCCAATACAATCGTTTCGGTTTGTTCCGTTTTGCATTTTTTGCTTCGTTTTGTCTTGTCTTGTTTCCATGGTGGTCAGTTCAATAATTCAGTTCAACCAATGGCCTTAGCAACAAATATGCTGCTGAAGAAAATCACATAAGTGGTTTTTCAATAGGTAACTAACATACTTCTCAATATCAACTTGCAAAATTCTCTCGCTTCACACTGCAATAAATTAAATATTTGTAGTGTTAAGTAGTCCTACTTAAGAGAGGTCTTGAGAGGTTGCCATTACTATGTGAACTGAAAAGGGTGTCGTGGTTCTTTGCCAATGTATTGATGCACTGCTTTGGGTACCGCTCGGAATCAGAGAAAACAACAGAATCTCCTGATGAGACTGGCTATTTCTAGAATTCTCGTTCGGGTAGTGATAGACCTCGCAATTATGTAGCCGGAATCCGAGTATATCTCAGTCTGGACTCAACGCTGCTTCCTTCATCCTGTCTAGGAAGTTTCAGTTGTCAACTCGCATCCAGTCACTATTGCACTCCTCGATACGACAATACACGCTCTTTTTACTGCTAATTTTTTACTGCACCTTTCGTGAAATTAGCGAACAATCATACTCGCCGTAATGTTTTCTTAATTGTTCTTGTCTGTTCACTGAATTCGTCTGTTCACGTCTATTTTCGAATTGGTTTTCGTTTTACGTTCAGAAACAGAGGGCACAGGTTTGAGGTGGCATTTATGTCAACCTAATTTTTATTCCTTTCATCGTTTTTTATTACTGTCTGGCTATCTCCCTATCTTTTTTATCTTTTTGAACTTCATTTAATAAAGAACATGATCCCTCGGGCAGCGGGGTTTAAGGAATGCGTAAATGAATGACGAGTGTCTACCGGCTGCGGATCCTGTTTTAACCAATACTCCAGATGTGCACGTGATTATTCCGAAAATCTAAGAGTACTCACGCGCATGATGACGTGTTCGTCTCAACTTGACTCTTGTTCTCACAGTCTACTTCATTGTCCTCTTCTCGTTCTTCCACTAGAAAATCTGCAGATATACTACTTGAAGATGCACCATCCACCTCATGGACTGAGAGCAGTGGACTGCGAATGACAGGCGCCTGACGGAAATAAACAATAGATAATGGTAGGAAAACTAGGTTGAAAGACGCATGGAAGTGGGTGGAGTGGAACGGGCCAGTGGGAAGGGTGACAATAATCAAGAGGCGTACCAAAAGGACTGAGATGAGAGAGGCGAGAGACAACGGGCGACGAGTAATGTCTAGAAGGGAGGTAACGAAGTGATTGGTTTAAGAATCCGGGGACGTCTACTGCTGTGGCAATTTGTCTCGTTAGTGTAGTGACTTTTTTAAGTCTAGAGGTGGCGGTGTTCCACCTCCGCTAGTTGGTGAGTTCCGTCCCCAACCGGCGTATAACGAGGATTTCCCCTCCATTTATCCCCTCCCAGCGGGGAACCGCCACAATCGGAACAAACTCTAAGCTCTTTCAAGATGAGTGGTAGTGTAGTGAATGGAAGTATGTGTGAAAACAAGTAAGGAAGTATGCGTGAATACAAAGAAGAGGAAGCCACGCGGTCCGTGACCCATTTAGTAGGTATTTCTCCGGCATTCGCCTGCTACTGATCAAAAGAGCCTGCTGCTAGAATTCTCCTCCATTTAGCCGCTCAATACCTAGCAGTCTATCTAGAGTCAAAAATCTGCCACAGTCGGGGCTCGCCCCGGCGTGCGAGAGGTGACAGACAAACAGTGGTGGGCGGCGGTGGAAGAAGAATTTAATTTATTTCATTGCGTACGGCTCCCCGTGGATCTCTCGGCGCGAGATAGCGCTCGTGGGCGAAGGCGTGGGACGGACGGGGCAGGGTGGGGCCAGACGGGGGAGCGGGGCAAGGCGGAGCAGGGTGGAGCGGTGCGCTGAAGGACGGAGCGGGATGGGGCGGAGCAGCGTGGATCGGAAGGTTGCATCAGATCATATCGAGGGATAAGCCGGGTGAGCCGGGAAGGAGGGATGCGATGCCCAGGCTAGACCTGGATTTGGCGTGAAGGGGGCAGGTGGAGAGGGCGGGGTGGGAGTGGAGGGGGCGCGGCCGCGAGCGGGCTGTCGCTGCTTGTTAACGGCGGCTGTAAATCTCGCGCGCAAGCACTGCTTCTTCGCGGAGCGTCGCGTCGCGTCGCAGTGCGCGGGCGCCTCCGACGCGCAACCAGCTACGCGACGCCGCGCCGACGAGCGGCAGGAGAGCCCGAGCTTCCCAGCCTTTTCCCCATACTCCGTAACCACGATCTTTACTTCATAGATTGTTTCTACTCCCGTTGTATAAAGCTGTCATTTGATGGCTGCAACCAGATGCATAATGATACTCATTTCGATACAGTTTTCATTACGATACAGATTCTTGAACAATCACAGAGAAGTTTACAAACCAAGTATTGCCAATTAACCATTGAGAATCGTTCTAGTAAATGTTTCATTCCATTGTGTGCATTAAAATTGCATTTGATATTATTTTTTGCTTGTAAGTTCTAATTTCTTTTATTATTAGAAATTTTGCGTGGAATATTATTTAAAATTAATTGGATCGTAATTTCACTTTGATCCTAATTAACTAGTGCAGTACTCCCTCGCAGGCGAAATTGTAACCACAGCCTCCTGCGGCAGCATGCGAGAGGTAGGTTAGCGATCGCTAGGTGGTCTTGGCTGAATGTCAACTGCCACGAAACAATTCAATGTAAAAGTTAAACTTTCAAAAGTCGTAGAAAATGTACCGTATGAAACTCGATGTAATGGGTATTAATGCACTAGTCTGGAGTTTACGATACTCGCTCGTTCCTCACTCGTATCGTTATATACACACTCGTGTATATAACGTTAATATCACACTCGTGTACCCATCATTTCAAAATATACTCTTTTAGTTGCGGGAATGAGGAATAAATAAATGTAATGTTGAAATTGCACATGTACATCGAGTTATTTTGTGGGTAGTTTTGTCTTATCAATCGTAATCATTGCCAGAAAGTAACAAACATTGTATATGTCATGACGACAGTAGTTAATACAGTATTTGCGAAGATAACTGCAATAACTTAACATAGTTTATATACAGTACAATGCTTCTGTGCATACCACGAATATGAAAAAAGTTGCTGTTGCCTAAGGCAACATGTGAATAGTAAATATTGAATGGCGAGCGGTCTCTTCTTTCGAGGCTTGGTGTCACAAGACGTGAGTTGCGCTATAAAGTGTGGCGCACTATGAGAATTCAGACGATACGCTTATTATGACAATGGAGAGGAAAAATATCATCAATTATTTTCATTTTTTCTGTCAAAATCGAAAATGTTTAATTGTTTTAGTATTTTTCATGATTTCTCGGGAATCTTAACTAGACCGTAGAGACATCTCTCGCATAGCAGGGGGATTCATAGTTTTCTTTCAATTTCTACGCGCATCAATAATTATTAATGTAGATGCTGCGAGTAGTATTTTGCAAATATATACACAACAATTGTTAGGATGGCGGGAACTATCACATTGGGCTGTAAATTTTAAATAATTGCTAATAATTGTTACATGCATTACATCACACTCAGGACACGTTGCAAACTTCCAAATAGATACTTCAAAGTTCAGGTGATCGCTTGCAAATTGGTACGAAGCGAAGCCGAAAAGGAAAGTAAGAATAAAAGAGCGATTTTGGGTGATAAGACCCTGTAAGAGCCCATGGGTAATAGACCCACTTACGAAACTCGCGGTGAGGTCTCCTTGTATTAAAGAGACCCGCACGCGCTCCCAGCAGTTGTCACTCACGCGAAACCAAAATGGCTACTACAATACTAAGAATGGCCTTAAATTTTAATACAAATGGACTGTAAATTGTGCATCTAACAACTCACGTAATTTTTAATTCTCCTCATACAGCAACTTCAGGTGCATGCTGCAGATTCGTTCCTGGCAATTCAAAAATAAAATTACCAAGAAAATCGAACTATTTCTGAAAGCAGCTGATCGTAATATTTCAACAATCGTGTCAAATTTCTTAAAATATTGCCACAGACTCAAATGAGCGCTTTCAAGCTCTTCTTCATCGACAAGAACCGAAGACGAAAAACACGGGAAGAAAACCTCAAGAGCATCCTTGGGTAATAGGACCGTGTAAGAGAGCGCCTCTCCCGGTGCGGTCCCCTTGTAATGAAGACGCCCCCAGCTGTTGTCACTGGCGCGGCCGGGATCACGGCCGGGGGCTCGGGTCGGGCGCCAGCGGCGTGGTGTCCCACCGACTCGTCCCTCCCCGCCGCCGCCGCCGCCGCCGCCGCCGCCGCCGCCGCCGCTGCCGCTGCCCGCGCGCCGTTACACGGAAACGCAATTTGCAGTTAGTGCGTGGCCGCAGCGGCGCGCGTTAAAATTGCAGCGCCTTGCGCGCCGCGGGTTGGCGCGAGACGTGCCATGTTTCTTTAACGCGCGGCGCGCGCGCTCCAACGCCGGCGCCTCTCTCGCCTCTGGCCTCGCCCACGCCCACGCCCACGCCCACGGCCCCGACGCCCGCCACACCCCCGCCCGCGCCGCGGCCGACACCCGCGGACTCGCTGTCGGTCGCGGCTGTCCGCGACTGGCCCTCCGCGTCGCTCGCTCCGCGGTTGCTTGTCATCGGCGCCTTCTCTACGTGTGTTTGGTATGATTTTACTATCTCGCCTACCATGTACTTACGTAGTAAAGAGGAATAATTGTATTCATACATCAGAAAATTGCAATTTTTTTGACAGAAAAAGTCGTATTGTGGGTCTCTGATGTAAAAAAAGTTCATACATTTTTTTTCCTGTAACATGCTCTTCCTCTAATCTGTGTATGTAGTACGTGTTCCTATATGTAACACATGTCGCAGAATCATGTTGTGGGTCCTTAATACCGGAAACTTGGTTTAGGGCAAAACCTGTTTCTGGTCATGTGGGGTCAACGCTAGCTCATAGACCGTTCAGACGACAGAAAATTGATATTCCCTGATCGATCTTACCGACCTCGAGTCCCTGCGAATTTAAAAGGAGGTTTTGTGTTTTGGGTTACGGTACATGAAGCCTTAATATTTTACAAATTTTCTCAAAATGGATTCCAAATTATTTTAATGAATGTTTATCCCAGAGAGAGCAAAGAGCGCTTAATATTGGCGCAGGTTCGTTTTCGTGGAACTTCTGTTTGTAACATCGAGAATTGCAGAAGTTATAGACAACTGGGAAATATGCTTGTGCGGTAGTAGCATCACTAGTTTCAGGATATGTAGCTTTGGAGAGACTGGTTAGTCGGTTCGTTGTCTACTAATCTCTAATTATTCCTCTAGATTCACAAGTTTTCAGTTGTATTTTTAACAATTACTCTAGGCTTCTGCATTTCCTGCATAAATTACTTTCTTTTCCATTCTTTTTTAAACTTACGCTCTTTGATTTGAACTTATACCATGGGTGTAGCATTCAAATTTATTTATATTTTATCTTTCTTGTACCAATCCATTGCTTCCACTCTTAGCATTTATCTTTTCCAATCATTCCAACTGTCTATCTCTCAAATGACTTATGTAATTTTCATTTACACTCATTAAAGACTTTTTATATTCACATTTCGCATACACAAAGATGGAGCTTCATTTTCACATTTCTTTTGTTTCATCACCATCTATTCTTGCACTCATGTTATTTGTACGTTACTTTCGCTACGTTACATTTTTCACAGCACTCCTTTCAACTCCTCCATCCGACATCATCCCGAGTTCCTTTCCACCGCTGTTCCTCCATTCTCCCCCCCCCCAGCCCCTCCCAACCCCTCAGCAGCCAGGAAGCCGCGTCGCGCCGCCGCCTCCGCCGCCAGATTCGCTGCTTTATGGCGCGGAGGGCGGCAGCAGGGAAGGAGGGACGGCGCCGGCGGGAACCCGCTGGCGATTGAATCATTTATCTCCATTTATTATTTAGCGCCGCAATTGAAATAGGGCCGCCCGGTCCGAAGAGCGCCGGCTCGCCCTTCACCGCCGCCACCGCCGCCGGTGGGCCGGCAGCCGCCGCCCTGTGTACTAATCGAGGGGGTGGGAGGGGGGCGGGCCGCGAGAATGTGGAGGGGGGGGGCGTTGACGCGACCCGCGGGGCGCGTGAGAGTCGATGACGGCCTGTTAAAGTTGGCCGTAGGCCGCCGAGAGTGCCAGCTGCCCCCGTAAAAGGGAGCCTCGCCAGACGTTTCGCTGCTGAAATGTTCGACTGCTTTACGCGTTCACGTTTTCGCCCAGAGTCCACTCCCATGTCTTCGTAGTTGCTGGGCTCTAGCGTGATGATACATGGTACACATTGTCGTTGCTGATTTATTGTTTTGTGCATTGTGAAGGGATTTCCACACATTTTGATAGTTACGTCTGCTAGACTGACACTACGACCCTCAACCACATCAGTATTACCGCTATTACTTTTTATTTTATCTCTTGTAACTATGACAGTTCGCTTGCGACTGTCCACGTTTCATTTCTCGGTGTTTATGAACTACAAGTCATATTTATAAATTGTGAAGTTTTTATGGCAGATTAGGTTTTTTAAATTAATGCAATTCACGCTTTTACGGCTAGGCTATATGGACTTCTGTGTTCAATCTTCCCCTACTTCATTTCCTTTTCAATTTTTTAATTTTTTCGTTTCATTTTCTTTAGTAGTATTTTCCAGCAAACAATATGCATGAAACTAGTTTTGACACATTGCACTGCGGTGCAGATATTTCACAGGGATTTTCATTCCCGAATGATTATTGCAAAATAGCACAAGCTATATAGGCGTATTTTGTTTTCCTGGCGAGGCCCTAAACCATCTGCCGAGCGCCGATTCGTGTACCGGAGGTCGTGGTTTCAGCTGCCTGCGAGTGACAGGTCTCGTCGGGGAGGCGCCATTCGCGCTAGGATGTTGATTCAATCCTGCATCACGGTTTATTATTTACCTGCGGCCAATTGCGCCGCTACCCCCGGCGCGAAAATAGTGCGCACTTTAAAAAACTAACGACACGGAGCGTAGCAGGCCGACGCGGGACGCAACGGGGCAATGCGGGACGATGCCGCGGCGATAGATGTGCGGTGCAGGCCGACGGACGCCGTGGGAGTCTGGTCCGGCACGGACGTGACGCGGGGCAGGTGCGGGTCGGCGCGGACGACACGCAAGACTCAGACGCCTTCTGGATCGCTGCAGGTGGAGCCAGCGCCGAACCACATGGGACAGCGCATAGCGTTGCGGAAGGACCCAGGGCAGATTCTGGTCGGCACGACGTGATGCAGGGCGATGCGGAGTGGGGGGAAGCGACACGCAAGACATGGGGAGATGCTAGGCTGATGCGGGATCTCATGGAAGGCGCATAAGCGTTGCAGGGAGACCCAGGCCGTATTTGGATTGGCACGATGTGACGCGGAGTGGCGGGAGCGGAACACGCGAACATATGGCGGAGATGCCAGGTGATGCGGGATCTCGTGGGACGGCGCGAAGCGTTGCGGGCAGACTCAGGGCGATTCGGGTCGGCGCGAGGTCATGGGTGTGACCGCCGGGACGACGCCAGTTATCGCGGGGAGGTGATGGGAGGTTCGAGGTAAGACGAACCATCGCGGAGCGGGGCGACGTAGGGCTATGCGGGGCGTTGCTGGTCATGGTGGCGGCCAGTGCAGGCGCCGCGTAGCGTTGCGCGGCGGGGCGATTCTGGGCGACAAACGAGCGGGGCGGAGCGGGATGGCGCACGAGGATGTGAGGTGGTGGTGTGGGCTATGCGGGGTGATGGTGGTGGCGACGTGGAGTGTTTTGGAGCGGAGCGGTCTGGGGCGACGAGCGAGCGGGGGATACGAGGTGGGCGATGCGGGGTAGATGGTGGGGGCGACGTGGAGTGTTGCGGAGTGAGGCGACGTGCGAGCACGGCGGAGCGCGGTGGCGGTGCGGGGATGCGAGGCGGTGGGGTGGGCAGTTGCGGGGTGGCTGGGGGCGACACGGAGTGTTTGGAGGGGGCGGTGTTGGGTGACGAGCGAGCGGTGTGGCGCGGGGCGATGCAAGGTAGGCGGGGTGGGCAATGCGGGCTGGTGGTGGGTAGCGCGGGGCGACGCGGAGCGCTGCGAGGCGGGTGGTTCTGGTTGATGAGCGACCGGGCCGGGTGGGGCGACGCGCGGGGTGCGAGGGGGTGGGGTAGGCGGTGCGGGATGGTTGGGGGCAGCGCGTGGCGAACGCGGAGTGTTGCGAGGCGGGGCGGGGCGATGCGGGGTAGTGGGTGGCAGCGCGTGGGTTGCCTCAATGAAGCGATCCAATCTGCGCGGGGCGATGGGGTGGGGCGCGCCGGTGGGGCCCCTCGTGCTGCGTGCAGCTGGGAGCAGCGGCGCCGGCGAGCGATCGCGCAGATCGTTGCTGTTTCCCGCGATGCGCGCCCGTTATGTGTTGGTGGGGTGACGCGGCATGCGGTCTGCAGAAAAATTAATTAGCTGTAGAAATGCCCGGCTGTTCGTGTTCTATTGGCGGGCTATAATTGTCATCGCGTCTCTTGAATGTTCGTTTATCAATTCGTCAGGTATGTTGTCTGCTTTTTGGTGTATTTCGCAAATGCGAGTATTGCATTGAATTTTAGTGAGTATTTATTGGACATTAAATGTCGGTGTGCGATTGTGAGAATATTTTAATTTTGGGTTTGCGATTCTTCACAAAACGAGCTATCGATTTTCGAACCGGCTGTAAACTTACCCAATTATATTTTTATAACCTGCTTCTTTCACTGTTAATTAATGCAGAAATGGATTAAAATCTGTAAAACTCGCATGTTTGTTTCATTCGTGACATTTTCTGTTGCTTTTTAAATAGTGAATAGAGTTAATTTACCCTTCGAGTCTCGAATACTTTACAAACCAGGACCTCTGCAAGCCAATCAGACATGGCTTCAGCGAATTCTACGACGAAATCCTCGATGCACACTAAACAGGCTCGTTCAGGGATAGCTTCCATTCTATAGCCTGTTGCGTGGAAGCCTTCCCCTCTGAATCCGCCATCGCTCTAACGGCCGAACGGCGATGAAATTGTAAACCGTCAATTTCGGGGGTAATTATTCCTACGGTCCCACCGAGCGCACGAGAATTCCGAACCCGGGTTCTCCAGATGAATAATTTGACCCAAAGCCCGCAGGCCGCAGCAAAGCATGCGTTTGAGTGTACGGCGCCACCTCGTAGCCCAGTGGATCTCAGCGAAAGAAAAACGGAAATAAAAGTTTCACTCTAAAATCTAGTTTTGCATTGACCTTGTGCCTAGTAAGAGCTGCTTTTGTTGCAAATAGACGCGTAGATATGTCCTTTAAAAAACCTTAAAACATGATTTTAAATATTAACGAACTGCAAAATGCGTGTTTCCAATCACACAGTCTGCGGTTCTCGATCAAAAACTTTACAAAGGAAACTATTAAAGTTTTCATTTCATATTAATATTCAAAATTATAAGCGTACTTGCCAGGTTACTTAAAATTACTAGATCTGTTTTTGTGTGTGTGTTTGCAATGTTTGCAATTGTAAATATTCTAAAATTTAAGTTCGGAGTTCCAACTTCATATTCACATTCATTTAATCCCCAAATCAATGATGTAGTCGTGGAAACCAGAAGCAAATAACTGTACGTGTGGGTTGATGATTTTGCCCTTTCATGAAACCTCGAACCACTGTGGGCGGGCGACCTCCTTTGTGGATTCCGCGCGGCGGTGGCGTGTGTGTTGCCTGCCGCAGCCCGGTGAAGCCGCCAGTGTCGTCTGGCACGCCAGCCCGGTGGTGAAGTTAGCGAGTCATGAGCCGGTCTCTCTGACGGACGGTGTCGTTGCAAAGCTGTCTTTACCCAGCTGAGTAGAGGTGGGGACAAGGTGGTCTGGACGTTGGGCTCATATTTTATGAGGTCTTGAAGTGCGCTTCTGTGCAAGGAAATATCTTCTGGCTTCATGAAATAGTTCGCGCCCCTTAATTTTGTAATGGGGCACTGTTTCCGATCGTGACTTTTTGGAGAACGTATCGTAGTCAGGAAAACAGCACACTATCTTATTTTAAGTCTTCTCATATTTTTTTTCTCTTTTTTAAATGAAGGTGGAAGTTAAAAATATGCAAACAGTTCTCCAACGTTTCATTACACACTTAATTTGAAACGCTTGCAATTTTAAGTTCATCACCTTACACTATTTTCCAAAATTGTTCACGTTTTTGGGTGGATGATATGATGTAAAGCGTATAAGCGCTCTACGGCGTCACATTTAGTAATTATGAAATCACTAAATAACAACCTGATTGTCATAAATATTGAATATCATAAATTCGCGGTTCTTCGGCGTTAATTTGCGTGTAAATAAAGTAATCTCTACAAAATAAAAGTTTCAGTTAATCAGAATATGAAGTCTGTTATCTCTTGATATTTTTTTTCAGAATTTGTATAATCACGTAGAACATACGGAAAGAAAACGATACAAGAGAACGTGAAACAAAGGATAAACAAAGAATTTGTGAGTTTCTGAGATCTGCATTGTTTTTTTATACTAGTAAGGTTTTCCCTTAGAGTTTTATGTGGTCGAATCTTATTAATAATTCCTCAAACATGCGTGTGAGGAACAGTTTCAAATATTTAGGACAGTTACCAAAAACACTTTGTATTCTCATTTCTTATTTTGCATTTATAAGACCCAGTGCAAAGTTTCAGCTTCTATTATTATGTGCATAACATTTTCTCCCGCATTTGCGAGTGTGCAAACTGGGCATTTTCTCCAGGCGGGAATACATAATTTAAAAGATTTTAAATACATACCACTGCCCTACCTCATAAACAGCGGAATTAGGTCCAAAATTCTCTAAACTTTGCAACCAGCCTTCGCCCCTTTCTCACATCTCTCTGCGGCTCTGCGTATGCCCTACTTTGTAAAGAACACATTTTCCCCACCCGCAACACAATCTCTTGTGCTTTATAGCAAAAGTAGAAAATGTCGCTGGAAAAATATTGACACGAGCATGCAAACGACATTGTTCTCCAAACATAACTCGTATACGCCGCGGAGAGAACTTTTCTTGTTTTTACGTCTGCCATGGACAGTATTCACCGCATCATGTGCACAGTATCGCAGAAACCAATGCAAAAGGCTAGTTTGATTGTACCTCCTGTGTTTACGATTCGGTCTTCACCACATTTGTCAGAGTTTGTATTTCGACTACGCACAAGACAGATGTCCAGCCAACTGAGATTCTGAGAACACCTGTCAGATCGCTGGCAATGGCGACAATGACTGCGGTGGTGGCGGCGATGGTAACAGCTGAACTGATTTGGGCGGAAGATAGAATGGCACAAGGGGAGAATCAAAGGAGAGGAAGAGGAGAGGCAACGTGAGAAGAGAATAATGATGAGAGTAATTAAGTAACTCGAGGAGAATAATGAAGAATGGGAGGATGAATGTAAAGGAGAGAATAATGTGTTGAAAAGTGAGGGGGTGGAGCGGGGAAAGATGAAGAGAAGTCGACATAGAGGAAGAAGAGATCCTGAAAAAGGAGTCATTGGCGTTGGGTCAGCATTGGCAATGTCAGGAGAGGGAGTGGAGGCGAATACGAGTGCGGACGCGAATGCGAAGGCGAATGCGGAGGCGAATGCGGAGGCGAAGGCGAATGCGGAGGCGAAGGCGAATGCGGAGGCGAAGGCGAATGCGGAGGTGAAGGTGAATGCGGAGGCGAAGGAGAGGTGGAGGCGGTGTTGGGGCGGGAGGCCGCATTGCGACGTCCAGCGTGACGGTAGCGGCGTCGCGGGCGCGTAGCAGCTGCCACCGGCTCAAGTATTCATGGCGGTCTGCAGCTGCGACCGCATGAATCTTACAGACGGCCTTTATCCAGCCGCCGCGGGGCGTCGCACGCACACCGACGACCTCCGTCGCGACGCCTCCGCTCGCGCAGCGCCTTTGTCACGGACGATGCACTCGATTGGACGCGGTGCATGCTCCGTTCATGTGTACCTCCGCCTCAAGATACTGCTTTGAGAGGCAAATATTGATACTAAACCAAACTAGATTTAACATGTAATTAGTTTCTTGATTTTTAATGACTGATATTGGATTGATATTACCGAAAGCATTTGTTATCACAAATAATTATGTTTTCAACACAAACCTTTGCTCTTTGAATCTAATATATTTTCTTCTCTAGTGGATGGAAAAAATTGTTGACATAGTAAGAAAAGGATGAACATTCACAATTTATATTTCTCTCAAAGAAATTAGATCTCTGTGCCGAGAAAAAAAACGTTGAAATGGTGTTGAAATTTATATGACGTATCTGGACCTTTATTCAACTTCAGAGTGGCGAGAGCCTCGAGGGAAAGACTTCAAAATACGTTTAAACCAAAGTTCAAAGTTCAGTCGCGGCATTTACTGACGTCATGTGAGAATTTCAAAGCAGCGTGGTTCGTCACATTTTCTGAAAGGAATTAATATGTTTTGTTATAACTTATGTTGTAGTTCGCTCTCATTCCCTGCAGTACGTACACATCGTAACAGGGCGTGGTGCGGGAGGTCCATCCGTTTCTGGCTCGGCCGCTTGCCCTTCCGCGCGCGCTAATTGAATCCATCGGCGGGCAGGTACACCCGGCGTAATACGTCGCCCGACTCTCCCCTCCCACGCAGACACCGCGCGGCGGCGCACGTACATTTTTTAACGAAATATCGGCGGCGTCCGCGTATAAGCCTATTTGCCGCTGTTTGAGCCTCGCTGCGGTCAACGCGCCTCTTTTGTTATCCCGCCCGCTCCGCCTCTTCACCCCCTTTCCCTCTCTCTCTTTCTCTTTTTCTCTCCTCTCTCTCTATTTATCTATCTCACACGCTTGCTCGTTTGTCCATTCTCCCTCCCTCCCTCTCTCTCTCACATGCTAACTCGTTGGCACCCCCTCTCTCTCGCTCTGTGCCCGCCCCGCGGTTTTATCGGTCGCCACCGGCTTGCCGCGACGCCATTATATTTTTCGTCCTTTTTCTTTTTTTTTCAGTGCGTCCGTTCATTAGGATCCATGCGCGAACCCGTCCCCTCCCCTTCCATGCATACCCACCTCCCGCTCTACTCCGCCCCGCCCCACCTCCTCCACCCCGCCCCTTGTACCGTGGTGCGATAGAATATTTATGATAACACGCGTCCTGTGCGAATTGCCTCCGCCGGCAGCAAGGTTCGTCCTAGCCCGGCGAACGCCCAAGCTGCATGGCGCCCCGACAGACGGGCGGACAAATCGGTTTTGTTGGAGCGCTACGGACTTGTTCTCGGAGTTTTAATAAGTCCAGCGATAATTGCGCCCACATTTGTCGCCTTCCTTCGCCCGGGGGCGTGTAATGAGAGGCGGGGCGGGGGCGCGTGCCAGCAAAGTGGAGCGACTGGGTGGGGGGGAGAGGGCCGGGGAAGAGGGAGTGGGGGCTTTGATGGGACTGTGCCGAGCGGAACGAGACCCGTCAGGCGAAGTCTTGATGGATGCGCGGGATTAGGAGCTGTTGTGAAAGGACGAAATGGTATATGCTAGCTCGTTGTAGTGGAATTCTAATGAGCAAGCTGAAATAAACGGAATGGTGAGGACTAGTGTAAATGGAGAAGTGCTATGAAAGAGAGAACTGAACACGATAGTTTGCTCTGGCACTAGAAGGATGTAAAATTAAATTTCTGATGATAGAAGAGAGACAACTCAACTCTGATTAGGGTAGAACAGAAGTAGATAGGTGTCGATGTTTACTGAAAAATCATCTGGTAGTTCGGTACAGAAACACTTCGTTTAAAACTACTCAATACTAGCGTATTTAAAACGTTTTTCCTTATGTGACCTGAAAATTTGTTTGAATACGCACTATGGAAGGACAAATATTTGGTATTTTTGCGCTCTCTAGAATCAACCTGCTTGCGACCAAAAACCGAGTGGTTGAGGTCTTGAAAAACCGATACCTACCTCGAATCGAGCGAGCTGTGGCGGGAGGCGGGGAGGTCCAGGGTCGCAGCGGGTGGGAATGAGGCAGTGGACGGGCGCGCTGGCGATATTTCACGTTCGGCCGGAGCGGCTCCGGCGGTCGGACAGGTCCCCGCCCACATGCCGAGCCTCGCTCCGCCCCCCTCCGACCCGCTCCGCTCCGCTCCCTCCGCCCCGTTGCGCCCCGTTCCGCCCCGTTCCGCCCCATTCCGCCCCGTTGCTCCCCGTTCCGCCCCGTTGCTCCCCGTTCCGCCCCGTTCTGCCCCGTTCCGCCCCGTTCCCGCCCCGTTCCGCCCCGTTCTGCCCCGTTCCGCCCCGTTCCGCCCCGTTTCGCCCCGTTCCGCCCCGTTCCGCCCCGTTCCGCCCCGTTCCGCCCCGTTCCGCCCCGTTCCGCCCCGTTCCGCCCCGTTCCGCCCCGTTCTGCCCCGTTCCGCCCCGTTCCGCCCCGTTCCGCCCCGTTCCGCCCCGTTCTGCCCCGTTCCGCCCCGTTCCGCCCTGTTCCGCCCCGTTTCGCCCCGTTTCGCCCCGTTTCGCCCCGTTCCGCCCCGTTCCGCCCGGTTCCGCCCCTTTCCGCCCCGTTCCGCCCCGCTCCGCCCCGTTTCGTCCCGTTTCGTCCCACTTCGGACCACCCCTGCCGCATTCCCAGGCATTCGCACCATCCCTGCCTTTCCCCGCCCACTCCGCGACGCCGGTTCCCTCCTTCCAGCCACCGCCCGCATCCGTCCCCTCCAACTCCGTCCCACCCCCGGGGCCACCCGCCGCGCCGGCGGAACTGCATTTCTTGGCTCGCTTTGCGACCCTTGGACGCCCGCCACGCGCCACTCCCCTCACGCTCCACGCCACACCCCTCCGCCGCCCCGCCCCGTCTCCCCGCCGGCCTACCCACTCACGGGGCCCCGGTGCGGAAAATCTCCAGGGAAATTTCGCGGAAAATCCGCGTCTGGAGCGGTGCGCTTAGCGCCATGGCGAGCTCAGTCGCCCTCCACCGGCCCTCGTCCCCCTCGCCCCCCTCGTCACCCCCGCCCCGCCCACCCTCGCCCCCGGACGGGCCACCTGACTCCCATTTCCTCCGTTCCGCCTTAGTTAATCTCTTCTCTCCGTGCTGCTCGTGTTTTTCTGCGCTAAATGCGTTGCTGCGCTTCTTTCTGTTTCTCAATTAATTCTCAATATCTGCAGTTGCCCTCATTCTCCAATATAGGCACTTTTTTAATGTCTTGTTAGAAGCTTCAGTTCACTATAGAGTCTTCTCGGTTTACTTGTCTCATTAGTTCTTCGGAAGCGTGTTGATTAAATCGTATCAATCGATTCAAAGTAAAATTCCCAATATCATTTTCTTAAATTGTATAATATAAATATAAATAAAATCACGATGTACAACATTTATAATGCAAATCCAGCTATCGTTATATAATTCGGTTCTGTAATGAAAACAGAAAGAAGGCATTTTGTATGCGTGAACATAGAAAATTTCCTCATAAGGCATTGGAAAAGTAATTATCTACAGTTTTCAATCAAATAAAATAATATTATTAAGTAAATTATTTTACGCTGTTGACTTTCCTTTTATGTTTTTTTTTATTTTGCTAAGTGACTTTACTGATTAAGTTTTATTTCCAGTGCCGACTACGTATATCATATCATTATCCACAAGCAAAATATATTGTTATTAAATCAAATTTCTATTTTCTTCAATATTGCTCCTTTTCTGAGATGTTTAGATACACGTTTACCAATTTCAACGCATTTTTATACATATCTTATATTTTCATTTCCTGTTGTAGGCGAAATTGACTTCTACCCATGCAACTTCATTTCTTACCTTCCAACACTTGTTCAGTAATACCTGTATGTATTGCATGCGCTTTGATCCTTGCTTCAATTTTTTTAGATTTCTTCTTGATTTCTGGTTTCAGTCGTACTTCATAGGCGATTACAATCACGTAATCCTGTAACAAATAAGTATTTTTTTAATATTATCTTAGCATTTTAATAAATAATAAAATTTTACCCATTCTTCGCTTCGAACTTGAAAGGTGGCTCAAGTACTCTGTGTACTTATAACGCGAAGTCCATTTCGTGTTTTTGTGAGCATCGTTTACGACTGACCGTTGACGTTGCATGCTTCACACCACTTTGTCACTTCCTTCAATCGCTCTATCACTTTTATCCTCGTGGAGTACTTCGTACATCAAAGCGTCATGCGAGTCGTTTGTGTAGTACGGCCCTTCGTATCACCCTATCAGTTGTAGTTCTGTGGTGCATTTAAGTCGACGATTTCCCACGCTTGTCAGTTTGATGTTCGGGTCAATATCAACGGATCTAGAAGTACCGTAGCGGTATGCTGGGAACGAATGGCCGGCGGACGCGACGAGGTTCTTTTCGAAGTTGGAGGGGAGTTCGTTGGGGAACGGCAGCCCCCAGGGTTTTTGTTCCCCTAGATCACCTCCCGAGGGGCTGCGGCAAATGGAATATCTGTCAGGGCTTTGGATGAGATATGCCTTAGTGAATCTCTGAGCGACAATTGTGAGCTGAAGAGAACCGAATGCACCTGGTGCGTGCCGAATTGAGTGAATTCACAAATGTGCAATTGTTGTGAGAAAGCAGAAACGTGCAAAAACCCCGAAACAATTTTCATATATTTTTCTCGAAGGATCTTCACCATCTACTTTCTATATTCTGAATATTCAAGTTTTTTTTTATTTAAAAACGAGTGCTTTTATTCAGTGTCAGCTCGATTATACGTTCGTCAAATTAGTCATGTACATTGTCTTTATTCAAACTAAAAAAAAATAGCTACAATAGTTGGTAAAGCGTTCTTTGACAAGGTTTCCGAAACCCAGAACTTCAGCATTTTTGTTTCAGTAACATTCTGTGTATTTCAAAAACCATTATTTAACGGAACATACTATGTAGATGAAACAGCTGCATTTCTGAAAGCTTAAGGGAGCTTATCTCTCGTTGTCATGTTTCCGTTTATCACTTCCTTCATATTAAACGCTTCCATGTGGCCACAAAAATTCTGCTTTCACCTAAACTCGGTACGATTTTATGGCCATTCCAAACTTGTTCTGCGCAGCTACTTATCTCCCAAGTAACATATTCACTATTAATCGCCTCGCGGTTCCCGGGTTCCTGGCGGCGACGCGGGTCGCGGGGGCGGAGGCGGGGGCGTCCTGCGGAGCCCTGATTATCGCGAAGAGATCCGCCGCTTTAAAGTCGCTATCCGAGCAGGATCGGGCGAACGCGGCAGCGGCGGGGCGGCGGCGGGCGGGAGCCCAGCAGTTTACAGCGGCTGTAAACGGGTCATTAAATTTATTTGCACCGCCGCCCACCGCCCGCGGCGCGCCGCTGCAGGTCTCGCTCCCGCCCCCGCTCGTTCGCTCGTCCGCGGCCGGCAGCCCGGTCGCCCGGCCCCGCCCCGCCCCCCCCGCCCCCGCCCCCCCCCGCCCCACCCGCCCACCTTGGCCACCCCACCCCGCTGCGCACCGCACCGCTCGGCCCCCTCCTCGCGCCGCACCACACCCTCCTCCCCTCCTATACCGTTCCCCCGTCTCACCCCGCTCCGCTCTGCCTCCTCCCTTGCACTGCTCCGCACCGAACCCGCCTCCCCCCTATCCCGCTCCTCCCCGCCTCACCCCGCCCCGCGAGTCACTGGCTGCCCCACCCTGACCCGCGTCCCTGCCCTACCGCCCTGCGTCCCTACTCACCCCGTCTTGTCTCTCCTCGCTCTGCGCCACCGCGCTCTTACCCGCCACATTCCACCCCCACCCCATCTCGCCGCGTGCCTCCCTGCTCCGCCACGCCGTTCCCTTCCGTATCGCGCCTCGTCCCCGCCGAGCACCCTCCGCGACCTTGGCGCTCGCTTCGCCCGACTGCGCGGCCGATGCAGCGTCTCCAGCTGCTTGCCGAGCGGGACTGCGGATGGATTGGGGTAGGACTGGGGACTGCTTTTTACTGGTTGGTGTGTTGTCAACCTGTGTTTACTGTACTGTAGTAATGTTTATTTAATGCGTGACATGCATTAACATAGAATCCCCATTTATTAATTATTTGTTTATACGAATCATTTGTTTTGTGTATTCGCTATTTTTCCTTACCCAACTTCAAGGATACGAAATTTATTTCTTATTTCAAAATATTGCAATATCATCGCTCTAATGAAAATAATCAAATAGATAAAAAATTATTGAACTATGAGTTCTTTGTGTTTACTTTCTCCTTCCCTCCCCATTACCTATCATTTATTTCTTACACAGTTTTTGCTGTTAGATTTTTATCTCATTTTCGTTTTTACGATTTTGCATTCAACGTGTTGTTATATGCTTTATATTGGTTTTTCTTTTTGATTATATCTTCATTATTCACAATTTTAGGTTCTGCCGCTTTCTCCAGTTGTCGCCTTTGGTTATTCCGCCTTCACGGAGTTATCCTTGCTTCTTAACCTTCTTTCACCATTCCCTCCCTGCGAAATGGCACGCAAACACAGCAATTTGCTGATAGAGGAGGTAGAAAGTCCCGCTGCGGTTACATCTTTATTCTCAACTATATTGCGATCATGGCGTTTTGCACGAACAGTTTATAAAAAATATATTGAGATGTCAGTAGCTTTTTTTCCATTTTATTGTCGAATTTTGTTGCAACGTGATGCAGACTTATTTTGAATTCATTATGCACTAGGCTCCGAAACAAATGGACACAGATTTTGTTGCATTGGCGAATATAAGTAATTTAAATTACCAATAGCACAATAAAAGATGTGTCATTCGTCTGTGTGATTTGTGCAGAGGAAATAGTTGTTTCCTATTTTTATAAAAATAGAGAATATTTTAACTAAAAGAACTACGTTATACTGACCCAAGCTTATTGAAATGTAGAGTACAATTTGTTTGATGCAAAAACATTTTCCATCAATTTACTTTATTTTTGATCAAGTAAATGTATTGTAAAAGCTTTGCTGCGCGAAGAAACAACTCCATTCTACTGTGTTTCTAAAGAACAGTTTCTTTTGAGAGTTAATACAATTTTGATACTTGAGAAATCCGTTCTAGAGAAATAAAAAATTCTGAGTAAAACTTGCGTGTTATTTCAGGATAAAACTTGTAAATTCTTAAAAGAAGGGATGTTCAATCTCGCGAACAATTACAAGGAAACTCGCCAGCAGGGTGCAGCCTCAAATTGTCTTTCCCCCGCGCGGCCAACATTCTTCGGCTGCCCCACCCTCAAAGTTTCTCACGGCTCTAGCACGTTTATACAAAAACATAAGAAATGAAACACAGATGTTCGGGGAACAAAACGACTCTCGTTGAGCCCTCTGGCCGCAAGCGCCGAACCGCCGCGTACTTACTGTAAGCCGGGGAAGGGGAGGCAGGCTCGGCCTCCCCCGGCGGGCGCGCGGCCCTCAAGCCATTAGCCTTTTACCTGCTTTTCTCAGACTTCGGCGGCCAGACATATTTACAAACATTCCAGATATCGCTACGTGCCTCCCGCCCCAATACAGGCGTTAGAATTCGCCGACAACGAACGCATCTGCTAGGCAGCCGCGTCCGCGCCCGCGCCCGCGCCCGCGCCCGCGACCGCGCCCGCCTCACCGCCCCTTACTCTCAACCAGCATCGCGGTTCCCGTGAGAAAATACCAAACCTTGCTAATGAGATGCAGCCATCGCGGGCACAGCCAGTGCCATCACAAGTCACGTGACACACTTCAAAACATAACAACGAATAGCGAGCATTTCTTGTGGCACACTACGTCTCACTGTACTTCATAGGCTAGCTGCAAATGTCACGTGACTCTCCCTCCTCTGCTTTTGGAAACATACGCTTCAATAAATACGGCAACTTCGCTCCCACGCGCCACTATTAGTCAAACTCTGCCACTGTCATGTCAAACTATCAGTCAATTTCGCTGCTACTACGCAGGCACTTCAATGTCATTTCCACTATGTGAAACTGCTATGTCAAACTTCTAAGTCATTTCTACTCTGCTGCTACTACGCAGGCACTTCTAAGTCAAACTACTATACTGCTGCTACAATTACTGCTCTGTTCACTACTATGTGAAACTACGCAGTCACACTTCTACGTCAAAACTCTACTACTGCGCAGTCACTCTTCAGTCAATCTCACTGCTACTATTACGCAGTCACTCTTCAGTCAATCTCACTGCTACTATTACGCAGTCACTCTACGTCAAACTACTGTTACTGCTGCTACAACTACTACTCTACTCGTCGGACAGCCTGCGAACGAGTCAGCTGTCCTTGCTCTGCCTATCAAGGCTCCGGCAATCAATCGGCGCGGCCAGCAGGCCGTGATCAACAGTACGGGCCGCTCCAGCACGCGAGTACGCGCCCATGGTGACATCAGCCTACCAACCGCAACATCCGCAGCCCATTTCTACCGACGGCACACACACTCAGCCGTCTGACCTGGGTTGGTGTTTGCTGTACCGTCATCAAACTGTAAGTGTAAACTTCAAGAAAGAAGAAACCTTTAATCATAAACATTCATTGGTCCTCCGGCTTACTGCCTAACTATTTACTTGTAAAACTAATCAATATTTCAAGAATTAAATTTAATTTATTCACAAGTGCATTGCCTTTCATTTGCCCCTACGGAACAATCCCCTGAAACCTGATCTGACCCTGTATGTAGTCGCTTCGCAGAACGGACCTCACACCGCGCTGCATCCACTACAAGGGACGTATGAATATTTTCCTTGTTCGTTCAGTGGGACAGTACCTAGTTAGAGTTTGTGCATCGCTCAAGCTCTTTTTGCATCGCATCGCATAATCTTTACTATTTCACGTGCCGTAGGTTAATCTCAACACGCAAAACACACAAACCAAAGAAACTAGAGGTCGATAAATGTACGGTGCTCAACACAATAGCAGTCTGCTTTCTCGGAGACTAGCTTAAATCGAAGTCACGTTCATGGATGTCAATAAATCTTTTGAAGCGTGTTCTAGATTTTGAAATATATTTTACCTTACAGTACAGAAATATAGTACTTACAGAAATATATACTACCTTAACAGTTCCTAGTCTTCTGTATGAAATTCCTAATCAGAAATGTATTGAAGTAAATTGTTATTTCAACATTAAACCCTGTTCTGAAACCATTTTTTGTTCTTTCCAGGTAAGTGCTGAAGGAGAAACGTGAAGCGGTCAGTGATGATTAGTAAGTACATCGTGAATTATCCACGACGTAATTTTTCCCATAAAGATTTTAGTGGTAATTAGATAAATTAGTCATTTCACTGGGAACTGAGCATCATCATCATCAACTGAGTTTAATTATTTTCATTATATAGAATATGCAAATTTAATTTTAATGTATCTATGAAAATTCAATATTCTGATTCTGTAAATGTTCACAAATTTTAAATGTTTTTTGTTCTTTTTGAAAAGCTTCAGTGTTCCCTCATCTTTACGAACTAACCACAGAATAGTTAGATTGATACTTACATCGATTAGGAGGATGTTAGATCCAGGAGTACGGGACGGAAATCTAAGACTAAACAAGAAGTTGGATAGTGTTAGGTTGATAGATAAAACGACGAACACTTAACATTAAACGCATTGTCGGACAGATGTTTGTCAAAGAGTGATCGAAATCCTTGAGCGATATTCCTTGTGATATTTTTTCAATGCTGTCGTGCCAGTGGCGGTTCTCACAAAAATGAGACATTCTTTTTGTTCAGCCAATACCGATTGACAAGGTTTGGGGCAATCAATTAATTAACACAATTCAAACAGTAAATATTGAGGGTGCTCTTTCTTTGTGATAGGCTTGGAATATTGATCACCTACTTATCATTAAACCATATTCATTGAATTCATGAAGTATTCTAAGATCACATTTGAGGGATTTGATACCCCGCCAGGTGGCTCTTTTGTGCATCCTTGAAAATCCTGAAAATGGAATGCTTCATCAAAACAGCAAAAAGGTTCATCATTTCTTCAGGTGTCCTTCGTCGTTCTTCGGACCCGTTCTGCTGCCGAGGTTTCAGAGAAACAAAACGATTAGATCTGAACTCTAAGAGAGCTCCAAGAAACGTACACCTTTATCAATATTCCATCTCGATTTCCCGATACGACCGTCGATACAGACGCAGGTCCCTCTCGCTGCTGTGCACCGCCGTGCCCCACCGTCTGCTTTCGGGGCGGGGCTTTGCGAGCTGCTTTAAAGCGCGCCCGTCAAGGGGTCACCGCCGCCCCGGAATCTCAACGAACGACGCGGCGCCCACGGGCCGGGAGGGTATGAAGGGAAAGGGAAGGACGGGACGGGGAAGAGAAGTGTGGGAGAAAGAAAAGGGCAAAGAAGAAGAGCAGGGCGAGGAAGAAGAATAGGGCAAGGGAGGAGAAAAGAACGAGGGTGAAGAAAAACGGAGATGGAGGAGAAAAGGGCGTGGAGGAGAAAAGGGCGTGGAGGAGAAAGAGCGAGAGAGGAGAAAAGAGCGAGAGAGGAGAAAAGAGCGAGGGAGGAGAAAAGGGCGAGGGAAGAGAAAAGGGTGAGGAGTGCCAGGGAGAAGAATAGGGCGGGTGAGAAGAAAGGGCAGGAAGGGGGAAAGGGCTGGGGAGAAGAAAAGACAGACGATGAAGAGAAGGGAGTAGAAAACAGAAGAGCGTGGGACTGGTAAGAGAATTGCGCGTCAAGGTACGAAACGATAAGCTGGGGATTACAGGAAAGGGGACGGAAAGTGGTGGGTTCGGAGGGGGAAGAGATGGGTGAGCTGGAAAGAATGTCAAGACAAGAGAAGCGAAAGCGAACCAGTGAGGAAGAGGGATGCTAGAAAAGGTATTATCGAGAGTTAGAGCAGGAAAGAGCGATACAGTATATGGCGAGGCGGAAGCAAAGAAGAGGTCAACCAATAATGGCAAAGCGGGAATGGGGTTTGGGATTGGCAAACGGTGAAGGCCATGGCGGAGAAGGTTGGGTGAGGAAGGACGAAGTCGACACGAAGTAGTGGAGGGCCGCGCGGTTCGGGTGACGGGATTGGGCGAGGAGTGGGGCCGCATGCGGAGGGGCGCAAGGGAGGCCCTGTTCGCGAGGTGACAAAATAGAGTTAAGAATTATTACCCGACGTAACTCTCCCTCCGCGCCCGAATACATTTTTATCAGGCGCCCGGCGAGCGTTCTCCGTCGCAGAGCAGCCGCCGCCTTGCGCTGAGGTAGCCATGTTATTCTACCTCACGCTGGGCCCTATCCCGTTCTTCTTTGTCTTGCCTCGCTATGCTGTGACACTTTTTTCTTTACTCATTTTCAGGAACTCTCTTCGTTTTTTCTGAATATTATTTTGCCGTGTCCGCTCCACTCTCTCAGCCTTTACATAGATTACCGCTTTTACCAATCTGTATGATTTGACTGATCTTCCATCCCCCTTTTCTTTACCCTTGAGTTTGCTTTCCCATCGAGCACCATTCGTTCTCTTTTTTCCACGATCATCAACGCCCCCCCCACACACACACACACCGACCTCCCAATAAAAATCACATTTACAGGTTACGTGAAGTGCTGGCAGTCTCCAAGACAACTCTTTATTTCTCCTGCTCTCCATGCATTCACCCTCGCCTGCTTCTCGTCGTCTTTGTGCTGAAATCTTGACACTTTTCCACAGCCTGGACCAGGCGAGATTAGCTTATTGCCCCTGCCGGTCGCTCTGATCGATAATTTTCCATGGTTTCTCTGATCAACACCAGGCGAAAGCCGGAGCAATACCCTACGAAAACGTACCGAGGACCACACGCGAGCTTCACTTCCTCTTCTTTGTACTATCATCTCGCCTCACGCACACTTACATGCACTATACTGCCACATATGTCGAGAAATCAGTCGGGAGCTTAGAGTTTGTCCGGGCTGCTACGGTACACCGCCGGGGGAGATATCTGGAGAGGGAAAACCTGCAAGCCGTCTTGTAGGTCGGCGCCGAAACTCACTGTCCAGTGGGGGAGGAACATACTTTAACGCCCGCAAAAATATTTACTGCACTAACGGGGCTAGTGAACAACAATTATATGTGCCCGGAAACATCAATCAGAGCCTCGAGCTGTCTCCTTTGGGTCCCAACATCTGAAAACCAAACCGATGCACCTGCTACTGATAACGAAGCTTCCATGAGCCAGTGAGGGCAGTAGTGCATCAACTGCATTCTACCACGAGAGGAAGAGTCTCCCAAGTTCCATATACGAGCATTGCAGTTAGACCCCTCTAGCTCTCAAAACAGGTTGCATTTAGTCCGCTATTGCAATGTGGGTCATATAAATCCTTAGTTGAATGTCCCATTTCCATCGTTAACCTCAGGTCTTTCTTTTACATTCTCTTCTACAAGATACGTCACCACACCCATATTTAGTTCTGAAATCTCTCTCACCGGATCCCACAGCCTAGCATCTCGTCTGAACACCTCTGCGGCCTCCCGTTGTATTCAGGTTCTGCTGAACAGAGCCAACTTTGCTACCTTTTCGTTTCTTTTCTTTTCTTCGCTGAGCGTGTCGTCTCTTTCTTGGTGTTATGTCTCTGCAGTGTTATAGCTGTCATAATATTCGCGACCTCATGATTCACCCCACCCCACTTTACATTTTAGAGTCTTGTCTTTTCTGAGGGACTATCTGCTGTTTTTCCACAATCTTTGTTCTCCCCGTGCATATTCCATGTCTCGCCGATTTTACAACACTTTGGTAACTTCACCTTTATGCACGTCCGTGTCCCACAAAGTTTTCGTATTAACATTGCCTCGTTCGTATTTTTTTATAGTTTTTGACTTTGTCTTTTCGCTCTCTTCACAACACTTTCTTGTAACTGTCACCTCATTCCTCTACCATTCCCTACGCTGCACCATACCATTCTCTGGACGTTAATTTTCTTTCTCTCCAAACTTGTGCGTGTTATAGAATGCACTTCGTCTGTCTATTTTTCCTCATTTTCTTACTTGATTCTCCAGTTTTTATTTCCTGATAACCAGCCCGCTCTGGTACTTTCATCATTCAGTCATGTATGCTGTTTGTGTTCTACTGTTATGTATCCTTTCAGTTACGTCCGTGACGGTTCGCTATCTCCCGGCGCCATCGGTTGCCGTCGCTGTCACATCCAGAACGGCAGTAACCGGCCATACATCCGGCGCCGCCTCCCGTGCCCTCTAGCGGCTCCCCGCACAATCAGATCGCGCTGCCGTCCCGCGACCCGTGCCCGCAGCATTACCACTATCTACTGCATCCCCATCTGCGACCCCGTCTGCCCTCGTGTGTCCAAGACGGCCTTCGCCCCTCGCGCGCCATCTGTCGCTACACCGCCCCAGCCGCCGTAGCCACATGTACTCCCGAACCAGTTTCTTTGACCGACGTCCTCACCGCTATATCCACCTTCACTTCCAACTCCGATTTTTGCTTTCACTTACTATCTGCGGTGTTGCGTGCGTGTTCGTCCCTGCCTTGTATTTCTCATCCATTTTCATTTTCACTTCCTTCTCAATTTCACACGCAAGCTGTCCTCAAATACCCCACCTCTTCCTCAAATCTCTCTCTATTTATATATATATATATATATATATATATATATATATATATATATATGCATGTACATAAATGCTCACTTGTACCTCCTCTATCACCTCTATCTCCACTATCATATCCACATTCAGTATCCGTTATCTCTTCTCAAAAAATCTTTCTTAGTATCTCTACCACATGTATCCACACTATCACCTCTACCCTCCCTATCACCTTCACCTCCACTATCACTTCTCCCTCCGCCTCCGCATTGATCTCCGCTTGCATATTCGCCGTCGTCATCTCTGCGTCTCGCCGCGCCGCCGCCGCCGCCGCAGGACGGCAACGGCGCCATACAGCCCCCTGGGGGCGCCGAGGAGGCGGCCTGCGTCCTCCCGTGCCAACTTGCCGCCTGACCCCCCCCCCCCCCACGGCCATCTCTCGCGCCCTCTTCGTCGCGCCGCGCCGCGCCGCGCCGGCCGTATCGGCGAGAAAAGAGGAGCAGCTTCCAAGAGGCGACGCGCCCTTTCTCCGTCGCAGCCGTCCCGAGACATTACGTAATTCTGAAAGCAAACCGGGGTAATTATTATTCTTTCTTACTTTTCCGCGAGACGCAGCCTTGCCAACAAGATTACGAATGGGTTACAAGCGCTCTCGGAGGAGAATATCATGTATCTGGAATTAAAGTTGGAAGAAAAGAAGCCAAGAGGCGGGAAATATTTCCTTTGTGAGAAAAGCAGCCGGAGTTCCGGAGAGTTTACCTGTATTGGTTACCGAGTTTCATCGTATTCAAGAGGAATCTAATTAAGTTAGAACCTTAACTTATTTACGACCTAAAATGATTTATTTAATTACCATCGAGCTTCTTTAACCTCCCCCTGCTTATTAAACGAGAAGCATTATGCATTATTCTCGTTCACGATTTGTTATCGAACGGAAATCGAGGTGGGCCCCCCACGAAACAAAAACTCGACGAAACGTTGGCGCCGCCAACTTCGTCGTGCTCCTACGTGCGAATTTCGAATCCGTGTGACGTTTGCCTTGCTCTCCTGGGGCTTCGGCGCGATTCGTAACGTTGCGAAGCGATATTCGCCTCTGCTGACGAACGTCTAACGAACGCTGCCGCCGCCGCCGCCGCGTGTCGCAGCGAAGCCGAATATCCTATTAAAAGTTGGGCCGCTAGGTACTTTATTCTAATCCGGGCTGTAATTCGATGTGATTTGTCGAAGTTTCCTTCGCGCGGACGGGCGGCCGCGCGATAGCGGGAGTGGAGTGAAGGGAGCGGGGAGGAGCGGGGATCGAGGGCGGCGAATAGGTTCTATTTTACGCTTTCGAGACGCGCTCTTCGCTGTCGTTTAAATGGCTGTTGAAAGGTGCGTCGAAAGGGGCGACGCAGGCAGCCAATTGATGGATCTGCTTTTGTGTGGAGTTGTAACTTGTTTTTCGTAGTCATTTAAAACTGCATTGCAGATGTTGACAGCATTTGGTTTCGGTTATTCTCAAAGTTTACATTGCTTAGTGAAAGTAAAATCTTTCTAAAAGGGACTTCTCGAAAATGTTTCGTATGGAATGTATTGGGTTCTTTATTACTTTTAATATATATATATATATATATATATATATATATATATATATATATATACGTGCACATTATTCTTGCGTACAATTCTTTCTATTACACCAATGCCTAGCTTGTTAGATAGAAACATATAAATGTCTGTTGCTTATTGTAAAAAAGATCGTGTTTTAGTTTTGGAGTTTTAAATATGTGACGTATAATTGAATTAATGGACGTTACGAAAAATATTTAAAAAAGTTATTACAAAATGATTAAATGTAAGCAAAATTGATGTGTTGTTTTTCATATAATTTGAGTTTTTTTAGTTCGAGAATTTTTGTGTCAAGGTCAGTTAATCTAATTTACTATTTGGCTATCGAATCATTAAAGTTTACAATTAAATAAATGATAAGTGAAGTTTTTCAGACGTAGATATTTAACTAACGTTTTAATTTCATCCCAATAATGAAAAAGCTAGAGTTCTCTAACCCTAAAAGTGTATTACCAATACGAAAAACGTATTTTGCATGCTTTTGCATTTCACGTCAAGTAAAGGTATCTGCAGCTCTCCCAAACTCGTCAACCGCCGAACTTTTGCATACAGAAAGTGTACCAAATCGGATTTCCCGGAAAGCAAACGGCGCCTGCTGGGTTTGACGGCCTTTCTGCGCCCCCGAGAGTTCGAAAGCTTCTGCAAAGAGACGTCGTCGCCGCCGTCGCGCCGTCGCCGCCGCCAGCGTCGTCATCACGCCGTCGTGGAAAAAAACTGGTGCGAGGGTACGGGTTGTATAGGCCACCGCTCCGCCCCGAAGCTTGTATTTACCTTCTAATTTGGCAGCGAGCTGCAATTTGGCGCTTCGCCAGCGTGAATTCTTTTTTTCTTTGTGTTTTTCTTGTTTTCCGGCGCGTGTGGCGGCGTGTCGTGTTGGCGCCGAGTAACGCGACACGCCCCCCATGACGAGGCGGCACGTGTGCGAGGCCGCTGCGGTTACCAATGGGCGGGCGGATGCTCTGCGGTGAGCCCTACCCGGCAGGTGGTACTGCGTTTGGGTGATCACTGGAGTTCCTCTATGCCATTAACCTCCCCGCTGTACACACATTGTCATCGATATTGCCAATAACAGTTTGGTTACGAGAATTAGAAGTACCTCCCAATAGTAATAACTCCATTACTTTACAATGTTATCAATGGTTGGGATATAAAATTTCATAAATGAGACAATATGAATTTAAAAAATTCCAATCATGTTATTTTTTTATGAAACGAATGTAAACCAGGTGGTATTTTTAAGGACTGTACAAAAATTTACATGGATTCTCAGTATAGCCCTTAAAGAAGTGCGCCATGTTGCGTCATGAACTAATATAAGACGTCGGCAGTCGATACCTGTCGAGGTCATTTGAAAAACACAGTTTGAGTTGGACATCGTTCATTTGGGTGGAGTGATGATGGTTGCGTATATTTTTTTAAAATAAATATGTAGGAAACACCGTAAACATCGTATATACGTGCAAAGTATTTTCTACTTTTCATTTTAAGAGATAATCGTACCTGCCCCTTCGTTCAATGTCAGTTCCGTGGGTCGTTATAAACTTTTCTAGTTGTGTGGTTGATACATGAAATGTGTTTACATCGGAAAACCACGCCGAAGCAGTCGCCGCATTAGTGGATGTAGGTTGAAGAGTGCATCATTTTTTTGGTGGGGGGGATTCAAGGGACTAACGAATTTACTATTAAGATCGTTGCTAGGTGAGATATTCTTTTCAGAGAGAACATTTTTGCTTCACATTTCCCTTCATTTAAGTACAGGCGCCAAGTGGCTGCCCAGTCAAAGGAAGTGTTGATGACTGATTGTAAATTGTTGATCACATTCGATAATTCTTGTTTTGCTGAGAATATCGCAGTGTCATCATCTTATAAAGCCGTTCCACAAAGAAAATAAATATTTTAAGTCGATACTTCGCTGGAAAGAAATATATTTGACATTTTAATTAACATATTCTGGAGAAATCTTGATCAATAAGCTCATTCAGTACTTTTAAAAGATTTCGTTAATATTTTCAAGACATCGCCAACATTTGCATGTAATTAACAAGACGCAGACATGCATGCTTTTCGAAGACAAGAAGAAGAGAACTGAAAGGGGGCTCTCCCTAAACTGAAAACGCTAATACGACGCTTTGTTTCCATGATGCACCGTCCCTTGGGCGAGCACCGAGCAGTTGAAAAAGTGCTCTGAATGGGCTGAATGCCGCTGCCGGCGCTGCTCCTTGTCGGCTGCGCCCCCGTGACCTCCGCCTCGCCGCGCCGCGCCGCGTCCGCATTCTGTTGCGCTCCTCCTCCGCCGCCGCCGCCGCCGCCGCTACCGCTACCGCCGCCGCCGCCGCCGCCGCCGCCGCCGCCGCAGCCACCGCCGCCACCGCCGCAGCCACCGCCGCCACCGCCGCCGCCACTACCGCCGCCGCCGCCGCCGCCGAGGGCCCACGCTGCGCGGCACGGCGCAGCGCCGGGGCGCGGAGAGCTCTCCACAACTTTCTGAATAACGTGCGTGCTCCGCGCTCTCGGCCACGCCCCCGCCGCCCTCGCCTAGCATTGCTCGCCACGCCCCGCGCCCCACACTCCGGCCTGCATCGCCACGCACCGAGGCCTTCGCCACTGACCCCACCGCGCTGCGCGCCCCGAACGCCAACCCCTCCCCACACGCCCGCAAGCTCCACGCCCAAATCCATCGCATCCTGTGTCACGCCCCCACGCCTCACGTCCCTCATCCTACACTCCTAATTACTTTGCCTTACCCGTACACTCTCCGTTCCCTTCCTCCCACGCCTCTCGCTCAATGCCTCTCGGCCCATGCCTCTCGGCCCATGCCTCTCGGCCCATGCCTCTCGGCCCATGCCTCCCGGCCCATGCCTCTCGCCCCATGCCTCTCGCCCCATGCCTCTCGCCCCATGCCTCTCGCCCCATGCCTCTCGCCCCATGACTCTCGCCTATGCCTTTCTCCCCTTGTCCCTCACGTTTCTCCCTAAGGTATGTCGGTTTCCAAGATCTCACTTGCACACGCCCGACACCCCACGCATTACATTTCACGTTTCCATCACGATCCATGCAGAACCATTGCACCCCCTTCCGCCATGCTGTGCATCCCTTCAACCGCTTTACCTCACTCTCCTTACCAATTACATTGCTCTTCTCGCGTCTAGTGCCCTACGTCTCGCGCGTCGCTCCCCGTGTCCAGCATTCCACCCCCCAACTCCACAGCTCGCGTCTCGCACGCCACCCTCCAAACTTGCACCTCGCGTGCGATACCTCGCTCGCAGCAGTGCAGCCGCTAACAACGCGGGAGCCATCGGTACGCGCTGCCGCGCCACCGTCCATTCGCGGATCCTCCCTTGCGTTCGTTCGGACTTCATCTCCGTTTGCGCACTTTCCGCCTCGTCGCATTTTCCTCTCCGCCTTCACCACTCTTGTTCCCTTCACCTCCTTATCTACACACCTCCACGCTTTCCTTCGTTTTACTCTCTACCATTGTATTCGCCTTGATTTCTCATATGCCTCTCGTGGTCACCTACTGTTATACCCAAATTCCTGTATTCAAATCGCACATGGATTTTAATGAGCAAAAATCGTTCGTATGGTTTCCTTTGAAGAGGAATTAAATATGGCTGGGTCATATTGATTTATTAGATGTAAAATATCATCTAGCCTAAAACAAGCTTCTAGGCTGAATTCTAATAGCCGGTTTCATCGCCGGAGTGATACCTTATTTCGCTGAAAGGCGAAATTTGCGTGGTCAGGTAAAAGAGCAGGTCTAATGGCCTCAACCTCGCCACGTAAAATAAAGCATTGAATCGAGCAGAACTGAATTGAATTGAATTCGACTGACTCTCCTACACCACTTTGATTGCCTTGCCTTCGCCGTCTGCATGTACACCCCGGGCTATTTTCCTTGCACATGTGTGCCACTCGATGCGATGTCATTGCTGCACATTTCGACCTCTAACTCCACTTACTTTACGACTGGACGTCGTCGTCGTCCTGCACCATCAACTTTTCTAGACTGTTCCGTTATTGCTGAGCCTTTTATGACAGTAATTTATTTAGTACGGCTTCTGGGTAATCTACTTTTCGGCGCTCAAGCACGCTGTTTGCTTATTTCGCATCCTCTTTGATTTTCATTCGTCCGTCTCCTTGGATGCCTTGCAGTCTTTCGTATCATCTACCTAGGTTGAATTCAGCCGCCCGTCTGGAGGAGAATTCTAGCGGCCGGCAGCTCTGATCGGTAGTTTTCCGCGGTGTCTCCAATCAATACCAGGCGAATGACGGAGCACTACTCTTACAGACGTGCTAAGTACCGTCGGCGGGTTTTTCTTTCCTCTTCCTTGTCCTAACCCTTCCCTTTGTACCCACACGTACACCGACATGTACTATACTGTTACAAGCCGGAAGACCAGTTGGTAGGTTAGAGCTTTTTCTAGCTGAGGCGATGCTCCGCTGGTGTAGATACCTGGATAGGGATACCCCCCGCAAGCCAACGTGTATGTCAATGCTGGATCTTACCATTCAATGGGAAAGGAATCACCGCCACTTCTTGCGATAAAGCATTCACTACACAAACGGGAATAATGAGCGTATCAGTTGACGTCCCGGGACACATCAGTTAATTAATCAATCAAACTTATCGTTTCATCTTTGTCTCTATATCGTTAAAGCCGTCTGCAATCATTCTATATCTTTTTTTATGTGCAACATTTAGCATATCGACTTCTATTTTCACATGTTTTGCCGTCCTTTTTATTGCCCTTCTTGCATGTTGTGCAGTTTTTATATAATTTGACTTTCAGCTGTGACTTTTGCAAAATTAAACCGTCTTCTTTTAAAATATATACAATTAGTTTTGATAGCTTGCCCACCATTGTTATATTACTACATAACTGAAAAGTTTCTTGCTGATAACTTACTGCTACACAGTTTAGGTTATAATCCTTTCTCTATTTCTATCCCGTATTTTTCACATTATACTGCGTATGTTCACAATACCTCACGTGGTGCCGTGCCTCAAAAGTCACCCCTTGTTTGCTCTCGGTCTCTTTTATCTTCACACTTTCATCTTCTGGTCTCCCTCCAACTTAACCCTCGCTCCACATCAATCCTTTCTTTATTCAGCAGCCCTCCTGTGCAGCTACAGCGCACCGCCGCCACCGCGATTTCTATCTACCTGAGCAATGTGCGCCTCGCAGTGGCTCGAGAGATGGTTTAGCCGCGCGCCGCGTAACCCCTGCGGCAACTCCAGGGCTCCCTCGCTGTTATCTCAGAGCCCCCCTCGCTCGCCTCCTTCACGCGCCGACCCGGCACCGCCCACGCCCCGTTCCCGCGTCGCCCCCGCGCCGCCCCCAGCACAGCCCCCGCTTCAGACCACACCGCCCGTACCCCGCTATGCCCTCGCATCGCTCCCTGGCCGCCCTCAGCACAGTGCTCAACCCTGCTCCCGCCTCGCCCTTGTGCCGCCGCAAGCACCGCCCTCGCTTCAGTCCACGCTGCTCGTGCCCCGCTACGCCCACGCAGTGTTTCCGCGCCGCATTCGCTCACTTCTGTATTGCCCTACGCCGATTCCGCGCAATCCCTGCCACGCCCTTGTGCCGCCCTCTCATCGCCTCGCTCCCCGTCTCGCCCCCCACCTCTCCCCCCGCCTCGCACCCCACCGCGCCCCCCGCCTCACCACCTCCTCGCCCCCACCTCGCCCCCTACCTCGCCCCCGCCTCGCTCCCCTCCTCGCTCCCCGCCTCGCCGTCCGCCTCGCCGTCCGCCTCGCCGTCCGCCTCGCCCCCGCCTCGCCCCCGCCTCGCCCCCGCCTCGCCCCCGCCTCGCCCCCGTCTCGCTCCCCGCCTCGCTCCCCGCCTCGCCACGCCCTCTCCCTACACTGCTTCGGTTGCGCCGACCCTCACTACTCGTGCGTCGCTTATGCGCAGGTGCAGTACTTGAGCTCGCCTAACGCCCATTACCTAACGCGCTCATTTCGCTCCCAGCTCTGCCCATGCATTTGCCGCCTTCATACTGCTTCTTTGCGTATGCGGTATCCGAGCTGCTATCATTTCTCTGTGCTCCCCACACTATGTTCAGCTTCTGCTGCTTCGCTTATCGCCTGTGGAGATTTTCTCGTGCAGATTCAAAAGCATTTTCGTCGTGTAAACTGTTATTGCCTACTCTCTCTGTCTCCCTCTCTTTCTCCCCCCTCTCTCCTTTCTTTCTCTTCCCCTCTCTCTCCTGTCTTTCTCTTCCCCTCTCTCTTCTCTTTCTCTCCCTCTCCTCTCTTTCTCTCCCTCTTCCCCTTCCCCTCTCTTTCTCTCAACTTCATTACCTCTCTTTTAAATTTATTTACTGTTAATGTTCCCATAGTTCAGTTTCCGTTTCCTCTAACCATCCCTTTCTTTAGCCCTTTGCGCAGTCCCGAATCCGCTCTTTCTGACCCTTTGCTTTCCTTATAATTTTCTCTCTCGCAAAGAAATTCTTATTGCAATTTTTTAAAAATATTCATTGTTTTTACATTGAGCGCGAAGTGTTGTGGAATATCTGTTAAAATTCAAATTATTTATGTGATTCTGAATGACTGCAAACTGAAATTTCTTTACATATTTCTCTTTCCACCGAAAAGTATTTCTCTAGTGACAAAGAAATAAAGTAGGTTGCCTATTTTGTTCAAATAACGAACAGGCTGTCTGAATTTATTCCTATACAATCACAAAGAATGAATAAGGTGAAGTCTGTCGTATAGTAGATGAATAAGAACCAAGAGAAATTAATTCAATAACTGTTTTGAGATTTAAAAACATTGTGACTCACAGGAAAGCAACATGACTTTTTCACGCATTTGCAGTTAAAATGGGTGAAAAAGGAAAAATGTGATTCGATATGAACTCAAAAGTTAAAAAGTCCTAAAAATAGAAAATGAAAGAGTTAGAATTTACTGATAAAATAGTAATAGTTTTATGAGACGCGAGAAACAAACATTTTCTCGAATACATCATGTAAACGGGTGATGGGAAAAATAAGAAACGAAACCTAGTACAGTAATAATGGAAACTCTTTATAATTTTATTCTACCAGCCCACACACACCTGTGGTAGAAACGTTGGAGTCGTTCTAAATATTTCCTCGGAGTGATTCTGAGGTGAAACGCAATGGCAACATCTGATACCATTACATAGAATTTTCTATGTAATGGTGTCAGATGTGTCTTTTCTACCATTTGACCATCACATCATGGAATTTCCCTTAAAAAAGAAAGGCGCTATCAAAAACAGCCGCAGTTATGAAAGATTTTATAGCAGAAATTTTTAACGAATGGATTGACTAGAGCAAGATGCATCACGTAACCGACATTTTCTTTTAACCTTCTCTCGTCACTGCAACCCCTGACGAGTCCATTTGGGCTTCCAGACAAATGGCGTGTCTCCCAGGCTTATTTCCACGCTGATTGCTGGCGCCGCGGCTAATGATTCACCTAATACCGTGCGTCGCGTTTCCGTGTATAATGAGCTGCGGTTTTTAATGAAGTCTATCACCGAGCGGCGCTTGATTGGGGGGGGGGAGTGGGAAGGGAACATGCTTGCCAATGGCACGTGGAGGCCGGTGGCTCTGGGCTGTGCAGCGTGCTTTCCTTTGTACCCTCGACTTTAAATTTCTAGCGTGCTCTCGGGACTTAATGAGTAGGCAAGTTTTTTTCAATACGTTTTCCATGCACAGAGCGTGGTTCGATCAAGAGCTTTATGGGATAAACGTTGGTGAATCGTTGATTTCTGAATCTATACCTCGTACAATACAATCGTTTTGATGAAGGTTTTTGTTTTGTAATTTCTAATGTGTGATTGGTAGAACATTGTAAGTTAATTTTCTGAGAAATATTATCTTGCATACATGTAAAAAAAATCATGCCAACAAACCAGAAATCATGTCAGCATTATCTAAAAGAATCCTGAATTAATTATTTCGCTCTGTGACATTTTAGCATAGCCTTGTAGAGCGGTTTCATGTTTGATATGTTTCGTGTCTGATGTTTTATATCGTCTCACTTAAAGCAAATGATTATAGAAAACTAGCCATGGCTCCTAACTCTCTACATATTTTGTTTCGTGTTAACAGGGGAGTAATATTTTACATTAAGAAAGAAAATGTAATGATGTAGGGCCTATTCGTTGATGGGACACAATGAATATTTGTAACTCATTAATTGTAGAGAATTGTAAAAAAAATGTTACATTTAAAAGTGGAAATTCAATTCTAAGAATTTCGCAGTAAAGTGCAAAATCTGCTGTTCTTTATTTAACGTGAAAGTCTGAAAATTTAACAATTCGGTGTTGATAGAGAAGGACTGGAGATGAGTAATATCAAAAAGGGTTTCCAATTATTAATATATCTTATTCAATCTCAGTGAGAGCATGGCAAGACATTGTGAAGACATGCTCGTGATTAAACTACAAAAGTTTCGTGTTGATGAATCAAGTTTACAAGAACTTCATACAGGTATTTGTAAGTATATAGTTTACTCAACGTCAACGGGATATGTACGAGCATGCTACACTTGTATTTCTATAACCACTACTCTTGTATTGACTTCACATAACGTTGTGTCTCTTTACAAAGCAAATGTCGCTCCGAAATGTGTGTGACAGCAGCTCCATATGTCCATGGGGCCCACTTCACCCATATATTTTAAAACAAACTAACTGTTCGTACATATAACTAAGTATGTCTAACAGAAACGTGTACGTGCTATTTTTCCTTGACCTTTTACAGTTTCGAGAATACATCTTCAGTGATACTGTGATACTTAATGACAGAAGTTTATATCTAGTTTAATTAAACTTACGATACGTATTTTACATATTAAAGAATAGAGTTTTAATACAACCATACCTCAAAATTTCACTAGATAGGCTGAACCTTCTACTACAAATATATTTAAGGAGGAAATAGAAAGCCATGACAGCAAAGAAGGCTTCCTATTGTTGAAAGGACTTCCTTTTGTAGATGATTCTAATCATGATGGATTTTAAATTGACATCGTATTCCTTTGAATCATTAAGGGTTTAAATTACTAATATATTCAAGTTTTTAATAGTTTTGTAAAATGTTTTAGTATCTATAAATAACTATACAAACTTAATTAATGCATATATATATATATATATATTGTTTTTAATAACATTTATATATGTGAGTGTTCTTGCATAAACGTCAAACTGGGCCTGCGAACGATTTTCCATGTATTTCCTTGTCCCTCCTCGTTGAGAGAAGAAACGCGTCACCTGTCAGTCAACGCGACTATTCATTTCTAAACAATTACCACCGCCGGGCGCCGTCTTTCAGCGCACCTGACTCCGCGCGCGTCCGCGATCGGCGTCCGGCGAGAGACAGCGCCGTCACGCGCGCTCGTATTTTTGCGCACGCCAGCGCGACTGCACTCCCAGTCCGTGACTGCAGCGCGCCATCTCATCATCGCGGGCCGGCGGGCGCCCGTCCATTTAATTATCGCGGCCGTCGGCGGCGGCGCCAGTGCACCTCTGGCTGCCTGTCACTCGGTCCGCTTCGCTTCGCTTCGCTTCGCGCCGCGCCGCACAGTGGGACGAACGCCCGCCGAAAGCGCGTATACTGCGATTTTTCTAACTTTGCCCCTCAAGGCCTGTCTTCACGATGGAATACAAGTATGTCACGCTATTTCGCGACGTTCTCAGTCGTGCCGCCAGGTATTGCATGATCACGACCGTATCTAGTAGTGCTTGCGATGATGCGACTTCTAGCTGTACGACGGAGGAAGACGCGAAGTGCCGTGTGATAGTCTATCGTGGCCATAGGGGCCCGAGGGGCAGAGTTAGAAAAATCGCGCTATAGTGTAGAAAGTTTTATTTCATTTATTTATACTGGATGAGGCAGTTCAGATGGAAACTAGTGGTACTTCATCAGCACATATTTCTCGCCTTATTTATAACTTTTACGATTTTCGAAAATTCAGAGATTTCAACGAAAGTGAAAAGTGCGCCATTTTTCAGCATCATACAAGCGTCCGAGAAAAATGAAAGAAAAATTTGGAGGTCTTTTTGGAATTTTGTTATAAATGATTTTTATTTCGAGCAAATATTACTCTGAAACTTTTCGTATTTTCAAAAAAATGTACATCGGTACTGTAGTTTTGCGATTTTCACATTTGCTATTTTCGAAAATACAGAATTCATCGAAAGTGAGACCTGCGTCATTTTTATTAGTGTACTCGGCTCTAATCGATGAAAAAAGGAAAGAAGGCCATTTTTGAGAAAAATTCGAAAATGTCAAGACATCGTACCTCCAAAAATCAATATATTAATTTCAAATTTGCAGTACTTCGAGTTCAGTCAAATCGATCGGGGAGTGATAATTTTGGGGAAAATCTTCTGGAGAGTTTGGGCTCTAATGTAGACCTCATTCAGGCGGACGGACAGACGTTTTGCCATAATCCAGATTTTTTATATCAAGGACCATAACAAACACGGATTACAGACATGGATTCTGACTACAGACCGCGTTAGAAAAAGTTACGACGTAGAGGAACAAGAATTATCAATTTTTCTCTCCTAAAATCGCCGTTTATTTGCCATATCATTACAACAGTTTCTCTACACTACGTAAGTAGTATGCGAGAACAAGCGTGTTCCTCATAATGTTAGCGATAAATAATTCCTTCATCATTTTGGCTTCAAAATCATGGATTTCCGTAAAAAGTGTTGTAATTTTCCAATTTCTCGAAATCTCTGTGTCTCTAGAATTTTGTGCGCATTTCCTCGGCCCGAAGCGCAATGGAAGGCTCGGGTAGTTACTAGCGTCATCTGCGACCAGAAAGTGCACTGCAGTTCTGACGGTCTAATTTCAGCCACGACCGCATCGTTAATCTAATCGAGGAGATGACGGTGGTGCGTTTATTTTCCACATGAAATTACTTATTCTGGGATTTAGGGTACTCTCAACTGGTGATACCTATGAATGATCTGATGAATATATGATAGTGATAATGATGATGATGGGAAAGCTCATTGGACAATATGGTCGAATGAGAAGTAGGTGGTACTGGAGAACGCCCTAAAACCTGTCGAGAACTCTGTCCTCAACAAATTCCACGAGGATTGGCCGGGAATGAACTCTGGTCCTATTGGGTAAAGGGGTTAACCAATGTCACGAGTCTCCTTACATGTTTCGTGTAATTTAAAGCAAGCAATCGCTTAACAAAAATCTTTAAATATACAAATGTTCAGAAATTAAACAATATATTTATGATACAATCTAGTGACACAATTTCGAATTAATTAAAACATTGTTTGAAAATTGAGACTAGGTTCTTACTGGAATCCAACTTCGAATGTTATCAGATCCTTCTAAAGGTAAAAGAACCATCACAAAAGATTCAATTTGTGACTTACGACATAAGAATGTAAGTCGTGTTCGAAAATGGAGTCCATGGATTCTTGGCGGACTGGGAAACGCTGCGACCGGGCTACAGTTCCCTGCAGTGATCACATTTATACTGCGAAGTTTGCGCATTTCTCTCTGATGAAGGTTGCAGTATGGCAAATGAAACGTTGTGAAGTATACCTAAGACACGCTGCCTCCGAAATCAACCGAAAATCCAATACCTTATTCTAAATGTTATCATGCCCTAGTGAATATGCCATTTTACAGCATGGCTTAGATGCGTACGGAGCAACCCTATTGTCAATGGTTGAAATTTAGATTTGTATTAAGTTTTTAATGAAGATGAGATAGTCTTTCAAAAATATTGTATCTCATTTTAACAAACTGATATTTACGCACCAAAGGCAACCATCTATTACGCACCAAAGGCAGCCTTTTAATGATCGAACGGCGTCAAGAAACTCGAGGGCCTTACCCCATAGGCTTAGGCATTAAAACTAGTTTTTAGACCTAGGTATTAGAAACAGTTAACGCCTGTGATACAAGATTTTATTTTTTACCTAATTTTAATGATTCAAATTTACCCTAAGCAGGATAATCCTGCAGCACTAAAAGTGCAAAGGGTAAATTAATTAATTAATTTAGTTATTTACTAATTAATTAGATGTTAACTTGGCTCGGTTTGTAATGTGTTTTCATTTGTCTTTTCATGTTTCCCTTCCATAATCTCTCTCAAAATACCTTCCATAAGAGAAGAGAATTATAGAAGGATGAAATTTTATTCAGCTGTTTTCCCATATCCCTCTTAACGACGATCCTCTCGATCCAGATAAGTTTTGCAGCGTATTTCGAACTCCGGATCGAAGTTAATAGCAAACAACAATGTACTCATGTCAGTGAAAATATAAATAATTTTTGAAAGCGGAGTATTGAAGCAACGGTAACTTTTCACTCATTTAGGTACATTCTCTTGAACGGAATGTTCTAATTATTTTGCAGAAAGAAAATTCAATTATTTCAATCATTTTTTGAGCTATTACGTTTCCCGTTAAACATTGCGTCATATGTCGTAAGTTAATTTTTTCAATTATTATTTTTGTTTGGATTTCGTTTTATTTGTGCAAATACCCAAAATAAAAAGATAGTAATTTAATTGAAAATGTTTCCTAAAAAATCTCATTCAGGTGTACTGCCTGTATGTGTGTACTTGAAGTAGTTGTACCTTAAGCTTGACCCAATTTTGAAAATTAAAAAATGAATGAGTGTAATGAGCGCGTTTCGATTCGGTTCGGCCCAGTGTGCGCGCGGGGAGAGCAGGCGCGCGTCCGGGCTCTCGGGGGAGGCTCCTGGCGGATTCCGGGCGACGCGCGGGAAATTGATGAACGTTTAACGAGAAGCGCCCTGAAAAAGGGCGGACGCCGCCCGCCAATCGCGCGTCTGTTTGCGACTTTTTGCTGCCGCAGCCTTCTCCTCCTCCTCCTCCTCCGCCGCCGCCACTGCACCGCCGTCGTCCGCGCTGGCAAATGCCGCCGTGGCATTTGGCCGGCGAAGGCTCGGCGGCGATAGCGCGCCACCGTCGTCCATGCATCCTCCTTGGATTCCTCCGACGCAACCTTTGCCGCAGCCAGTGGCCTCCTCTGTTGACTCGTTCTGCGAAATCGTTGTGCCCGCCACCACCTCCTTTGTTGTCTCCTCCTATGCAACCTTCTCCGCTGTCACTGTCTCCTCTGTTGCGCCCTTCTTCCCCGCTACTGCCTCCTGTGTTGTCTCCTCCAAGTCTTCTCCGTCTCCTCTGTTGCCTCCTCCGTCTCTATTGCCTCCTCCAGCGCAGTCTTCTTTCTCGTAACAGCCGCTTCTGTTGCCTCCTCCACCGCGAACTTCTCCGCCGCCACCGACTCCTGTGTTGCCTCCTCCAACGCAACCTTCTCCACCGCCACTGCCTCGTCTGTTGTTGCCCCCTCCGAAGAAATATTTTTCTCCACCACTGCCTCCTGTGTTGTCTCCTCCAACGCAGTCTTCTCCGCCTCCTCTGTTGTCTCCTTCGCCTCGTCTATCGCAATCTTCTTTCTCGTCACAGCCCCTTCTGTTGCTTCCTTCAACGCGAACTTCCCCACCGCTACCGCCTCCTCTGTTGCCTCCTCCAACACAATCTTCTTTCCCGCCACTGCCTCTTCAGTTGTCTCCTCCAACGCTAACTTCTCTGCCGCCACTTCTTCCTCTGTTGTCACCTCCAACGTAATTTTCTTCCGCGCCACTGCATCCTCAGTTGTTTCCTTCAACGCTAACGTCTCGCCTCCTCTGTTGCCTCCTGCAACGCATTCCTCTTCCGTGTCACTGCCTGCTCTGTCTTCTCCTCCAACGCCATTTTCTCCACTGTCACCGCTTCCTCTGTTATGTCCTCCAATACAGTATCCTTCTTTGCCACGTCTTCTGTTCCACTGCAACTTTCACAGCAAGCAACGCCGCCACCGCACCGTCACATTCCCCGGAACCTCCGTCATGATTTTTCCTGCTGCATGAGACATACCCTCTGCGGCATTCTCTGCCTTCGGTATATCATCAGGACCGTATGTTACCTTTAAAACATATATCATGCAGGTGTCGTTTGTAAATTTATTCACATGTTAGGTGTTTCGTGAGTAACCTTCGATAGTTTTGATAACGAAATGATAGACAAGAAGTAAAGACGTAGATCTGTGAAGGATTCTATCCATCCTTCCCTCTGTTTCGTTCTCTTAATTTCTTCATCTTTGCGCCTTTTGCCTCCCCATTCCTCCATCTTTATGCCTCCACATGTCTTCGTCTGTAGTCTTTCTGTATACTTCGCCATTCTTTCCTTCAAATCCTAATTTTGTGAAATATTTAGATCTTTCATTGAGTTATATAATTTTAGCAGTAGAATGTTCAAATAAAGCAAAGGTTAGTAAAGCAAAATTTTAAAAGTATGTTTTTTCTCCAAAGTTGAGACAAGTTAAATCCTTCATAAGATAGTGAATATTTGAGGTGGATTTATTTTGCAAGAGGATGCCTAGTTAATGTACATTATTATCTTATGAACTGTAACTTAATCTCTAAATATTTAATTAATGACATAAAAATGAGAAGAAAAAAGAAATATTGTGTCTAAAGAATTTTATTTATTTTTGTATCTCGCGTATCAAGCCCATCATTATGTGTTGATAATTAAATCCAAAATATAGCGCAGTGTCTTTTCTCTTCGGTAATCCACCATCGCTGTTGAATCTCGTGCTTTTCCGAAAAGTCGATTCTCGTATATCAAGCCCATTATAATATATGGACATATAAATCCAGAAATATAATGCATTCTCTTTTCTGTTCGATATTCTTCACTCAGCGTTGCGTATCTTGCTTCCCGAAAAGTTCGGATTTTTTGGAACTCCCGCACATTTCATAAAAACTTTACCTAACTCCACAATCTTTCTTATTCGCGTAGTATATCTACGACGTTGAATGCGGTTGCCTCTTGTTTAAAGTGCCCCTCAGCGGCGCTCTCAGATCATTAAAACACGCACGTTTCGCGAAGTTGGCAACCGTGGTCTGAGCGGCGCGCGGTTGCGGCATCGCAATAAACTTGACAGCTCCCGAAACAAATGAACCTCGCTGCGCGAAGCGACGTTTCATCGGATCAAATGGAAGGCACGGGTTCTTGCGGCGGTGAATGCACAACTGCCTTGCGGGGGCATCATTAGCTCATTATCGCGCGGAAATTCGACTGAGGGAGACAGCGGGAGGGGCGTGCAATGAAATACGAACGTCCCTCGGCGGCCGATGAGCACTAGTGTGCGACTACTGCAGTTTCTTTGCGCAGTTCCGTCGTTTGCTGCGAGCGATTTGTTTAATGAGGTCACTCCATTGAAGTGCTCTGCTTATATTCTAGGACCGATTCGAAGTGCTATCATAGTTTGTCATCTAAAATAAGGTCGGTAGGAATATGTTCTTAATGTCTATCGTATTCAGGGTGTTACAGAACAAATGTTTCAAACTTCTAGGGCATGTTAAGAGATCTGAAATGATAATTGTTTTGCCAATGAATGGCAAATGGAAAATTTCATATCAAGAACGTGTAGACGTTTGTAAATGTAGCATTTTCCCTGATGTTTAAGCAACTCCATATGCCAATATGATTACATCAAAACGTGGCCTGCAGGACATCCGTGCATCAGTTGTCTGAAATCCAGAGGGAAATTTCACAACTGCAACTCGGTTAAAAAATCCCACTACATGTTCACCGACAAAAAGTCGACTCCTCTACAGGCCCTAGAAGTTTGTGACATTTATTTTGAAACATCTGTATAGTACTTCAAGTTACTCAAATGCTTTGAATCGTTCTCAAAATATTACATGTACATGTATGTTTTGAATCAATAGAGAATGACGTAATCATTCCCAAAATTTCCCAATTCTGTTTTATTTTGAACTTGTCTATTATTCAAGAGATATCTCAATGATTTTGTGTCTCCGAAGATGTATTCTCTCTTTTTTTCTTTATTGTATCCTCATGTCATTATTGTATGAAAGAGACACCACATGGCAATTAAAAACAGGACAAAATTGTTTTGATGATGCTGTTATGCTGAAACGTAAACTTGTACAGCAAACTAGGTAAGTATGACGTGAGCTTGGTGGTTGTCGGTATGTCTACTAGGCAAGTACGACGAGAGCGACGCTGCTGTGGTACATCATTCTTCTTTGTGCTTGGCGGTTAGTCCTCGGCAGAGCCGCGTTGCCGCGCTTTAATACGCTTGCCACGTGCGCGTTGCATGAGCTTTCGGGAGCAATCTAAAGCTCCAAACATCCTATATTCGACGAGTAGCGAACGACTACTCACCGAATTCGGACTGGTGTGAATAGGTTGCTTGCTGTTTACCCAAGGATGAACATTCGGTGCTCGCTCTACCCTACGCGGTTCGGTCTTGTGACCACATCACAGGATGCTAACATTTGTCGAGCTCACCAGCTGCTCGGATTGGGCGAGCAGTAGCTCGCCACTCCGCGAATGGCGAATGTTTGGAGCTGCCTTAAAGGGAATACCCGATTTCAGTCTAATACTTTTCATTCTGACACCTATTCTGTTTGGATACTTTTAATGATGTGATGTATTAATAATGGGCGTCATAAACGCCTAGCAGAAGAATTTTACTGATCTCAGGCTCTGTCCCCTTCATTTATTCATTCCGAGTTGGTGGTGAGAAAGGTAGATTATGTCATTGGAAAAGCCGGTGCACTTGAGTCTGTAGGAAACCAGTGTTAGCGTCGACATGCGACTGTGAAACGACAAGCACAAAGAAGTTTGGTACAACGTACAGACGTTGCAGCAGTCTGCCTCTCGCCGCGCAGGCAGCAAATTCAGCGAAAGTGCAGTGAGAAACTTGAGCGCGCGCGCGGCCCGCTTCATCTGCGCGGCCACAACGCTCGCGGCGGAGGCGGGGTGGGGCGGGGACTGGGCGGGGAAGGGCCGGGCGCGGGCAGGGCGAGCGACCCTGGGGGGAGCAGCGCAAGCTGCAAGTTGGGGCCGCGCGCGAAACGACAACCGCAACCCGGGAACCGCAACGCAGTCGGTCAGCTGGCTCATCACAGAATGTAGCATTGCAGCATTTGTATAAACTCCGTTCTGGGAGAATGAGCCAGAAGGCTCCGACTAGCCTGGACGACTGGAGTTGGTGGTTCTATTTATAGACTTACAGAGAGACAGAATCAGATTTGCCGTTTTTCCGAAAAGGTGTGTCTAATTGCTAGAAATACTTTGTTGGAAAGGAGATCGTAATGAATAATGGCAAATTGGCCTAATGGATACAAATCTGAAGTAAAAGTGGAAGGGATAATGTTTTAAATTTAAAACTTATGTAAAGTTGTTCGTACGAGGTTCTGTGCATAAATTCTATTAAACGATTTAACAATCCCCTGAATGGATTCATGAAAAAGGCATCGAAGATAAATGAAGATGATAATAAATATTGTGGGATCCTGTGAAACGATACAGGGACTCCTCGCCGCGCGACCCGATAGGACATTGTTTGCTGAAGAAAGGGAGATAATAAAGAGGAAATGGGTGAAAACTGATAGTAAAACAAGAGGAGCTGGATGTTCAGAAGGACGATGAGTTGAGAAGTGGAGGTGTGAACAGATAAGAGGAGAGATGTAGAAAGTATTAAGAATGACAGAAGGGGAAAATGGTTGAGAATAGTTATGTGAATGAGATAACAGTGTAAGGGAAATAGAGTTGAGAGGGATACAAGGATGTGAGGGAAAGAATGAGGGAACGAGGAGAAAGTGAGTGTATAAAAGACAAAATACAATTAAGGTAGAAAGAAGGTATAAGAGGAATAATAAAAGTATAAGAGGAAAAGCTGTATTTTAGACTTTGACAGAAAATAGAAAAACAAGGAAAGCAGAGGAAAATTGAAGGGAAAGGAGACAAATCGAAACAGAAGAACGAACGATGAAGGGAATCGCGAGACAAACGGAACGATGATTGATAGCGTCAAGAGAATCCATTCGAGTGGGAGGGAGGAGGGTGGTGGTCAGAAAGCGGGCCTCATCTGTCAGGCTAATCCGCGTGCGCGTCCGGCCTGTCCCGCGCGGCGAACGCGCCGCTCGTAAACCGAAGGCGGCCATCAGCCGCGGACGTGCCTGCTCGCACGCCGCCCTGGAAACCCACTGGCCGCCGCCCGCCGCCCGCCGCCCGCCGCCCGCCGCCCGCCGCCCGCCGCCCGCCGCCCGCCGCCCGCCGCCCGCCGCCCGCCGCCCGCCGCCCGCCGCCCGCCGCCCGCCGCCCGCCGCCCGCCGCCCGCCGCCCGCCGCCCCCGCCCGCCGCCCGCCGCCCGCCGCCCGCCGCCCGCCGCCCGCCGCCCGCCGCCCGCCCCCCGTCCACTCGCCGACCGCCCCCGTCCGCCCGGGTCCCATCACCCCGGACCACGGCCCGCCGACCGCCTACCGCATACCGCCGCCCTCCGCCCGCGCCCTTAGATGCTGCGGTCACCGGTACTCCGCCGCCCGCGAACCGTCGCGTCCTGCATCTGGCCTCCTCCGACCGCGCCACGCGCCACCCCGACCTACTCCGCCAAGCGTCATTGCCTGCACGTGGGACTCGAGTACCGACTTTAACTAATCAGTCTTCGTCTTTATTAACATTCTCCAGATTCACGTCTTTCTGCGCTGCGTTTAGACGTGATAACTTTCTAGCTGTCAACTACATTGAAGTAGATGTTCGAGGTATCTCTCTGCTTGCCTCCATGCCTTGTTCGTGTCTTTTTTCAGTCTTTCAAATGCCTGTAGTCGCTTCTATTTCCAAGTGCTTTTGTGATTTGCCATAATACTGATAAACGTGACGACGTACCTGCATTCGACTATGTTGAAAACTCCATCACGTGAAAAGATATTTCGTCATTTTTCCACACTTTATCATTACCACTTATGTTTTGTTATTCTGTTTATGCTAATTATTTTTATTCTAACTATCCCGTGCGAATTCATATTATTCCTACTTCATTTGTCAATTTCTACAATGTCTAATTGTCTTTATATTCGTATTGCGTTTGACCTTCGTCATTCTTCGTAACCTAGTTTCCACATCGCTCTCCTGTCGCTCCTCGTGCCTCCCCTCGCCCCCCAGCGCATTTGGCCGCGTCCCGGGGCTTTCTCTCACGCGCGTCCCTCGGCTCCCTCTCAACTGCCCCTCCCCCCCGCCTCCAGATCCCTCGTCTCGCCGCCGCCGTCTCCAAATTCCCCTAATTCAGCCGTCCGCTTCCTCCACTTACGCGGCGGCAGCGGCGGCGACTCCGAAGCGGTGCTCCTCCCCGCCTCGCCCCCTCGCCCCGCCGCTCGCCGTTCTCCGCCGAGGTCCTCCATGCCCACCCACCATCCAAGCCCCCGCCGTGCCACCGGACTCCGGACGACCGGACCGCCCATCCCGTTGCCTCGTCCACCCCTCGACTTCGCTACCCTCGCCGTACTCCCCGTCCTCCCGCTCTCGCCGCACCCACCACCCTCGTCGGCCTTCACTTTGCCGCACTCAGCGCCCTCGTCGGCTATCGCCGTCTCCCTCCTCACCGCCCTCGGCGCCCACTCTGCCCTCATCGGCCCTGGCGCCCTCGCCGTCATCGCCCCTCACATACCCCCTCGCCGCCCTCGCTTCCCTCGCCGCCCTCGCCGCCCTCGCCGCCCTCGCCGCCCTCGCCGCCCTCGCCGCCCTCGCCGCCCTCGCCGCCCTCGCCGCCCTCGCCGCCCTCGCCGCCCTCGCCGCCCTCGCCGCCCTCGCCGCCCTCGCCGCCCTCGCCGCTCCGCCCGCTCTAGCAACGAGCACAGTCTCCACCAACTTGCGTCCTCCTCCGGCGCCGTCCCCACCGCATCCCGGTGCTTCTGTCGCGCCCCGCCAAGCCCCTCACCTCTCCCCTCCGCCGCACCGTTGTCGCGCGTCCCGACGGAAAACGCCTCCCAATTTTGTTTGCCTTTCATTTGTTCGGCGATTGCGCGCCCGGCGACTGGCCCGCCCAACGGCGGGGGAGTGGGGAGGTGAGGCGAAGCGTTCGCCCGGTCAATAAGCTAGACTCTCACGCTTGCCGCTCCGCCGCCGCCACCGCCCTCGCCCTGTCGTCGCCACCATTGCCTCCGTGTTGCTGCGTTGCGCGGTGTCGGCGAAATCACGTAAGCGCTGCCCCTGTGGACCCGGACGTTCGGACAATTTCCGTCTGCGTTGAGACGGAATTCGAGGTTTGCTGAAAAGACTTCGAGTTTAAATAACAAGCACGGGCATGGCTTCGAAGAGAATTAATAAACATCCGTAACAAGACATTTTATGTTTTCTTTCATTTCTGTACGTCTTGTAATTTTGTTTGACGTGTGGAAAATTGTTATTTTAATAACTTGCCTAGAGTTATATGCTGTCTATATTGCCAGAAGCAAGGCTTTCTGGCTTTATATTAGGAATTATTTGTTTCGTTATGATCCGTATATTTTAGGCACTTTTGACAATCTTGCTCGCACTGATATTAAAATTCAGCAAGCTTTTATATTCAAAAGCGATGTACTTTGCTTTTCATTTCTTTTCCTTTTGTTTGTATAGTGTTTTAGTATTCATGTAGAATAAAATCACGTTTTATTCTAGAAGTATTTGGAATTATTTCCAGTTCAGTTTGACGTGCAGAACTCGGTAAAATGAGAAATAGAACAAAATAAGGAAAACCTAATTTGTAGGACGTGAGCGGCATTTCTCCAGGACGCAGTTACATTATTCTTCTTCCAGCAAAGAACTCATTTCTGAAAATGAGGGGTGTTATGTTTCCTCTTTGCTTCGCATTCTGCAGTGATCTTCTTGAAAGTGTGTCGTATTTTTCCGTATGAGTTTTCTGCCTTCATCCCTATTCAACATTAAACTTCGCTTTCAACATGTTTTCACTCGGAAAACCATCACATTGTTAGAGATTTCTTTTTATTCATTTCTGCACTCCGAATTCCATTACCTTTGCTATGTTATTTATCTGTTCATTTGTTACTCCTCAGTAACTTGTGCTTTCCTCGCAAGCTTTTTTCTTCTCAAATGTCCTCATACATCTCCTTCAATCCGTTCGCTTGAAGGGCCCCTTCGTGCATCCCGTCCCTCATTTTCGCAACCCCGTTCCGAGCTCAAGGCCCCGTCCCTTCTGCCCCTCGCCCCGCCGCTGCCTCGGTCGCCGTCCCGTCGTCGCCGTTTCCGGCCCGTCGCGGGAATTCCCCGGCACTCCGTGCAAACGAGGGCTCGTCGAAGAGCAGGGCTCTGCCGTCGCGACTGTGCACACAGCTTCTGCCATTGTCACCATACACGCGTCCTAGCCACCGCTAGTGTTCCCTTCTGGCAACGATGGCTGCGACCACCGCTTCTCACTGCCTTCCCCTCCTTCGCCGCCACTGCCACCGCCACTATCCGACCCCGCTGCTGTTACCCCCTCGTCCGTTGCCGCCACGGACACTAATACCATTTCCACCAATGTGCCTGCTACCGACACCATTTTTGTCACCAGCCTTCGCCAACGCCGTATCCGCCTCTCCGCCACCATCGTAACGACCACCACCAACCGACCTTTCTCTCCACTTTTACCGCCACCCCCGCCACCGCTTCCACCGCGTCCGTCGCTCTTCGTCAACGATATCGCCGCTATCGCCGCCCTCACTCCCGACACCACCTCTCCTCAGTAATCACCTCCACATTTCTCTCCCTTCTCCACACCGACTCTCCATCTACACCTTCCTTTGCGCCTTCTCCACTTGCGTCGACCCCCATCCCCCTCCGTCGCAACTGCCGTCGCCATTGCCACAGACTTCGTCGCCTCGGCGGCGGCGACGGCGGCACTGGCCCGGGAACTTTCATTCGGGAGAATCCAATTTAAAGAATTTCTCCCGCGTCGCTTGTTCTGCATGGGGATGAAATAGTGCGCGCGGCGCGACGCGGCGCGGCGCAGCGCAGCAGGGCGAGTCGAATAGCGCGCGATTGGGGGCATAGCTTTCATTGGAGGCGCTGCCAGCGCGGCTCTCTGCCGCCTCAGCCGTCCCCCTGCCCCGCCCCGGCCCCGCCCACGCGCACAAGAACCGGCGTTCCGATCCTGATTCTTCGCCATTGTCAGCCTTCCCCTCGCGGCCCCACACGGGCGCCGAGGGAGGCCGGGCCCTACCACTGCGCCATTACTACGTCCGCGCCCCTGCATTTTTTTGACGACTCTCATTCCTTGTCAGTAGCATCGCTACCGTTTCTTGTATTAAACAATATAATATAATATACAATATAATACAATATAATATACAATACATTGCTACAATACAAATACAATATAATATAAACAATATATTGCTGTCTTTGACGTTGTCACTTCCGAATTTTAGCCACCTTCATTTTAAATTTTATTTTGCTTTACGTTGTCTCGTAATGTTCTTCCGCTTCCCAGTGTTTTACTATGTATTTTATAATTTTAATTTCGTTGGTTTTCTTGCCCTTCTGCAATTCTCTATTCTAATACCATTGACCCAATTCATTTTTTCTCTTATAAGTTTTTGAATGTGCGTTAATTTTTTATTTTAATGTGAGTTAATGCGTTTTTAATGGCAGTTAATTCTCAGTTACTAAATAGTAACACGTGGGACTCGTGGCATATGTGTCGTACGTACGCCGTTTTAAAGTTCAGTTCCCGGCCCAAATTCATGGGGTATTTGTGTTGGACAAAGCGAGCTCTCGGCTGGTTTTTAGGGGGGTTCTGTGGTATGCCTTATATACCTCTCATTTTACCATTTCTCCATTACCATTCACTTCATCATTCCTTTTAATATCTAATATTAAATCATACCTCATGAACCTCAATAACCTTAGAAGTTGATAAAATTATATATTATCGGCAGGATATATAATATATATAATTAAAACCGAAATCTTCGTGCTTTCCAACTTACAATCCTTTAGGTCTGTCTACCTTATATTTAATATTAGCATTTCATCATTAAAACAAATGCAATACCTGCCCTCAACACACCCCAACCTTGCCTCTGTTTCGCCCCGCCCTGGACTCCCAATCGGCCCCTTTGCTCTCTCCTAGCTCCGGCTTTCGCCCCGGTCCTTCCCCCATTTCTCGGTCCCGCCCCGCCCTGGCTCTCGTCCCGGCCTTCACCTCTCCTCTTGCTCCGTTCTCGTCCCTCCTCACCCGTCCCAGCACGGCCTCCCCCCCTCGTCTTCACCCCAGCTCTTACACCCTCCGCTCTCATTCCGTCCAGCCCCAGCCCCTGCCAGCCGCCCCCCGCCCCCCGCCCCCGGCTCCGAGGGCGAGGAGGAATGGGGGCCCGAGGCGCTTGGCTCGTCGAACGGCTCGTTCCATGATGCACTGTATTTTATTTTCGTGTCGCAGTAAAGAATTCAGATTCCGAAGACCCCCGGCGACGCCGCGCTCTTTATCCGTTCCGCAGCCTGCATTGCGATCGGCGTATGAAAAACACCCTTTGTCCGCCGCGCTGCGGGCGTTACTTGCGCTTAGTTTTCTCCTTTCCTTTTTTGCATCAAGATGTTTTTACAGCGCGCCACTGAGATTGCGATTGTATTTCGAACTATTGAAGCTATTCGTATAATGCAAGGCGTCCATTTGGTAAATTCGTTATACCCTGTAATGGTACAAAGCAAAAAACTTCTCGCTTTTGTGTCGAACGCCATATTTTTGAACTTAGCAATAGCATTGCAATTCCATTTCTTAAAACCTAGCGATTCTTTCTTCATTTCTAACGTCTTTCTTTGACTTTCTGTGCGCCTTGAAACATTACAAACGATGTCGCAAATATTGCGTAGAAGTGGAATGCGAGGATTTTTATATTACATCTGACGTTTGTTCTACCTTGGAAGCAGAGAATACAAAGAGTGCGCTATAACAATGTCCGTGTTTCAAGAAAACGCAAATGCATTGCGCTTATTCCACATTCAAAAGAAGTACGAGAGGCTGACTTTGCCACGAACAACGGCTCGCGAAATATTTGGAAGCCTCGCCGGAGCCACTTGGAGCGCATCCAAATCGTATGGAAAGATCACGCGGCAGCCATATCTTACAGCCACCACTAAGTAGGTTGTTCGCGTAGAATAACCAAAGTGACACCGTTGCCAGTCCCTGCGGTGAAGGCGTATTTAGAAATTTGTCGCTTCGAGGCGGGATCACTAACGGCTACGACCGTTTCCTCTCTGGAATCTCTTGTTTCCTCTGCCAAGTAAATATAACTGAAGAGACAGAACGACTTGTATTTACATATGACAAGGTACTTCAGTTTATAAACTATGCTAATTTTTCAATTCAAAATGTCTGACTTCTGGAAATTTACTACCTGTGAAAATGAAATTTGAAGATATATTCCAAAGAATTGTTGTCATGCAAGTAGGGTTTTTTTCCGGGGAGCTGTGGTTGGTTACTACATTTATCTACAATGTCAGGTGCATAAGCCTCATTATACACATGTGCCCGCGCCTTAACAATTCTGAATCTAATAATAACATTCACAAATTTCTCTATAAAAGTAACTGTAAGCCTGCACATATTGTTGTTGAATAAAATGTGCTGAACATAATTTCATGCATTTTGCTACTGTTGCAATTGAACATTTTTAGTGAATTGTAATTTGTATAAGCATTTTTATTGGTAAATCAGACGTGAAGTATTCAATTTCCCGAAACCAAAAGTATAATAAACGTCGATAATCCTCTTTGTACTTCGCCAACTAACAGTGAAAGGGACACAAAGGAAATAAGCGTAACACATGATATGCAATCTCTTTTACTAACGATGTGCCTTCATGTACAATATTCCAGTCCGGTATGTTGAATACAATAGCTCTGGTTGGTGCACGTGCTCTATATCAGTTGTGACCTTTTTTATTAAGTTAATACTCTAGCAGATACATATATTCCTAGCATATTTTTCTTGAATACTTAACTATGCACTTCGAGTCCATTTCAATAATAAGCTTATATCATAATCAACATTAATTTCGTATTTTAGATCAATCAGAATTGTTAAGTGATATACTAACTCCTTCACATTATATGAGCAATGTTCCATGAATGGGACGTAAATGTTATGCTGGTAGCTGAAAATGAATGCATATTTTTGATGGAATGGAATCAGTTGGAATAGAGTGGAATCGATTTGTGAATTGGATAATGCTACTGATATGCAGCAGTAAAAATGCTGCTGACGAGTGTGTGGAAAATGGAGCAGTAAAGCTTGGCTGTTCTGAAACGGCACACGTGGGTACTGAAATTTCTTTTTCCCTCGTTTCATGACGTCAACTCTCGCATTCAGTTTGGCACTATGATAATACAGTCGTAACATTATGTGTGAGAAATTGCGAATTAACATAATCCAACATTTGCATTTTTGCATTTTGCAGTCACATCTGAAACTCATTGTTTTTGAAATTTTTTAGTCTTTCTGAGTGTCTAACGGAATTATTGGCACTTCTCACAAATAAAAAGGCTGCTTAGTTTACCGTGATTTATGCATTCGAAGTTAGTAATACAGACGACACTTTCTCTTTTCACGCAACCTCCAGGCACGATATATCTGAATCTCTGCTCGTGCGCTGTGCTGCGTCGTACGCATTTCCCCGGCGGCGTGGGCGGCGCCCCGCGCGGACGCACGTGCGTGGGCGCTCGTTAGCTGTGCGCCCCTCACCCTTCCCTCTCGCGAGTGCGTGCACGCATAATCGCGTCTGCGCCGCGCGCGACAATCGAGAGCTGATTCGATTTTTCGGACGCGGGCATGCGAGAGGCGGACGTGTCGTCCCCGCGCTCTCGCCCCACCGCGCATTCCGCCTGGCTCTACGCCTCGCCCCCGCCCCCGCCCCCGCCCCCGCCCCCGCCCCCGCTACCGCCACCGCCCCCTCCACCGCCCCCACCCTCTCCACCGGCCCCGCCCCCGCCCGCTGCGCGCTCTGCCCCCCCCCATCGGAGCCCGCCCCCTCGCCCACATTCCTCCCTACCACGCTTAACGCCTGGGCCCCGATCTCTCTCCATTGCGTTCCCACCTGTTCCCGCCCCTTTCCAACATCATCTCCTTCCTCCCGTACTGCCGCGCTCTCTGCCTCCTACCGCTGCGTGCTCCGCCTCCACATCGGAGTCTGCCCCTCTCGCCTACAACGCTCCCTGCCACGCCCAACGCCACCGCTCACTATGCGCTCCGCCCCCACCGCGGAGCCCGCCTCGATACCTACATCGTTCTCCACATCCTCGCCCCCATTCACTCTCTGTGTCGCTCTTACATTGCTTTCCTACGTCACCTTCTTCCTCCCATACTGTCTCACTCTCTGCCTCGCCCCCGCCCGCTCCATGCTTCACCCCCACGTGTGTCCTCGCCCCTCATCTGTAGCGGTCGAAAATAAGCTCCCTTCACAGCCTCCCTTTACTCACATGCCCTGCTCCTCCCCTGCTCCACTTTCCGCTCACATCCCGTCATGTCATCACCCAACTCCTCGTCAACGATATCGCTTGCCTTCTCATTCCCCACTTTCCCCGCATTCGCTGCTCGCCCTGCTTGCCATCTGTCTCACCGCCTGGCCCCCGCCCACTCTTTATCTTGCCCTCGCCTCAGTTCCCGATCCTTCCCTTCATCGCTCCGCGTGTCTCCTTCTCCTCTCCTCCTTCACTCCACTCCTCGTCTCGTCATCGCCCAACACCTCGTCACTGGCGTCCCTTCTCTCTTCACTCGATGTGGTTCCCCTATCTCGTCTTAGTTTCACGCCCTGCCATGGCCCCCGCCTTACTTCCTACCACATTCTTCGCGTAGCTCCCAACCTCGCTTCTCGTCTCTCTCCCTGCCACGCTCCCAGCCTTTTTTCTCTTGCTCTCTCGCTTCTCTCCTGATTCCTCGCCTCGTACGCGTGGAACTCTGACTCTGCGCTTGAAGTTCACATTCGAGCCCTTATCCGTATTCGCGTACATTTCAGAACTTTTCTGTTTTAATAAAAATATTTGTATTATCTCTATGATAGCAGACGCTTTCAATATTTGCAATGACAAGTAGATGCGAATCTATTGTAACGGCAAGTCAAAATATTTGCCTAAAATACGATGCGATATTCTAATCATACTAAGTTTCCTTTCAATTGAATACAATCCAGTAATTATATCATTTGAAATTAGTGGAAAATAAAAACCAGTGAAATAAGTAACAATTAAATTAAATAGGTTAATCATAATTGAATTAATTAAGAACTTAAAATTTAAATTCTTGTCACTCTTTTTCTCCCAATGATGAACTTGTGTGTCCCGGTATAGCTGACACTACCATTTGTAGTTATCTGTTATTAGTGAGTTGTCTGTTCAGTAATTACATATTTGGCTGTGAATGCAATGTTATTTGTTTGGTATCCCTAACGAAAATAAGATCCCGTGACGTTTTCAAAAATATTACTTCCGTTTTTCGTCATCATTGTTTCTAAAATACTTCATTTTAAGGGCATTCAAGTATCTTTTACTAAAGAATTCAGAACATTGCATATCATGTTTGAAAATGTGTCTGCATGCAGTTAAATTTAGTACATTATTATGTTTCTGCGACTCTGTTTCCTTTGATAGAGAACCACCAATCAGTCATTTTTCACTGACTTTGCCACCAATGAGTCATTTTTAAGATACAACTCTCGAATATTATTTAGGCTATTCTCCTAGGGATTTCAAATGAAGAAATCCTGGCGTCTATTGCAAGATAAGAGAGAAGATTTAGCATGCCTCATCTCGCAGTTGTGATTTGAACGTATTCGAATATTTTCAACACGTATTTTATATCTCAGAGCAAATTAGCCGAATGTGCATCGAAGAGAGCAGTAACTGAGCGTTCTTGGAGCATTCTCCGCCCGCGAGGGCTGCTGCGTCTTGCGGCGTCCTCGGTTCGCGCTGCCCGCTCCTCGGCGCCTGCGCAGGTGGGGGCGGCTCGGGGGCGGGAAGGTTGGGGGCGTGGTGGGGGCGGGAGGAGGTGGGGTGGGGAGAGGGAGTTGGGCGGACGAGGCCGCACGTGCGCCGCGTCCGACATCCTCCCTCTTAATCCGATTCCTTCGGGCGAGTTGGTTTTAAGTTGACGTTACTGCCAGATTTGGAATCGAATTTACGGTCGCGATTCGATTTCGAGCCTGTTCCGCCGCCCACCCTGCCGCCGGACCTTTCCCGGCAATTAGCGTGTGTGCCCAACCCTCTCTCTCACCCCACCCTCTCTCTCTCGCCCCCTTCCCCGGAAAGAGGAGACACGTTCGGTGGAGGCGCGGGCGAGTTCACTCTTCGTTTTTATTTAATTTGCTCTTTCCGCTTGTGATTTTTCGACCTTGTTTGTTCGTCTGTTGTTTTTGGTGTCGGGCATTCTTGTATCGAATTCTGGTTCGTTGTGATGTAAGTGGAAATGTGTACTGTTAGCGTTGTTTTGCCGCGAGTTGCACAATAAATTCGCTGGCTGACGGGCGTTCGTTTGCGTGAGTCAAGTGGAAAATGTTGGGGTTTGCTCGAAGAGTGTCGTTTCATTTATTAATTTCAACTTTTTGTATTCAAACTTTTTTGGTTAGCAAACTTTATGTTGGTACTTTTCAGGTGAACGTGTCATTCGATTCTCTTGCAGTTCACACCATATGTACTTGCAACTCCTTTGATTTGGTTACCTGATTAATTAGAGCCTCACGTTCGTCATCTCACTCCGTAAGTTTCAGTTCATCAAAATACGTTTGGCCTTTCTGAATAAGCTGATAACTCGTAAAAAATAAATAGTATATAATAGGAATATAAGTTGCCAAACAAAGGTTATTTCAACTAATGTTCTTGAGGGAATTTGCAGACAACACAACTTATTTGATATTAATCAATTGTATCAAATCTTGCTCTAGCTTGAATACTCAAGTAACTGAGCGTATCTCCATCAGGTTTATAATTTTAAGGAATTTACGTTGTTATCATAGCCCATAACCTATTACCTCACAAGCGCCCATTACCCATAACCTAGAAGGAACTGAACTTATCTGCTTGTAAATAAATTTTGAGAATTACGAGGAATCTTATGGCATTCATTACTCATTTTTAGAAAAAAATTGACATGTTATTCAGTTGAATCAAAGATTTATTTTAGTTGTGAAATTTGGAATTTTATTGCGATATCATTACCGTACATACATTTTCCAGTGTTTTGCCTTATACGTGGTATACAATTAGATTGACAAATATTGACTTTCAAAAAAAAAAGCACCATCTCATCTTATTAAACGCTTTATCCTAATTCATTTTCTTTTCACTTTCAGACCCATTCAAAAATCTTCTGTTCATTCGCATCTGCCTTAGTTTCCACAGTTACGTCTCCGTACTCTTTTCTTGCAATCAGCGCCCGCATAACACCTACTACTATCTACTGGGCAACCCTGCCATTGCTCCTCATATCCCCTCCCTGTCCTTGCTTCCGCCCCCCTGCGCTGGCGGCGGCGGATGTATTTTTTCGCCTCCCGCGACGGGCGCGCAGACGCGCGGAGGCATAATTATGCCCGAGAGCGGCAATGCGCAAATGAAATTTACACGGACGCGCTCGCGTTCCTGGGCTTCTTGCGCTCGGAGGAGGCGACGGCGGCGGCGGCGCAGTAATGAGGGCAAACACAACGGGGCGCTGCTACTTTGTTAGCGCCGAGGAGGCAGAAGGGTGGGGGGGCGTCGGAAGTGGGGGGGGTGCTGCACGGGGGCAGCGTTTCGCTTCCTTCACGCCAGGCGCACGCCGCTGACGCCGCGCCGCCGCACGCTAAGCAGCTTCGCTGTTTAAGGCCGCCTCCAGTCGCTTTTTTTTTTTTTTTTGTTGCTCTTTTTCGTTGTTTTTTTCTTCTTGTGTTTTGGCGCTGCGGTCGTTAGTTCTAAAACATATCTCTTGAGGAGCTTTGTTGCTCTCGTCAAAAGCAGCTTCCTTGGATGTTTTTTTTCGTGGGGTATTTGCGGGACGGAATAAGTACTCTTGATAGTCCTCGTGTTGTCATGTGTTAAGCCACTTGACACCTACGGATACGGCTCTAACCGTAGGAGGGCTTTTCATCCATTCTATTTTCGCGAGATTTTGTAGTTGGTAAGTAAGTGCGGTGTCGAAACCCAGGTTCTGATGAGAAAGAGAGTAACTGTAGCAGTAAGGTTGTGACTTGTAAGCGCGCAATGAAGACTTGAAAAAACATCGTGATCATAAAAATTAAAAAATACATTTCCGTTCTATACTTCGATTTTTTAAAGTGGCCGATGCGTCGTTGTTACGCCTCTTGCCTATAAAATGAATCTTTTTAACAATGGTAAGCACATTTCTCAGGCCACGATTCTTTTTGACAAAGACGTTTGCGAATTAATTAAAAAGATTCATTTTATAAAGCAGGAGGTGTAACAATGAACTGATGACATCGGCCACAATAGAAAAAACGAAGTATATTTTCACCACTACTGCATGGAAAATGGTATTTACATTTACTGTTTATTGACTGGAAACTGTTGCTTTATGATATGTGTACGGCAAAGTAGACTTCGTCGTATGCGTACTTCAAAGTTTCAGTATCGAAAAGTAAACAAAACACTGGGGTGATAAGAATGAATTTGGCTGCTGCCTCGCTTATTGAGATGAATGATCCCAAGATTATATACTTGTAAGTTTCCATGAAGCATGAGTCTAGAACAAAAGTAATGTACACGACTCGTAGAAAAGTGCCTTAGGAGTAATTCCCAAGTGACCATTTTTTTCGTACGCCTACGACTCGCTTTATGTACTAATTAAGTAAATAACATTTTTCCTTTTAAGTTTTGTCCCTCTTGCATCCTTTTTGATTTTAATTATTTAACGTCCATTTTCACATGGCATGGTAAATATTTATTCTTCTGAAAGTTTCAGTATCGTTCAATTAAGAATTCTTTTCTCAAAACATATTGCAACAGTCGTGAAATTGAAATTGTTTTCAACATATTCACTGGAATATGAGAAGAGAAATTAGATACGTTCTCCCTTTAATGAAAACGTCAAAAGAGAATGCGCTGCAAAACATCAGCGACACAAAAGAGTGTAATGCAACTAGACAGTTTTTGTTCTCGTAGAAAATAACTCCATGCAATATTTTTCAAAACTATTGACACAAGACATGATACTCTAGTGTATTAGCACACTACTTCAAAGTATAACTAAACCGCCCTTAAAAATATATCCTGGGTCCAAAAATACGACTATTTTGGGGACCTGTACCATTCAAACCAACGAATCAAATATATCACACAAAAAATGTTGACATTTCATGAAGAATTTCAAAATAATTTATTGAAATAATCATACAGACGTTTAGATTTATGTAAATGTAGTTGAGTACGTGGCAAAAGCTATTATTTAAAGGAAAAATAAGGGGAGAAATAACAAAAATGTGTTACTACTGTAAACTATTTTAGTTGCAATAAGTTTTTTTTTCAATTCTTACTACTTAATTTATGTTATATCATGGTAATGTTGTATTTATATTTGTATGAAGATAACTTTACCGCTTAAGTCGTTCCTGCTTTACGTTCTACATCAGACCTAATTATCGGATTCTTAGAACGAATTCTGTACATTGCACAAGCCGCGTTGCCTGTCGAGTGAAACGGGCGTTGGAGAGCGCCGCTGCCGCATCCAATGCATACTCCAACCAGCAAACAATTATCGCCGATCAGCAGCTGTTGTGAAATTCCACTTTAATGGCGTTTTTCATTTTTTTAACGCTCGCCAGATGTAAAGTTCTCGCTCATACAAGCACTTCAATCAGGGTTAGCGCTTAGAGGAAAATTAAAACGAATAGTCTTTTGATGGTTTATACTTTTTTGATGCCTTTCACTACCTTTATTGTTTCTGTTGATTTAGTCTATTGCAGAGCTTTCTAGTAAGCATTACGAATGGGCTGATAAATAGAGTGTATTATGCGGATTAGTCGTAACGTTAATGGAGTTCCAACATTTCGCGGTTCGAACTAAAATTCACAGTTGCCACAATTCATTGCTAGACCTTCATACAGTATGATGCCGGTGATGAAAAAATCCTCCTAAATCGCATTAATATTTAGTTCTGTAGAACATTATTAGTAACTACTCGTCAGACGAGAATATATAAACTTACTGGATAATTTGTTTATGAACACAGCAGAAGGATTGAAACGCGAACTATACAACAAAATAATAATTGTATATTCATATCCTTTCTGTGCGGTGATTTTTTTTAATAGCCGATAATCTACACGAATGTTTCATGGAAGTTTAATTAAATTTAGCGTTAGTACAAAGAATTAAGTTTGTAACAGAAGTTTTTAACATTTTTTGAAATTCTATTCACATTACATGTAATCAGGTTAAAAACAGCTATTCAATGTTGTTTTTTTAACCCTATAAATAACTCTCAAATATAACGTTACGAGAACTTGGATGATAAGAATATCTGACAGTTGAGACGCGTAAGTCAGGAGCAGAAAATTTGAGATCATAAAGAATCATGACTTCCTGTCTCAAAACCCAGATCTTTGTTAGGTGTATTACCCTCTCGTGCGTTCTGAAATCTAATACATCTCGGTATCTCGATTGTCTATGCTTATCTCTGTTTTATTAATGTTTCATATACATTGCATACAATGTAACGTGACTGACTCCCGAAGTGCTAGCTGACAGACTCCCGAAGTGCTAGCGGGAAGTGGAAGGCTGGCAGCCACATGTTGTGAACAAAAGAGGAGCGCATAACAGGGCCAACTGTGGGGGAGTCATGATCTCCCGTGATGCAGAGCGAACAGGACAGTGGAGAAGGACCCTGTGAGCGTGCATGTGTTGGCCGAGCGGCCAACCTCCTCAGGGAGGCAGAGGGGGGTGGGATCATGTGACCGCCAAAATACCAGCGATGCAGAAGGAAAGGACTTCGCTTTCAGAGTGCATCCATTGCGGACGCGACTGCTACTCCGCAAGGCAGACGTGAATTCCTCGTGATATTCATTGCACTGGGTGTCCAGGAAACCGGTGCAGTAAAGCGCCTGGGTAGAGGATACCCTAGCCAGGAGATGCTGAGCAGTGGGCGTGGGAGAAACGGAGGTAGATAGCGAACCTAACCCCAGAGCTGTACATTGGTGTAAAAATCTTGAAAACAGATTGTAAATAGAGTTCGTGTCTGTGTCTTCATGCCGCCACCACGACGCCACATCAATTACTATAAATGTACACATTAATGTTAATTCATTATTTGGTTTTATTATTTGTTTTTATTGGTCAACTACATTTTTGAGTCCTTCCGTTGTGAGGTTAATAGTGACATTCACAGCAACCCATTTTGTTGAATTTAGACTTTCCGCTAGGAAGGACCCAAGAGAAAATGTGCGTTTCTCCACCGCGAGATATTATTCACTTGTCCGCCGCGACCTTCGACCGGGCGATCATTCCGATACAGCGCCCGAGAGCCGCAACCGCCCTCTAGAGTTCCTAGATACAGAGAGTAGCAGAACCGCCGCCATTTAATATCCACCCAACCGACAACCCCGTCAGGCACCAATCGAGAACTGAAGGGAAATTTTAATATTTGATGGCATTATGAAGATTTTCAAGAATATTATTATTGGTTTGGGGTGGATTCATGGTTCTCAACATACGGAATACTACAGTTCCGATTCTCCTGTCAAGTAGACATAAAGTGGCGGGATCGGTGGAACAATGGAATGCGCTCCTCTCTGTATCAAGGGATTCTACCGCCCACCAGCCGACCGCGCGCCCTGCCGTTGACCTGGCGGCGGCCTGGCCTCCGCCCTCGAGTCCCGGCGGGGCCGTTAGAGGCAGAGGCCTCGCGCCCATCCCCGCCCCCCCACTTTCCACCCCCACTTCCCACCCCTGCCAAGCTCCCGCCGCCGCGCTGCGCCCTGGGGCTCGGGCCGCCGCTGGCGCCAGCTCGCGCTCTCTCGTGCCGTCTTGGTGCTTTGGGGAAAACCTACCAGATTGGCACGTTTCATTGTGTGCAACCACTTCTTTACAATTTCATTGTCAGGAAACTTGGCACTGCAACTTTATTATTTTTGTCATAGTTGCCCGGCATTTATTTACCATTTTTCATGTTGAACGAATACACACAGTGAATACAATTTTCAAACTTTATTTACTTTCAATACTGGCTTAAAGTCTTACAACCGAAATTGTCAAAAATGCATACCTTATCAACAGAAAACAGACCGTACATTTCCATATTCCCCGTGAAACGCCACACACGGCCAACTTATTCCGTTGTGTTACCACGTGATAGTTGCAGAGCGCACCTTCAGCAAGCTGTGTCGAGCCGAAATAGCTCTGTCCGTACAACCGAATAAAACTGTAACAAATGATTGCTAATTAATTGCCAAATTTCCGAATTTATTGTATTTTTGTTGAGAATACAAGTGTTCGCTGGCCATCAAGCTAGCACATGAATGAGATCAATTCCATACGAAGCTGGATGGATATGACCCTAGAATTTAGGGCTAATTCATTTCCACAGTTTCGAATTAATTACTACCTGCTGTCATTACATCGAGTGTGTGGTGGCCTTACGTGATGCCAGCACACAGACATTAGTTTAATTCCATCCGTAGCTGGGCGTAAAAGTCAGCTGAACTGTTAATTAGCAATACATTATCGTGTTTTGCCTGTGCAGATTCAGGTTTATGTGTGTGCTGTCTTGATATCAAGCTATCTGAAATTCGGCTTTTCTTCTAAAATATATGGCAATAAATTCGAAACTTGCAAATATTTATATAAAAATTATTCGACAGTTTTTGTACGGTTGTGCTGACGTGATTGTTTCAGCTTGACATGGCTCCTGAAGTATTCAGCTGTTACTGGCTCATTCTGCTCAAAGTCATCCTACACAACGTACTGCCGTTTCGACCCTGGGTAGGATTTCACAGACAAGGAGGGCAACCGTCAGAGGTCGTCTGCAAATCGTGCAGGAGTCGAGCCATCTGGGAATATGTGACACTTGTAGAATTTTTTTACTTTTGCATATGTGTGGTTTTTTGAGGGGGAGAAGTAACGATGTTTCAGTGGTACCGCTTTTAAATTAGGTAGAATATATGATACGAAAATGAGACAAAAGGCTGGGTATTCTGTCCTCGCGCTTTCGTGAATATCTTGTACCGTTCCTAGTTTAAATATTGAGTATTGGTTGAAAATGTCTATATTTCGTCATTAAAATGAATTACACACATTTATTTTTAACTAAATTTCGTAATTCCAAACACATCAGGAATCAACGTTATGGTTCATTGACCAATAACATGAAGGAGAGAAATGTTACAAATTTCATTCTGTTAATTTGTTGGTCAGCCTGTGGGAGTAATTGTAAGCTTTGAGATCTTTAGTTTTGAATGAATTTTTAGTTACTTCACAAATAGCAATTTTAATATGCAAAATGTCAACATTTTTTCAGTATCGAAGGAAAAGCTCTTTTTCAATTCCTAGATTGGCTGCTACCTTAAACCTTATGCATTAATCCTGACTTCACTTCACGTCCCTTGCACATCACTTCCCGTGCTTTTAACAACCAAAGACTTCCTACTGAGAGCTGTGTGCTTTTAGATAATTTTCCAGTCGTATGAACTACTCTCCTCGCACGACGTAACCTCAAAACCTGCGGCCCATCTTATCCTTGATTTTCACCGTACCTCTGCCTCCTTCTTTCGCTTCTGTAGCCCTTAGTACCCCTAGCCACTTCATCCCTTCCACAGTCATCCGGCATACCACTCCCACCATCTCCATCACCACTTCTTCCTCCACTTACCGCATCACCACCATCCTCCCCTTCCCCACCTCCTCGTCTGGGTCGGCGCGGGGTCCCAAGAGGGCGGCGGGGGCGGCGCTGACCGCTTAACGGCATCGGCGTCGATACACCCACACCCGGGCGCTCCCCGCCGGCGAGGCTGCAGCAGCGGCGGCGGCGGCGGCAGGCCAGCCGGCATCAAAGGGCTCTCGCAATTTGCCCCACTAACAGCGCCGCATCGCCTGTTATAACTTCCAAACGAGGCGGCGGGGGCCGCGCGCCGCAAGACGCCCGCCGCGGAAGGGCGGGCGCCCTTTAATAAGAAACCTTCGGCCGCTTGTAAGGAGAAGACTTAACGCGGCGCCCGCGCGCCCGCCAAAGGGCCGCTCCCATTACGGCGGATGCGCGGAGACGAGGCGAGGCGAAGTGGGCGTGGTGACGGGGGCGGGGTTGGCTGCAGGGGGAGAGGTAAGGGTGGTCGCGGTGATGGTGATAAGCGAGCAAAGGCTGTGATGGTGGTGGGTTGTTTTGGGGAAAGTGGTGGTGGTGGTGGTTCTTGATTTTAGTGGTAGAGGTGAGTGAGTGGTAGAGACCTCGGGGTTGAGAGAGAAGATAATGGTGGAAGGGGTGCGTAAATTACCGGGATGGTAGTAGAGGCGGTGGTTAAGTAGAGGTGGGGACAGGTGCAGAGGTGAGGACAGTAGTAGAGGCCACGGCGAAGACGGGAATGGTGGTGGAGGCAGAGGCAATGTCACCGTGATGGTGACATTGACGGTAGCAATGGTAGTGTCGGTAGAAGCAGTAGTGGTGGCATTGGCAGTAGCTGTGGTAGTGATGGTGGTACCAGGTGGTAGCGTGATAGCTGATAGTGTCGATGGGAGCAATAGTGGTGGCATTGACAGTAGTTATGGTAGTGGTGGCATTGGCGGCTGCGGAGTGAATGGCGGGGAGGGTCGTGGGGAGGAAGGGTTCGCAGCCAGTGTCGGAAGCAGAGGCGGAGGTTCGGTGCTGGTGTTTAGAGCCCCACTCACGCACTGCAGGTGCGCGCCTCACGCGTCGCTGACGAGCAATGCATATAGGCCACGGGTCGCTGCTTGATTGAAACTGGCGACTGAAGCGTGGCCTAAGTGTTCCGGAATTCTCTATTAGAGAGGACTGCTCCGGATACATTACTGAAGACAATTAGCGTGTAGAAATTTAGAGTGCTTGGGGGTGAACACAGAATTTTAAAGAAATAAAGTTTTTTTGTTTGTTTTTTTTGTTAGCAAGTCCCGTGAAGCATATCATTTCTGTGAAAAATAGTTGTTTTTTCTTACTGATGTGTGCATGAATGATTAATCATTGTGGTTACAGAAAAAGAGCATGGGGAAGCAGTTCAATCCATTGATAAATATTATTTTGAGAAATCTAATGGAAATGTGGTAGCGTGCATTTAAACGACTATATTAGTCGCATTGTATTAGAAATTTATCAGTGTGTGATAGAGCATAGGATTTCGCAAAAATTATAAATTGGAATAACATTTGCTATGGATTATTCGGCATTATGATAATGCTTTCTTTTCATTTTTTGGTAAGTAACATTTCGAACACGATGCAGTGCATCGTGTATACAATCTGTGGATAGCTTATTAAATCTGTATGTCATGAATAATAATCAAGTAGGGATATCTCTGTGATAGTGGCTACAAGAACAATGTTTCACTCTTGCCTCCTTTTTTCGTGAATCGGCCCCGTTAATTTACCAATTTAATTACATGTTTAGTGTATTATTATATATAAAAAATGATTAAAAGCCGTTATCTACAACTATGGCGGACAAATATGTCAAATGCAGGGCGAATGCTCAACAAATTGGATATGATGGCCATTGTAGTGCCAAATCTCGAACAGTGATGAATTGAAAAAATGATTTTGATGAATCATTAATTAATCATTAATGTAGAGTGCAAGAAAGTGTGTCTATAAATGACATCAGCCACAACAGAAAAGTCTTGTTCCTACAATTGTTTCGAAAAGTTGAATTCAAATTTCATCGAATGCCGCGGGGCGTCCCTTCGACTCGGCCCAATGCGTAGTCGCTCGCCGACTCTTCACTCTCCCGCAGGCAGCGAGAGTCGACTCCATCGCCCTCGAGAATCGACTCCCCGCCGCGCGCCCCAGGCGCCACCCCATCGCCGCCTTCAGTCTCCGTCTGCCACGGGCAGCCCTTACTTTCTCCAGTTAGCAGCGAACTTCTCGCTCTCGCACGTTTTCTCCGCGGACCCGGTTTTCCCCTTCATCTCCCCCGCACCCTCCCGCCGACTCCCGCACGGTTCTCTTATTTCGCCGACCTTAAAAATCTCTGCAGTGCAGTAGAATGCACGTACGGAATAATTTGCGGGAGAAAAACGTCTGCGCGGAATTTTTGAGGCTGGAGAGCTCTCCGCAAGAGATATGCCGCCGTGCTAACGCCGTCGTCTGTGTGGGGGTGTATGCGAGTGTGAGTGTGAGTGTGTACGTGCGCACTGTGCGGCCCGCGCAGTAAACACACTCCAGCAGGCGAGGTCGCTCCTAGGGCGAAGAGCTTCGCCCGCGCCCCGCGGGGCGCGCTGTCGTCGGGGTGCCGCTCCTCATATCCCGGCGCGGCGGCGGCGGCGCCTGCCTAACCGTCGAGATTGTAGCGTTTCATACATACACAATGGCGGCTCATCCGGATAAAAGGGCGACTTTTCAATTACAGAGAGAGCTGCGGTGGCGCGGGCGGGCGGGGTGTCGCGCGCGACGCTCGAGACGGCGGTGGAGAGGCGCAGCGGAAGGGTTGAAGGGGAGGGAAAGGGTGAAGGGCGAAGGCAGGCGCCGAGGGCGGTCGCCCACACGCGACAGCTCGTCTGAATGAGGAACGCGGCGCCCCAGGCCGCGCCTCTGCTTTGCGTCGGCCGCCGGCGGAGAAGCATTCCAGACGCCCCCCGACGCCGGCGCCGCCGCCCGAGCTGCCAACGACGCTGACGATGGCGCCACCGACGACGCCGCACCCTTCCAGCGCCCGCCGCGGCACACGCAGCCTCTCCCGCAGTTCGCTGCCGCTGCCCACTGGTGTCCCCCGCTGTGCTTCCCCCGCTCCTGACCCGCGCTGTTGCCACCCACTCCTGATCCCCGCTGCCGTCCCACTCGGCGGTCCACCGCTGCCGTCGCCCGCAGTCTTCCATGACTGCCGTTCCGCGCTACCGTCTCTCATATCCTTCCCCCGCTGCCGTCCCCGTTATATACCCTTCTGGCTACCCAAGCTTCCATCCTCAGATTCCTTCCGCGCTGCCATCCCAACTACCATCCCCGCTGTCATCCCCGCCTCCATCCCCGCTGCATTCTCCGTTGCCATCCCCGCTGCCATCCCGCCGCCATTCCCGCTGCCTTCCCCCGTTCTCCACCACCGCCCCTCGCGACCGTCCCCCTCACACCGTTTCTTTGCGAAGCACCCTTTTGCCGCCGCCGTTGTCACCGCTCGCTGGCGAGAGCGATGGCGATGCCGGCGGGGGTGGGGTGGGGTGGGTGATGAGTGCGGCGTGGCGGGGACTGCTATTGCGGCCGAGCGGCGCTGACGCACGCGCCTGCGGACTGCTAGGGGCCCTTCAGCGTAACTTATGGTTTGGATTCTTCGCCTCGCTTTTTTGTTCCAGTCTTCCCCGCCCGTGACCTCGAGCTCTGGGTAGTCTTGCCCCGACTTCTCACTGTTCTCTTTGGCGGTCCTTCGCGAACTTGTGAAATTTAGGCAGATGCTCTGGGATATTCATTGTCATTCCGTTAATATAAGGATTTTTGTCGAGTGATCAGAATAAACTTTGCAAGTAGAGCAATAAATAATTTTCATTCTACGTAACATTCTTTCGTTATTTTTCGTATTTTTGTAAAATGTACAAAATATATTATAGAATAAGAAATTTCCTGAATTCCAATTATTGTAATAATAAAATGATATAAATTAATACGTATTCATTAAAAAGAGTGGTGGTTGTCTCCCTATCCTTGTCATTATTTAGTTGAAGATAGAGTTGTAGAAAAAATCAATGACCTTTGAAGGCCTGTGCCTGGCAGGAAGTCCGCGAGGGCATGTTTCGTCAAGACAAAATTGGCTTTTAGTTAGTAAATGCCACTAAAAAGCATGAACAATATCAACTACCCCTGTTTTGTTGTGAGATCTTCATATACGGCTTGCTCCTGACCGGGGGAGCGGATCCTAAACCATGGCGTTCTTTATGAAAAAAAATATTTCGCTCGTTCGTGCCAACGCCACGGCAAGCAACGGCTCTCGCCATCGCTTCAACTCTGGCGCTCAGCAAAAACGGCATGAAAACCGGCACGATATGAAGGCTACGATTCGCCTTCATTGCGAATTACAGTGTTAATCAGTGCGTTACGAGTGTGCGGATTGCTCGTTGGATACAAAGTTTGAACGCGCCGGTTCTTTCTTCCGCGCTGCGCGGCCGCGCTTGTTTCCAGACGGCGTAGGCGGAGGGTGGGGGAGGGGGTGCCGGAAAGGGCAGGTCCGCCAAGGGCGACGCTAAGTGCGCGCGAATATTCAGGGAATTGTTGCCGGGAATAAATATAAACCCGGTTCTCGCGTATTAAGCACGTTAAGCGCGCGCCGCGCGGCCCGAACATTTGTATAATTCACAGAAGGGAGAGCGCAGCGCGCTGCTGGAAGTCGTAAATACTTTATGGGCGCTCCGCCGGAATCCGGCTCCGGCGTTAGCGGCCCCGCCCCGCTGCCCCGCCCGCCGCTGCTCACCGCCGCCCCTGCCGCCCTCTACCGCCCCCGCCGCCCCGGCCCTCTGCTCCTCGTTCTGTACCGCCCCGGTGCCCTCTACCGCCCTGCCGCTCTCTACGGCCCTCTACCGCCCCTGCCGCTCCTGCCGCGCCGGCCCTCCGCTCCCCGCCCTCTACCCCCCGGTGCCCTCTACCGCCCTGCCGCTCTCTACCGCCCTCTACCGCTCCTGCCGCTCCCCGCCCTCTACCGCCCCGGCGCCCTATACCGCCCCGGCCGCCCGTCTCCGCCCCTCATCGCCTTCTGTCGCCTCCGCTGCTCCCCGCCCCTTCCCTCGTCTTACTTTGTCTGGCGCTCCCCTCCGCTCAGTGTCCCTCCCTCGCGGCCATTCGTCCATCTGCTGTCGTCCGGCCTCGCTGTGATGCGTTCAGTTGTCCCACTTCACTTTCTTATTTGTCTGACGGTACTTTGACTCTTGAACCTCTTTGCATGCCCTGACTTTTGAGTTGTCTGACCTGCTCTTCTCACTCGCCTTATTTCTTCTACTTTGTGCTGCCTGTTTCCGTAGATGAAAGAAGCACACTCTTTCCTCTGTGCTGATGCTTACCTCATTCAGTTCTCTTCGCCTTTGTAATTCAGATTCCAGTTTGTGTTCTGGTTGGATGTCCCCTGCCCTTTTTAATATCTGCTTTAAGTTTCACCACTTCAAGTTTCACTTTCTTCAAAGTGAGGTGCAATTATCTTCACGTTCTACTCCAACTGCGTTCTTAATTCTTTTTGCGCCTTCTTTTGTTACTATACATCACCATTAACATTATTTTTTCTTTAAGTGTCGTTTATTACAAACGCTAAACTACTTCGTTTCACACTCTCCTTTATTAAGCGCAGTTAGATACACGTAGACCTCACAAGTCCACCCACTTTCCTTCACTTTTCCACGTTCCCACTTTAGAAAACGCGTCCGTACATGCGTGTTTATTTTCTAACGATCTCGACCTTTGGCAACTCTCCGCACTGCAACTCCCCTCCTCACCTCCAAGGATGAATTCGTATTCGCCAATGTTTTTCCCTTAGTATCGCTCTCACCTCACGCTTGAGCGTTCGTCATGGCCTCCGTTTCACAGAGGGTCAAACTCCACGCGCTCTCAGCCTTCGTTTTACGCGCTCCCTTCTTTTTATGCGCACGCAGCGCGGCGGCCTTTGTCGGACGCGGTTTCTCTGTGATATTGTGCGTCCCTATGTTGCGCTCTGGACTGAGAGTGCCTCTCGTCTGTCTTTAGAAGTAGCGCCGCTCGTATTTTGTTTCTCTGCTCGTGTTTCGCTCCCACCTTTGAAAGTGCTGGGAGCGCCATTCGACACGCTCTGCTTCTTTTGCTTGTTGGTCATAACTGAGGTAGTACCTAGAGGAGATTAGCCAATGTTGCGAAAACTGACTGGTAAATCCAGGTTTTGCATTAAAAGCACACCAGCCGGGCATTACTTTCCATCTTTGTTCCCTGAAATGTCATATCCTATCTGCCGTAAGAAGCGTTGTAGGATAAGTGATGTAGTATTGTGAAAAATTATTAAAATATGTTGAAAATAAGCATTCAACACTAATGGGCCTTGTATTAATTTGTTGAATACTAAGTGAAATATGTAAACTTGTCACTTACATAGACCGGGTTTTTTCTCCTGATTTTTCCCCCGATTTAGTCCCTAATGTTTGATAATATTCAATAAAAGTAAATATTTTCCAATTGAAATATAAGGATCTGATATGAGTCTCTTTTTATTCTTAATGATATTTTAAGGAGATGAACTTCACTTAATACATATTATATATGCTACAGAAATATAATAACGGAATAGAGCCTGGCAAACCCAGAGTTCCCACTATTGTAGCCTTGCAAAACACGAGAGCTATTTTTTCCCTAGAAATCCAGAAACTAGAGGACACAGACTCACGCCATTACTTCATTATTATCATAATTTGAGTGTATCATTTTATCATAATTAAATAATTATCATAATAACAAGTGGATTATTGACATTATCAATTCTTCTCCTCTCACAAGCTTTAAATTAATTGCTTTATGGACACCCGCTTTGAAAAATTAATGAAACATATTCATTTTGATATTGATTTATTAGTGATCCCGGGCGCGTCAACAGTTAAAGTCATTAGTCCCATTAGTGTAGTACATGCTTTGTGTCGCGGGATAGGGCGGCGATCTTCCCCCGCAGGCTGGTTTCTCCCACCAGCGTGGCACCCCCCTCCCCCCAGTCAGGACAAGCTCCTGTCTGGTCTCCCGACATATGTGGTAGTGTAGTGCATGTGAGGGTGTGTAAGTAAGGGGTGAGGATATGACAAGGAAGAGGAAGGAAAGATCGCGCGCGATCCATTGCCCGCTTTGATAGGGAACATCTCCTACTTTCGCCTAGTGTTGATCGGCGAAACCACAGAAAACCACTTATCAGGGTAGATGGCCCCTAGAATTAGCGGCTCAATTCGACCTCGCTATGAAGTAAGTGTCGAATATCCGCCACCATCGGGACTCGACCCCTAAGCCGGTGTTGTCAAGTTCGATACCACGAGTGCCACGACGAAATTGCCCCTTCACGTAGTTCGTCACCCCGCCACCCGACATCGCCATCCCTATTGTAAAACGACGGGATTACTAATAGTTTCCTTTCCCGACGCTAGTTGCGCAGAGTATCTCGTGTCATGCTACGGAGCCACGACGCGTGCCACTGCCACCACTAGAAGACCTTGACACCACTGTACTAAGCCCTTCCTGTCAACGATGCTGCACCGGCATCGGGTTGCCCCTGAGTCATTGCATGCGGGCGGTGCGCTAGGCAGACGATGGGGCCCCGGGACGGCGGCCGCCCGCGCCGCCCAAGGAGCGGCAAGAAGCTCCCGAATGGGCGGCGCCCAAGATAGATGAGCTCGGGTTCATAACCGCGTTTTTCCGCCCCTTTGGCCCAAGGGCGCTCCTTAGAACGCGCGGCAGCGGACGGGCGGGACGCTTGAGGGGGAGGAAGGGACGCCCAGAAGAGAAGACTGCAAAGCGAATGGAGCGGGGTGGAGAAATTGTCGGACTACTAGTGTAGTGCGGTGGGAGTGAATGGGTAGATTGAATGGTTCTGTGTATAATGTTAAACAAGTGTGAATGATGTGTGAATGTAGAAAAAAACTTAACCAATCAAAACAGTAAAATTCCTTGGTAATTAGTGAAGAATTCATATCACAGTAAGTTAGCCATGCCAAAGTGTAGGTATTTTAACTGTACTATTAGATTAGATTAAATTCAATTTTTAGTTAATTATGTAGTAACCCCCCACCTCTAGCTGCTTAACGCCGCAAAGTAGTAGCTTATTGTATTCGACTAAAAATGAATAATCGCCTCCACAGGGGTACTGTAGAGCAGACAAACAAAGTCGGATGACCGTGCTTACGGTATTACGCTAAAATCCGCAAAATAAAATCATATATTATCATTTATGTAAATGTACATTTGTAGCAAAATAATCAGTAAAAATACGAAATATAATATAAATAATAAAGACTATGTTGTTCTCATCGAAGGAATTTACACAGTGGAAGCGTGAGGTGTCTCGTACTAAACTTTAAATGTTCATACCTACGCGAGGCTTTTGTAATTTTACTCAATTATTTTAACATGATAAATCGCCAATGGCATATGTTTTAACACAATTGTAGGCCTCGCGAATGTTCTTGCTTAAGAAGACCTTATTACTCGACGTTTCTAATTATAAAAGATTTTTTCAATACTTTCAGAGTTTCGGACTATCTTCGCGAAAATAGGAATATTTCATGCTACATATTCATGTTAAATCACTCAAAGTATATAGCAATAACAATAATTGTTGCCGAGAGAATTTAGCAACATCCAAATAACGTAGAAATGAATATCATATCTCATGTGCTAGAATTTGTTTTACAGATACTTGTTTCGAGAGTAAAGCATCACCAAAGCGTAAAATAGATATTGGGAATTGTTAAGATTTTACAAAAAAAATACTCTTGTATTTTTGAACGTGCTGTTTATTCATTAATTTCAATTCTACTTCCCGAAATTCGACGGTGAAATCGTTGGCTGGTGGATCAGCGTTGCCCGAGGGACGCCAAAAGTGGAAGAGTAGTATTAAATAAAGAGGTAAATTTCCATGTTATCTGAAGAATTTATATACGTAATATATTGTTTTAATATACAATACAACTTATAGTTTTTGGATGGATGACCAGAGCTGACATATTTTGCTAATCATCATCGATCTATTCGTAAAGTGAAAATGACAAGAATCAATGGATTCAACTTTTTTATGAGGACACTGCTTTTATTTTTGTTGCAAGCATTCTATAATACAGTGGCAGGGTTTCCTTTGTATTTCGACAGCCTTCCTATCGACATATATTATAATTTTCTTTATTAATTTTCTAATCGTGTCTTAAAATTATAGTAGTGTGAAATGGAATTTCGAACATTGTGTTAATAAAAATTCATAACTTTTAACTTCTGTTCATAATAATTTGCATGTTATCGGATTTACCTCTCTGTAGTACAATGTATCATTCCCTACCTATCGATCCAAGTAATAACTAATTGAAATGTTTGCTTGGTGAATAAGTCATAAGGGTGGAGTGACCTTGTTCGCAACGTGTGTTTTTATTACTGCGAAATCCAAATATAAAGTGCTCCATTGCTTCATCTCCACCCTTTTCCATATTCATACATTTTATTGCGCGTACACTTTCAAATATTCTCATCTCGTAAATAAATTATCTTGTTGTGAAAGGGGATGAGTCACGAGCGCTAGCTGCCCGGCAAGGCCGCTTGCATTGTGTGCTCAACTCGCTTCCCCTCACCATCTACCACCCCAGCTCCGCTCACCGCCGGTTCTCTCTTGCCGATCGACTACCGTCACCTTGCTACCAACCCTGTCTGTCTGTACTTGGCGCGACAGCCTGCGTACGGGCCATGGTCTATCAGCAGGGTCCCGGCCTCACGGTCACGGGTTAAGGGGGTACGTGTGGTTAGCACGAAGACATCCCCACGCGTCGCGTCAAACGCGAATCAAAAATAAATATCCTGCTCAAGCATTTCTAAACATTTCCAGCAAATTAGAATAAACCAAAGGTGATGCTGTTAGTGATAGCTGTAAGTCAGATTGATTCAGATTTTAAGCCAGTAACTACAAACGTATAGTTCTGAACATTGTACATTCATCCACAATATGAAATAAATAAGTATAAATTAAAAAATATTCTTACTCCTCGTTTGCTATCTTACGTTAAGTGCCGGCGAATGAAATGGAAAAATATATTGATGAATAGTATTGATTTCATATCCTTTAAAAATTGCGAGATATCTATTTTCTAACTTACAGTTTGTAATATCGATATTTAGAATATTGATTAGAATATTTATTTTTGCAATTGAAATACTTTAAGGATGTGCATCCTGCGATAGATGTGCGTTACAAATTTATGAAGAAAAAAAATAGTCTAAATTCGTTTTCTGAATATACTTTGGATCTAACATTTTTAAAATACAATTTATTATCAGATAGAACTGTCTCACGGATTCTAAATATGACTGCAGTGTATAATCGCAATGTATTAATTACGTACTCATGTAGGTGAAATATAATAACATTTTTTCTTGAAACCGTCATTCACTTGAAAATATAAATAACTATAAATTAATTTAATCGACACATCGACCCCTCCAGTACACGCATTTCCGGTATATTGATGTGACAATGTAAGCTGAAGAAATTCCGATTCCTGCTTGTTCACCCATCCACCTGCTGGCAGCCGGAACTCACTACACAGGGCGGCGTCTCGTTAAAGCCGCAGTGTCCCCAGTTGGACGGCGTCGGCCACGCGATGATCCTTTAAAAAAGCCTGTCTCGTTACCCCTGGCTCCTCGCGCCGCCGCGCCCTCCCTTTCCGTGCTGGGCGTCTCCGTCCCCATGCGCGGCCCTGGTGCTTAATCGCGGAACTAACCATTGCCATTAGTTCCTCGCCATGCAATCGTCTTAGTTTGATTTGAATTGAAGGTCCTGGGTCAGAGGTTTATGCTACTTTTTGCCAAAAATTAAAATAGTAGTGTTCTCTACTCAGTCACAGTCTTCCTCTGTCTTTGTAAGTACTCGTAGTATTAATGTTTGATTACAAATCGCTAGGTAGGACTGTAATGTTTTTACTCTGTTTACTACTGGAAACTTAGTTGGGGTACCTGGAAATGAATGTCATTCGTTTCCTGTTTTGTCTTTGCTTCCTTTTCTTTTCTTTTTTCTTGTACTTTGTTTTCTATTGTTTGTTTCTTTTCTTTGTAGCTTTCTTGAAAGCTTCTCAGTATCTATAATTACTTTTCATATTTATTGTACTCTGTCTCATTTATCTCCTCTCTAATTATAGCTTCAACGTGGTCTTGATTTCTTTCTTTCGATGTTCCATCTCGTGACGATTGTGTGACTCAACAGGAAGGCTCCTGGAAGCTTTTCCTCCCGTATTTCAACATGTCTAAGGGTTCTATCCTTTCTGTAATTCTGTACTGATGATCTTCACTTATTCATGGCTTTGCAAATTGCATCGAATTGATTATCTGAAATATATTTCTTTGTTTCGCCAATCTGTCGCCGATACATCTCTTTGATTATTACAGTAAACTAGAAGGTTGCTGAATACTTACATGTCCGTCGATGATTATAGTATTTTCTGATTTTTTTCTCTCGTATGCCCCGGTAACATTTCTTCTTTTTCATTTATTCTGCGCATTCATCCCGTCATCAAAATGTCTTCCATCAGCTTCGCCTAGGTTTTCTCATTTAGGAAAGAAATACTCTTTCGTCTGACACAGAGGATTCCTCTCGCGTTTTCCGGCCGTTTTCCCTGAATACGTCGTTTCTCCTAGCTTCTCTCCTTCATGATTGTTTTTCTAAGTCGTTCCGATGTTTTACCCTCTTCTCGGGTTCTCCTGTTCCCGTCCCTTTTCGTCTTCCGCTGGCCCCCTCCCACGCAATGGAGTTCGCGACCGCGGGACGAGTGGAGCGCGGCCGCGAAACAAGCGACAGTCGACAAGGCGCAAATACCGTGGGCGGTGGCAGAGGAGGGGGGTCGGTGGCCGCCCCTGCGTCCCCGTCCACCGCAGACGAAAAGGAGCGGTAAAAACGCCGGGCGCCACAAAGGGACGCTACCTGGAGACGTTAATGAAGGCCCTAAGGGCTGCTCCGCCTGGCCCCGCCCTCCACGGCCGCGCCTGCGCCGCCGCCCTCCAGATCCGCTTTCCGCCGGCAGGCCGCCACAGTATTCCCCCGTACAAGAGTATTCTGTGGCGGAGGGCTTCCAGGTTGCCGCGACCTCGCTTGCGACGCGCCGCCCTCCACGGCGCGACGTGGGGGGTGGCAGAGGGGAGGGCAAAAAGCCTCGCGACTGCCTTCTTCTCCTCCCGCGTCACTCCCGATTCGCGCCCTTGTCATTTCTGTTGTTGTTGTTGTTGGAGGCCCCCAGCGGTGGTGGGAATGTTAGGGGCGTGGGTGGCGGGCGGATGGAGCTGTGGTGGCAAGGAACGGGGATGGGGAAAGGAACGAGCAGGTGTGGGTCACCAGGAGGTTGGGGAGGATGGAGACGGCAGTGGCAGTGTGGACCGCTTCGTCTTGTGTGCTTACTCCCCCTCTTTAGTAACGTCCTCTTTTCGACATTGTCTCCCTTACTTCTCACGCTCCCTCGTTTTATGACGCTCTTTACCTTTGTGTGTTGGGGCTGGATTTGTAGGCAAAAGAGAAAAAAAGAGTGGAGCTTCAAAATTTTCAGTGTCTCGTAACTTTTGCCACAGTAACGGGGAGTATTTGTCTGTTGTTTTGGCGCACTGAAGAATGTAAAATGTGTTCTGTAGATACCATTTTATGTGGTTTTTAAAATTTACATGAATTATACTTGATTAGAGGTACAAAGACATATGGGAAAATACGTAATGGGATTGTATTGTATCGTATCGGTGTATAATTTTATATGATTCATAAATTGTCATAAAATGCAAACAAATGTTCCGAATTAAAATTATTTCTTAGATTATTTGGAATATTTTAAAATTACTTGTACGGAGAAAGTTAAAAAAACTTTTAAGGGAATATATACGTATGTAATGTTACAATTTGGTTATTAAACAAACAAGCTTTCGGAACAAAATTATAAAGTAGATCATGCCACTTATCTATTTATTCTAAGTCAGCAACGTGATAATGTTGAAACGTTTCTTTGTATATTGCATCATTAATGAATGTAAACATGGACTTAGTATTGGCACTTCCATTTCTTTAGTATTCAGTTTTTTTATTAAAGCACTTATGGAATACAGAACAGACATAATTTTGAAACCAAGTTCTTTACTTAATATTGAACACAATCCACGTGAAACCCTAAACTTACTCTTTGCTGGATCGAAGGCTTCCGAAACGAGACGTTTCTCCGGCGTCTGTGACAGTCCCCTCACCGCTTCAGTAAGCAACGTCCCCGCGGGTCTCACTAGTATCTCATTTCGTTTACGCTCACCTCCCGCCTCTCCCAAGCCACAGCCTTTCTCCACCAACCCTCCCCACCCCTCCCCCGCGCGCCGAAGTCGCCTCCGCCCCCCTCCCGGCGCGTGGGTGGGTGGGCGGCGGGGACAGAGGGCTTTCGGCCGCTGCAGCGCTGCTTTTCGCGAGGGGGAATCCCCTGGGCTGACCTCCGGGTGCAGTCCGCTCGAAGCGCGGCACGTGGCAGTCGTTTTCGTGTATGTTCCTTGCTCGCTTAACGACGCGTTTACATCCTAAGATGAACGCTTCCGCTCGTAAAATGTCTGCTGCTTTTCGCTCCGCGGCGCCGCCCGCCTCGCACGGATTCGCGACGCTTTTTCCTCGAACGCATTTACCTGTGTATCTGTTTTCTCGTTTTCGTTTTTTTTTAACGTAGGATTCCTTTCCTTCTGTAGGTTGCGTGAAATGTAATATTCATGATGATATATTCGGTTTATCAGAATAAGTTATCTTTCTTCAGAGTCAAAAGTGGAATCAAGGTAGAGGCGCAGAGTGTGAGTGACTCCGTGTCCAGCGTTGTGTTGCCGATGTTTCGGCTATCGTGCCTTGGTCCTCAGTACAGAGTACGACTTCACTTAAATTACCGGCGTGATTATTATTTCTTGCTGTTTCAGCTGCAGACGTGTTTCTACAAAAGATATACGAGTTCATGGACTTAATCTTGAATGTTCGTAAGGGATATCTCATGAGATGCATGCATGTAAGGTTTTCGTGAATGATGCTGATAAATTATTTTCGTCAGTTTGCTTCTTTCACATAAATCGAAGTATTTAACACCTGAAATTCTACGTGAAATGAATACAAAATATAAACAATCTACATTTACTACAGGTTATGGAAATCATACACAAACATTTTTCTGGTACCATTTATACAAGAAAACCTTTGTTGTCACGCTAGAAACAATGTACTGTCATAACACCGCTTTTCCAAAGTCCAGTAAATTCCGCTCTTCCGTAAATCTACATTCTTATGTTTGGTAAGCCTGAAAAGAAGCCTTGGGCGTAACGAGGCGTCCATAAAGGCAACCGCAGCGGCGTCCCACGGGCGGGCGGCCGAGCAGACCCTGGGCGACCCCTGGCGGCGCGCGCGCGGCCCTAAGGCCCCGGGCCCCTCCTCTGCCTCCTGAAATAAAGAGAAGCTTAGCCGTTTTATATCGCCGCAGCGTGACATCGAGGCGCCGCCCACCCTCCCTCCGTCCCTCCCGCCCAACACTCTAATTCCCGCCCTCACGCGCCCCTTAAGGGGCCCCTCCCCCGAGAGGGCGAGCCCTTGCAGGGGTTCAGCGGGGAGGACGGGTAGCAGCTACTGTGGGCCCTTGAGCGTGCACCCTCCTCTCCGTCCTAAATGTTCACCCTCCCACTGTCCGCGACGTCTTGGCACCCAGGCTCGTCCTCCCGTTTTCCTCGTTTCCCACCCCTACCCGCTATTGGGTATTCCCACCTCCCAGTTCTCTCACCAGCCTCTGATTTTCAGCCAGCCACCACGTTTCTTGTCTGTTTGTGGTCAACGGTCCTACTCTATTATTCGTCTTTCAAGCATCAAACTGAATCACCCACCTGTCACTCCATCTTCTTAATACATCGAATCCCAACTCTCAGACTTTCACGCATTAATCCCATTTTGTCAGACTAGAAATATACAAGCTTCGCCAGTCTTTCTCGTTTTCTCACAGTCACTTCGTAATTTCGGCTTCATGGTATATTACTCTACATGCGTTCCCTCCACATCTCCCTTAAATACTAACCGCACCTCTCTGCTGCTTTGCGTCCCCTTGCTGCTCCATTTTCTCATCGCCGATCCCACCCTTCCGCCTCTCGCCATATCCCATCTTCTCTCGCTTTACCTCCCCCACCAAAATCGCCCTGCCTTTGTGACACACCTTCCGTCGTCGCCCCGAGGCCCTCGGCCCTCCTCTCATCCCCCTTTCGGCCCCGCCTCCTTCCCCCACCGCCGACTCACCCCTTCCAGTCCTCGCGTGGGTCTCCCGCTGTGTTTGTATTCATTAACTGCACCGAATTACCGATACACTATAAAGTTGGCCGGCCTGGCCCTCCGTGGACGTGCGCGGAACTTTGAGCGCGTCGCCTCCGCCCACGCTTCGCCTCCTGCCGGTGGCTGGGGACGGCGAGCGAGGCGACCGCACCGCCTCGCTCCGCCCAGTCCGCCGTCCCCGCCCGCTTCTTGCCGTGGCTCGCGTCTTGTCGTCCGCTCACGCCGCGCCGCGCCGCGCCGCGCCGCGCCGCGCCGCGCCGCCAGCACGCGCCTCCCGTTTCCCCGAGCCCTCTCGCCCCACGCCGCCCACTCCTCTGGCAACGTCCGGGTCGCCCACTCGCCCGTGCAGCATGACCGTGCATCCTGCCCGCGTTGGCCAAGCACCTCGCTCACAGTCCTGCACGTGAAATCTACTCCCTTTCTCTTCCGATCACCTCCCTTTCCCTCCCACTCTCCTGAGCGCCCACTCGCCAGATCGCCCTCTGGACACGCACTCTCCCTCACCCACACTCCTGTTTCTCCATTCTGGTGATCGCTCGCTCTTCTGATCGCCGTCTCTCCTGCTCGTTCACTCTTCCTCGCCCGTTCTCCTTCTCCTTGCCTACTGTGGTGATTGGTCGCTCTCCTAGTCCGCCCGCTCTCCTGCTAGTCCTGTCCCCTGCTCCTTCACTCTCTCCTTCCCCCATTCTTCGCCCCTTCCCCCATTCTTCCCCTCGCCCACTCTCGTGCTCGCCCACTCTCCTGCTTGCCCACTCCCTTACACTCCTCCCTGCACTCGTCACTCTTTCGCTCTACCGCTGTCTCGCCGATTCTCCATGGACCCAATATCTTCTCCTACCCTCGCTCCCTATTCTGACCAAGCGCCCACCTACCTATCCGTTGTGTTCAATGCCTACCCACTGGTCCCCACCGTCCGCTGGGCTGCTCCCCACTCCACCCGCTCCACCGCGTGTTCCGTTCGTTTGGAGCGGGTGGGCAAGCGACCGCAACCCTCGCTGCGGCGGCTGCGGGGAAAATAGCGGGAAAGAGCGCGTGAGCGGGTTGCCCATGGCCGCGTGCGGCGCTGCTCCCGGCAGTGCAGCTCCGCGCTGCGCCGCCCCGCGCGCGGAAAATTACTGGGCGGGAGGCGTTTTGGGGAGACGTGCTCTCAAACAAGCTCCCTGCTCGCCGGCCTTTCGTTCTCTTCATATCCGGGGATTCAGTTTTTTTTTCCCTTGGGAGTTTGTAGAGCCGAATCGTACCGCGTTTTGTTGTTTTTTCATGCTCGATTGGATGTTGTATCTGTGATTAATCCTACATTTTTATTATTTAGGAGCGCGAGGGTTCTTAACTTGTTTTGTTGTGTCTTAGGAAAACATAGAAATCAAACAGTTACCGCAAAGTTTATTCACAGTGGCCGCTCGCCACTTCCAAATCCCATTACAGATACAAAGCCTTGTTGCCAGATAACCGGGAGATATACCATACGTTGTCAAATTACAGTAGCCAGAGGAGTTACAAAAGTGAATACGCACAAGCCGTTGTACAATGTTACAAGTCTCCCTGATCGGTTATCGCTCTAGTCTGAAGTCACGATCTATCTGCGCGAGCGCTGAGTGCGCCGCTTATCAGCAGCGTAACCTTCGCCCGTCTCCTTCGCTGGGCCGAGGGGAAGGAGGGGGTGGCGGCGCTCTCTGTGCGCTGCGCTGGCGCCGCCCGCGCGTTTCCGCTCCACCGCGCTCGCTGCAGTTTCCTGGCCGTGGAAGAAATGGACGTCCTCCTCGCCAGTGGCGAGCCTTTTTTGCAGCGGCGGTCTTTTCAATCAGCCTGACC
>JAHLJT010004567.1:46644020-46743954 GCA_031308135.1 Acheta domesticus | reverse complement strand
AAAAAGTGGAATCAAGATAGAGGCGCAGAGTGTGGAGTGACTCCGTGTCCAGCGTTGTGTTGCCGATGTTTCGGCTATCGTGCCTTGGTCCTCAGTACAGAGTACGACTTCACTTAAATTACCGGCGTGATTATTATTTTCTTGCTGTTTCAGCTGCAGACGTGTTCTACAAAAGATATAAGAGCTCATGGACTTAAATCTTGAATGTTCGTAAGGGATATCTCATGAGATACATGCATGTAAAGGTTTTGTGAATGATGCTGATAAATTAGTTTCATCAATTTGCTTCATTGACATTTATCGAAGTATCATCCGAAAATTCTACATTTCGAACATCCGAAATTCTACGTGAAATGAAATACAAAAATATAAACACAATCTACATTTACTACAGGTTATGGAAACCATACACAAACATTTTCTGGTACCATTATGCAAGAAAACCTTTGTTGTCACGCCAGAAACAATGTACTGTCATAACACCGCTTTTCCAAACTCCAGTAAATTCCGCTCTTCCGTAAATTCTACATTCTTATGTTTGGTAAGCCTGAAAAGAAGCCTTGGGCGTAAACGAGGCGTACATAAAGGCAACCGCAGCGGCGTCCCACGGGCGGGCGGCCGAGCAGACCCTGGGCGACCCCTGGCGGCGCGCGCGCGGCCCTAAGGCCCCGGGCCCCTCCTCTGCCTCCTGAAATAAAGAGAAGCTTAGCCGTTTTATATCGCCGCAGCGTGACATCGAGGCGCCGCCCACCCTCCCTTCGTCCCTCCCGCCCGACACTCTAATTCCCGCCCTCACGCGCCCCTTAAGGGACCCCTCCCCGAGAGGGCGAGCCCTTGCAGGGGTTCAGCGGGGAGGACGGGTAGCAGCTACTGTGGGCCCTTGAGCGTGCACCCTCCTCTTCCGTCCTAAATGTTCACCCTCCCACTGTCCGCGACGTCTTGGCACCCAAGCTCGTCCTCCCGTTTTCCTCGTTTCCCACCTCTACCCGCCACTGGGTGATCTCAATTCGCCTCACCAGTCTCTGATTTTCCGCCAGCCAGCCACCTCATTTTATTGCCTGTTTGTGGTCAACGGTCCTGCTCTATTATTCGTCTTCAAGCATCAATCACCCACCTGTCACTCCTTCTTGGTACATCGAATTCACACTCTCAGGCATTCACGCATTAAATCCAATTTTGTCTGACTAGAAATATACAATCTTTGCCACAGTTAGTCTTTCTCATTTTCGCACTGTCAGAACGTAATTTCAGCTCGATGGTACATCACAGTACATACGTTCCCCCACATCTCCCTTAAATACTAACCGCACCTCTCTGCTGCTTTGCGTCCCCTTGCTGCTCCATTTTCTCATCGCCGATCCCACCTTCCGCCTCTCGCCATATCCCCTCTTCTCTCGCTTTAACCTCCCCCACCAAAATCGCCCTGCCTTTGTGACACACCTTCCGTCGTCGCCCCGAGGCCCTCGGCCCTCCTCTCATCCCCCTTTCGGCCCCGCCTCCTTCCACCGCCGCCGACTCACCCCTTCCAGTCCTCGCGTGGGTCTCCCGCTGTGTTTGTATTCATTAACTGCACCGAATTACCGATACACCTATAAAGTTGGCCGGCCTGGCCCTCCGTGGACGTGCGCGGAACTTTGAGCGCGTCGCTCCGCCCACGCTTCGCCTCCTGCTGTGGCTGGGGACGGCGAGCGAGGCGACCGCACCACCTCTCTCCGCTCAGTCCGCCGTCCCCGCCCGCTTCTTGCCGTGGCTCGCGTCTTGTCGTCCGCTCAGCGGCCGCGCCGTGCCCGCGCCGCAGCCACGCGCCATCCCGTTTCCCCGAGCCCTCTCGCCCCACGCCGCCCACTCCTCTGGCAACGCCCGGGTCGCCCACTCGCCCGTGCAGCCATGACCGTGCATCTGCCCGCGTTGGCCAAGCACCTCGCTCCAGTCCTGCACGTGAAATCTACTCCCTTTCTCTTCCGATCACCTCCCTTTCCCTCCCACTCTCCTGAGCGCCCACTCGCCAGATCGCCCTCTGGACACGCACTCTCCCTCACCCACACTCCTGTTTCTCCATTCTGGTGATCGCTCGCTCTTCTGATCGCCGTCTCTCCTGCTCGTTCACTCTTCCTCGCCCATTCTCCTTCTCCTTGCCTTCTGTGGTGATTGGTCGCTCTCCTAGTCGCCCGCTCTCCTGCTAGTCCTGTCCCCTGCTCCTTCACTCTCTCCTTCCCCCATTCTTCGCCCCTTCCCCCATTCTTCCCCTCGGCCCACTCTCCTGCTTGTCCACCTCCCTTACACTCCTCCCTGCACTCGTCACTCTTTTTCGCTCTACCGCTGTCTCGCCGATTCTCCGTGGACCCAATATCTTCTCCTACCCTCGCTCCCTATTCTGACCAAGCGCCCACCTACCTATCCGTTGTGTTCAATGCCTACCCACTGGTCCCCACCGTCCGCTGGGCTGCTCCCCACTCCACCCGCTCCACCGCGTGTTCCGTTCGTTTGGAGCGGGTGGGCAAGCGACCGCAACCCTGCGGGGAAAATAGCGGGAAAGAGCGCGTGAGCGGGTTGCCCATGGCCGCGTGCGGCGCTGCTCCCGGCAGTGCAGCTCCGCGCTGCGCCGCCCCGCGCGCGGAAAATTACTGGGCGGAGGCGTTTTGGGGAGACGTGCTCTCAAACAAGCCCCTGCACGCCGGCCTTTCGTTCTCTTCATTCCGGGGATTCCGTTTTTTTTTCCCCTTGGGGGTTTGTAGAGCCGAATCGTACCGCGTTTTCGTGTTTATCATGCTCGATTTGGATGTTGTTTCTGTGATTAATCCTTACATTTTTATTATTTAGGCAGCGCGAGGGTTCTTAACTTGTTTGTTGTGTCTTAGGAAAACACAGAAATCAAACAGTTACCGCGAAGTTTATTCACAGTGGCCGCTCGCCACTTAAAAACCCCAATACAGAAACAAAGCCTTGTTGCCAGATAACCGGGAGATATACCATACGTTTGTCAAATTACAGTTAAGCCAGAGGAGTTACAAAAGTGAATACGCCAAGCCGTTGTACAATGTTACAACTCTCCCTGATCGGTTATCGCTCTAGTCTGAAGTCACGATCTATCTGCGCGAGCGCTGAGTGCGCCGCTTGTCAGCAGCGTAACCTTCGCCCGTCTCCTTCGCTGGGCCGAGGGGAAGGGTGGTGCGCTCTCTGTGCGCTGCGCTGGCGCCGCCCGCGCGTTTCCGCTCCACCGCGCTTGCTGCAGTTCCTGGCCGTGGAGAAATGGACGTCCTCTCGCCAGTGGCGAGCCTTTTTTGCAGAGGCGGTCTTTTCAATCAGCCTGACCGCCACTACAGTTTTAAACCCTAGATTACAAAGGCGTCGTCTGGCAGAAGATGCAACTAGCGCCGAAAACTTCCCCCCAACCCTTTCCCCTCTCACCCCGTTTCTGAAACCCTGGGTACCTTCATTGTATGACTAGCCAGTGAAATACACGTAACCTTGTGCACGTGCGTATTTCCGGTGAACGCCAACAAGCGTCGTCCAGTAGACTATGCCTTTGTAATTACGTCCGTTCTTTTAGGATTGTATTGCCTAATATTGTAAATAATTAATACGAAAATGAATAATGAATACCTTGTCTTTGTAGCATTTAAGTATTGTTCTGAGCATTTAGCAAGCGTAATGGACGACGGCGATCATAGCAAAGGTCGCATGACGAGGTATACTGCAGACACTTCTCAAAAGCCATGTGTGGACAGCACCAAGCAAGTGTGAGCTGTCAAATTATTTAAGTGCATTTATAAAAACCTTTAAAATGTATTTTGTAACTCCGTATCATCTATGTCCAATCCATTAAATTTAGTATTTCATTGTAAAAATGAGTTTTGCATTATTTTTATCTAAAGTAGTCTGTCAGACCACGCCTTCGTAATAACGCTTGGTACAGGTCGCCATTGTAATCTAGGGTTCATTTGGTAATTTGTCATTTGGTTGTTTCCTTGCAACTATTATTTTTAATTTGGATAAGACCGTTCAATGGGATACACACATGCCGTCTACATCGTTATTGTGGCATTCCCTTAAACACATCTCTTCTGTTTTGTTTATTTACAACCGAACGTTTTTGAATCGCTGCATTGCCCGCGTCACAAATGTGTTTCCACACTACTGAACCATACTCCTAGAAGGCTACTCGTATTTGCGAGTGAACATCTGATCCAAAGCATTTTCTTCGCGTTTGCGTACACCTTTTACTTCGAAAATGTAGTTTGTAGTTGGAAGGCATGCAACTAAATGCTAAAACCAAATTTCCACGCAACTAAATGCTCCGAAGATGTTCATTTATTCAAGTCTCTACTTACTTTAACTTGACTATTCCTTCGTCATCTTGCCAGACTTCGCAGCTCTCGCCTCGCTCCGTCTTGATGCTGTCACGTCCACTGCCTTCTCCACAAGCACACAATCCGCCGCCTTCCACCTCTATGGCTTCCATTCAAAGCCCCGGCGGGCACGACGGCGCGGCGCGGCGCGGCGCCGCCCGAGTTACGGAGTTAGCGTCGCGGGCGCCTTGCGCGACTTTGCGGAGCCGCCCATGCGCGCCCCACGTGCCGCCCCGACCCACCCCACCCCCACGGGCCACTTCGCGCGCCCGCAGCCGACACCTCCGCAGACACCGGCTCCCGGAGCTCACTGGTGGAAGCTTGCGCTCTGCAGCGTCAGTGACTCGCAGGCCCCACAGTTCGAATCCGACGGATGCGGATTTTCGACACTGGTTACATAGCTGGGAAGACATTTTCGACACTGGTTACATAGCTGGGAAGACATTTTCGACAGTGGTTACATAGCTGGGAAGACATTTTCGACAGTGGTTACATAGCTGGAAAGAATTTTCGAAACTGGTTATATAGTTGGGAAAACATTTTCGACACTGGTTACATAGTTGGGAAGACATTTTCGACACTGGTTTCATAGCTTACAAAATCAACTCATTCAGTATTTCAATATTCAAAAGGAATTTCTATATTTAGGGATGAAAATGACCAAAGATGGTCGTGAAGAAGGAACTATTAGATACAAAATTAATAATCGCAGAATAAATGCATCTAAGTTAAATGGTATTTTGTGGGACAAAAGTATTTCAAATGAAAATAAAATTTTAATTCAGAAAACATTAGTATGAAGTATAGTGACGTATGGAGCAGAAACATGGAAATTAAATCAAAGTTTAAGAAATAAAGTACTGGCAATAGAGATGATTTTTTTAAGAAGAGCTCTACGATTAACAATAAAGGACAAAATAAGGAATGTAAAAATACGAGAAAAAAATAAAAAAAAGTTTACCGTTTTAGAATTTATTAAATATTAGCAATGGACTTGGTTTGGACATATTACAAGAATGAAAGATGATAGGCCACCAAAAAAAGTTTTGAGTGGTATCGAAATGATAGATAGAAGAGAGGAAGATCGAAACACACCAGGAAGGAAGAAGTTCTACAAATTTACAGGAAAAAATTGCAAGATAATGGTTTTGAAGATATATACGGAAAATCAATACTAAAAAGTTCCTTCAACAGATATCGACATTTGAGTAGATTTATCAATTGATTTATTTCGAAAAAATAGATACAGGAAAATGTATTTTGTACATAAGAACCTGTAAATAAATAAAATCTTTGCCTCTCTTTTTCCCTCAAACACACTCGTACACTTACATGCAGTACACTACTATATATTTCGAGAAATCAGTTGGTACCTTAGAGCTTGACCCGGCTTTGCGATATCCTGCAACAGGGAGTTAAACCCCCGCAATCCAACGCCATATCTCCAGCGAGCGTGGAACATGAGGTCACTACACGTAGTGAACTAATGACTAGTTGATGCGCCCGATAGCCATGGATACTCTCACTTAGTCCTTCGCAACCAACATTGTCTCTCGGAGGCGCCGCCATTATCATTATATTCTTCACTGCAACATCGTTCATGTGTGTTTGATCAGTGCCACCGGCCATTACATCCTTTTGGTGATGAACAATTTCTCCCTCATTTACACATCAGTTCACTTGCCTGGCACCACCGCTGGTCACTTGGATCATCGCATTCATGATACCAGTTTCCTATTGTTACAGCTTTATCTCTCCCTCCTCTCCCTCTCCTCCCTCCGCTCTCAATATCCCCTTATCTCGCCGTGCAGCCTTGTCATTCAATTATTCTTTGTAATTTCCGTCTACAGTGACCGTCGAAACATTCTTCCCTTGCTTCATACACTTCCACACACTTTACCCTCCTTTTACTATTTCACAATTTCTAAACGCTTGGGAATTCTTTTCTTGCACAACCGTATTTTCCCATTCTTCCGTTCACATCATCTTTCATTTTTTACCATTATATTCGTGTTTTGGTCACTGATGTGAGTTATTGCTTACTTCAATTGCCACAAATGTTGATTGTCCGATGAGAACGAAAAAGATAAAGTGCCCGAATGTGGAATACTTTTTACATTTTCGCCTATAACTCCACAAATAAGTGCAAATTTGAAGATTAGTGTTAATAATTACTTAAACTAATCATTTATGAACACATGTGATTAATATTATTCACTTAAATCTATTAGAAATTCACGATATTTCGTAATTAAAAAAAGTTATACATGTATTCCACATTAGGCATACCCTGTTCCTAAAGTGGAATTATGAATGCTTTTTGTTTTTAGAAAATAATAAATGCATTAACGTCTACAGCAACGTTTATTTAAGCAAAAATACATATTTGGTTTAACATTACAGGCAATTCCTGCTGACGAAATTATTTTTTTGGATTACCTGCACATTGGGACACGAGCCGGGTTCTTACACTAATGACTGAGTCTAATCAGTAGAGCTATTGGACCATTCATCTCCACAGTACGGTATAGAATGTCAATATTAATATGTTAGAAAATGAAATTAATGTATATAGCCACAAGAGCCATCTACACTTTACATACAACAACAATGCGGAAAATTCGACATTAGGACAATGCTTGTATTCCATATTAGGGACATAGTGGTCATATTGCTTTCAAGCTGTTTTGTGGTCAAAATCTGCATCAATGTTCTTTATATATTCTGTAATATTTCCTTAGATATACTACTAACACATGCTAAATCGATAATTATTTTAATATTTACGGCACACGAGTAGCAAATATTCTTTTGTTTACTTCTCCAATATTTTGGTTGATGCTCTAAAGAAAACACGTTCTGCCACTTCACTCAAGAGCATAAACTTAAAAAACATTATCTATGGTCCATCGGGATCCACTTCAAAGTAATTACCAATTTTGTCTCGACACGTCAGCTCAATACAGGTCCGAAACTTCGGTATTTCACCTTAGGAACGTATTCCACATTAGGGGACTTTACCCTATATAAGTGATATGAAAGCGGAGGTTCGAAAGACTGCAATGCCAAGACACCGTCACCCCCCTTAAATTCCTCGAGTAGTTGTATTTCTCGTCGAACTGTACTTAACCGCAATATCTACACTTCAAAAGCAAGCATCCTGCCCCTTGGGCGTCATCAGCACCAAATTATTGGGGGAGGGAAGGTAATTCAATAGTGCGTAGATTTCCATGGAGTTCGTTCCAGTTCCCTTTGGGACAATGTACCAAAAGATATTAAAGGGACGCTTCCTGCTCCCCGCACGTGCTCTACCTCCTGCTACTTCGATTATCCTTCGTGGTTTCAGAATTATTATCTCTCAACTTGACATTAACTTCACCACCACATGTGTTCAACCACTTCCATACACTTCCGTCCCATTTGTGCCTATTCACTTCACATCCCGCTTCTTCTCACTAACCGCTGCCCATGCCACATATCCCCCTCATGCTCCCCACTTTCCACTCCGCCACCCCATCTCCTCCCCTACCACCGCCACCGCCACTGCCGCCAACATCGCCGCCGCCACCAACGCGAACGCCGCCATCACCGCCACCGCCGGCGGCACGGAGCTTCCGAAACCAGTCGCCAATCGCTTCCCTTACGCGGAAGTTGCCCGCTGGCGGGCGGACGCCAAGTTGGTGCGTGTTGACGTAAGACGAGGAGCGTCTTCGTACGTCCCGGGCGGGCGGGCGCCGCGGTCGCCGCCGCCGCCGCCGCCGCCGTCGCAGCCGCAGTGGCAACTCTACGCAAACTCCGCACAACCGCTCTCGCCGCAGTCTCGCTACGCGCTGCTTGCCTCGAGCCTTTGCCGTGCACTCAGGCGTTCAACCCCGCCGCTCCCTGAATGGCGGAATTGGGAGCGATTCGTGGAAGGCCTTGCGTCCCACAGCTCTAGGCATTAAAATATGTTTGCTAATATTCAATCCGGTTTACGCCGGCTGGGAAGAGGGCAATAATCCTTACTGAATTGAATAAGGGTGCCAAATAATAAAACAAAAGTAATAATATCAATAATAATATCAATAATAATAATAATAATAATAATAATAATAATAATAATACTTTCTGGTGTACCGCAATAATAAATATTGTAAAGCAATGTTTGAAGTTCGATAATTTACATTGATATATTTATGTAAGTAAATATAATATCAAACGATGCACAATTGTATTACCTGTATATTTGAGATTCAATCGAGGCTAATTTATATCACAGTGCACCATTTTAATTTACTCTACATATCATTCGCCAAAGTTTAAAACACTCTAAGTAGAGGGTCTTGACGAAATAGAAACTACTGTGCCTATCATCAGTGCCTACCTTCATCTCATCTCTCCAGTCCTGGGTTCGCTCCCTGAAATCAGAGTTTCGCACTTCAACCAGAACCTATTCGCGGTGCCAAGGAGAGAGCCGTGCTGGCGAGAGGCGACAACCGGAGACGGCCAGAGAGCGTCCGAAATAGACGCGGAGGCGCCATCAAGAGCTCTCAGGGCCCAGTGGCGGTGGCGGCGGCCGCGGCAGGGGCGAACTTGTCAGCAGCGCCAGGCCGAGGGCGAGGTGTCTCGCCGCCGCCGCCGCCGCCGCCGCCGCCGCCGCCGCCGCCGCCGCCGCCGCCGCCGCCGCCGCCGCCGCCGCCGCCGCCGCCGCCGCCGCCGCCGCCGCCGCCGCCGCCGCCGCCGCCGCCGCCGCCGCCGCCGCCACCGCCACCGCCACCGCCACCGCCACCGCCACCGCCACCGCCACCGCCGCCGCTCGGCGCGCAGTCCGCCGCCGGTAATTGGCTCCTCGGGTAGCGGCGGAGGCCGCTTCGCCCCGCCCTTCTCCCGCATGGCGCATCTTCCCCGCCTCTTCCCCCCTTTACCGCGGCGCTTCTCGCTGGCCGCGCTTCGCACCAGGCTCCTCGCACCGCCTCCCGACTCCCGGCTTCCACAGCCCCGCTCCGCCCGCCACGCCACGCGTTACTCGCCCCGCCACGCCTCACTCACCCTGCACCGCATGCCGTTCCTTATTCCTTCGTCCTTATTCCGTTCTGTTTCCATCGCGCTGTCTGCCCGTGCCACAGTCCCCCTCCACCGGCCCCGACATCCAAACCGCCGACGACGTTTCAGCCTCTCTGGCAGCCGCCGCCACTTAACTTGCCTGTTTCAGTATTCGTTCGTATCTTTTTACTTCCCCTCGTTTAAACTATTTTCCTTTTCTTCGTTTACATTTTCCTATTTTAATTGGGTAACATCCAATAGGGTGGTGAATTGTTTACATTACAACTTTGATTCTGACCACAACCTTCATCTTTGGTTTAATATTATCGTTATTAAATTATTATTATTTTATGATACGCCACTCACCCCCCTCCTCACGCTACGATACGTCAGTCGACACGATACACAACGCTACGATGCTACTTCGCTAGTCGCTCGCAGCGCCACGCTTCCTTCGCCTCGCCATCTGCCAGCCATACTCCGTTCGCTACACGCCACATCACGCAACGCTCACTTCCCACCCTGCTGCAACGCCACGTTCTCGTCGCCGTTCACCACCCCATGCCACGCACGATCACTATTCGGCATACCACTGAATGCTGCCTCCTGTCCACGTCCCGTTGTCGTCACCACACCAAGCGTCACTTTCTTCTCCATCCGTCCTTCCTCGCCACGCTCTCCTCCTCTCGCGTCGTCATGTCACTCCACGGCCTCGTCGCCAGACCACGTTTCGCCACGCTCTCCGCGCTCTTGCCTCTAAGACTCGTCACGCAATTTCCGTTTCAGCCCATCTCTACCTCTCCTCTCCTTTCCGTTAAGTCACCGCATCCTGTACACAACCTCAACTTTGCGACCTCTAATATCTCCGTCTCTTTGACCTCTATCAAACTTCGAGCTTCTCGCAACCTGCTCTTCCCTCTTTCTTACCAACGCCCTACCTACATCCCTCAATCTCCGCCAATTTCTCTCAACTATCTCCTCCTTCAGAACCTAGCAGTCCCAACTCCGTTTCCTGCAACTATCACCGCTGCTGCTACCTCTTGTCTCCACCACCACCAAGCCATCTGCTATAGGCTGCCAACGCCTTCGCTTCCGTTCTCTCCCTCAGACTCCCCGTCAGTCTCCTTCGTCGTCGTCGTCCTAGTTCTGCCCCCCTCCGTCTGTCCTGCGAGTGGACTCCAGGGCCCAGAGGCAGGTCGGCGACACCTCGGCACCGCCGCCGGCGGCTTCCGCGGCGGACACCGAGCGCCTCCTCTGCGCAGTTTGCGCGCGCGCTTCGACGTGAGTGCTCCTCCTTAACCCCAATCCTCTACTTGGTTACTCCATTTAGCTTTGGATTATTGGCTAGCTTTCAGCTGCGGATTACCCACTCCTGCTCCCTGGGCGGCCGTGAAGGGTTTACCTGATACGTCCGTCACGCCTGTTCCACTCCTCCTTCTCCATTCATTGAAAGGATCGACCGCTCTATTACCCTTCTTTGTACTTTTTTCATCATTCTTTATACTTTCATTCCGTCTTTTTTCTTGTTGTCTCTCTCATTCTCCCTGTCTTGCCCCCCACCTGTTTCAGTATTCGTATCTTTTTACTTCCCTTCATTTAGGCTATTTTCCTTTTCTTCGTTAGCATTTTCCTATTTTGAGTAACATCCCAATAGGGTAGTGAATTGTTTACATTACGACTTTGATTCTAACCACAACTTTCATCTTTGGTTTAATATTATCATTATTAAATTATTATTATTTTATGATATTATTGTCATCCTCATCATGAACGATTCATGATTGTCTACATGTTAACGAATGTTGGCAATGTTTCCCATTGTTCCCATTGCATTTTCTTCGGGTTGTATTTTATTTTTCCTTTCCAGATCTGCTTATGTCCGATATTGTAAATCTTTCACTTCGTTTTCCTTTTTTCATGCCTCATTCATCACATGTTCATCGTTATTTCTTCAGGTTCGTCCTTATTCCGTTTTGTTTCCATCACGCTCTCTGCCCGTGTCACAGTCCCCCTCCACCGGCCCTGACACCCAAACCGCCGACGACGCTTCATCCTCTCTCCAGCCGCCTCCGCCGCCGCCGCCACTGCCGCCAATCAGGAGCGACCCGGCGGGCGGACGGCCGTAAAGTAGAAATCTGTGTCTCGGCGGACCCTCGCGGGGCCTTCACTACTGCCTCCGCCGCATATGGCGCTGTCCCCGTCCCCGACCCGTCTCCTCTCTCCCCGCCCCGCCCCGCCGCGCCGCGCCCTGCCCCGCCTCGCCGAGCCCCGCCCCACCTCGCCGAGCCCCGCCCCGCCTCGCCGAGCCCCGCCCCGCCTCGCCGAGCTCCGCCCCGCCCCGCCCCGTCGCGCCCCTCCCCGCCGCGCCCTTCCCCGCCGCGCCCCTCTCCGCCACGCCCCACCCCGCCGCGCCCCGCCCCGCCCCGCCGGTGGAGAGCAGTGCTCACCGCCGGCGCGGGCTCTAACAAGGCCGGCGAGCGGCGGAGACGCAACTCTGGAGGCTGCGGTGCCTGGGTCGGTGGCGGAGATGGTTCCTGACGAAGTGCTGGTGATGGCGGCTGAAAGGAAGGGCGCGGACGACTTGCAGTGGGCAGCGTACCGGAATCACTTTTCGGTGCGGAAGTTCAAACTACGGATTCTACGCTAGTAATAAAAGCGATTTCGCAGAATTCCTGTAGTCTTCCTTTTCCTCGCTTATTCCTGTATCATTCATATCATTATTATTAACAGCCCTTAGTATTTTTCGCTTCAAGAACGATCGAAATATAAAAGATAATTATAATCGATGAAGGATTCAGATGTGCCAAGATATCGAAGAAGTCGTTGTGGTACGACGGGCGCCATATATGAATTAGAAAACTAATGAGGGGCAAATTATGAGAAAGTTATAGAAAATAATCGCCATTGAAATGAAAAAGGATGAGGAGGAGACAATAGTGAGGTTGATAATGTTAGTGGCATAATGATAAATAAGTGACAACGCAGAAAATATTGATACTGATGAGATGATCGAAGATAATGATATTGTAATTGAGAGATGCAAGGGGTAACGTATAGAGTTGTTGAAAACTCGTGGTTTAGGAGTAGGTACTTTGCATGAGGAGAGACATTGGGAGGATAAGCGGGTGTAGGGAAGAAGTAGCTTCTGAATTCAACGCAGGGCAGTCAAAGAGAGCGTCCACGATGGAATCACAGAGGTGACAACAGCAAATTGTGAAATTCATGGAGCCTAGTACAGAAAATATAGCCCATACAACTGTGCATAAAGGTGTTGCACACTCGGTTTTGTATGTGCCAATGAATTTTTTTAAAATTGCATTGTGCAGGCACTACATCGAAATATTTTCGGGGCAATGCATTATTTCATAATCAGGATTTCTAAAAAAATATTTTATTTTTTCTAAAAATTGTCACAATTTAAATCATTTCTTTGTCGTACGACTGTGTATTGAACTTCTCTACAAATTCTGTTATTATGACATGAATAATAAGTGTTCAGTGTTTTCTTTTATTTATTTTGTTCCGAGTTTTGATTTGTAATACGACCATAGAATGAAGAGAAATGGGCGAAACGAATGAATGTTTCAGTTGTGCAAACAGAGCCTTGTTTCTCTCTGTCGTTCGAATAATTGCAGTTGATGCATTTGCGGAAGGTGCGTGGTAATTACCCACCTCCGCTGCCCTGCTTTTCCAGTCCTCGTCACTATTGACTGTTCCGTGATGTATTGCGTGGGTCACAGTACAGTCTGTGTATCACGAATACACACATGCGGGTCTGTTTAGAACTTTACCGCTTACACTGGCGCATATTGAACTCTACATGTGCGCATGTGGAGTGTATCCTTTGCCTCAACTCGTTAGCAGGTCAGCGTAATGAAAATCGGTTTATTTCCATCGGAAAAATAGTATTTCTCGACTGTGGAATTCTCGCACAATGTTATGAGAAAATTGGTGAAAGGAAATGGTATGGGTTAGAACTGGGTTGCATTCACAATGGAACAGTGAACAGTGAATGGAACATGGAATTGTGTATCTAAACAGCATATATTATCTTGAAATGTATTATTTTTTAATATTACTTTGTATATCTAGAATTGAAAATGGTTTGGAAAGTTGGGTTTAAATGGAAACCCACATTAGAAAGACTCAATGTACTAACAGTGGTTAGTTTTGTTGTCATTTGCGTTTGCAAATGATACCTTCGTGTGAATTATTCATTCTCAGCAATGGAATGACTTATCTGCATTTGGAAATATTAATCTGTCGTTTTCAGTGCCCGGTATTTCTTCTCGAAGTTCTCAACGCGTGTTTCTCGTGGCTATATGTCCAATTTTGCATCTTCAGTACTTTCCTTTATATCACTCTTTGAGATGGAAAATCGTTTGAGATATATTACTATGAGTTATTCCAATCAACAGTTGCGAAACAAAGACAATAGGAAATGAAAAATGTACAATTTTTTAAAAATGATTAATTTGCCGTCTTGTAACCACTACGTCGCGGTTACAACGCGAAGTTTACGTAGTAACTTCAACTTAGTGCCGTCAGGACTGCAAAAGCTAGTACGGCGAATGAAAACTAGAAAGCTCTACTACAAAACATAGCCAAGAAATTATAAGCTCGGACAAATCCAACTAATGAGAAATTTCTCCGAAGATCGCGCGAAATTAGCGAGAAGATTGGAACAGTAAGTTATCAGAAGGCTTGTCGGACAGTGTGGAAATTGAATTGATTCGCCAACAGAAAAGCTTATCAAAGGTAACACACTTGTCAATGTTGTAAATTATATTATACTGCAATTGTATTATTAAACTTTTCTGTTAATGGAAATATAACGAAGGATGTCTATTATGTGAATGACCTCTATATCGGTGTAAACGTAGTTACGACTTCCTCGTGGCCCTGATCTAACAGGTCACGTGTCGCGTGACAACTGCTGTTACACGAGTCATCTGTCTCGTACTTCATAGAAAGAAGATAGGGTGGTGACAGTCTTATCACACCTTTTTGAATTTCAGGTAACGTTTAAGCATAATATGTAGCAGAAACAAGGGTGGAAATGAAATATAATTTACTACCTAGGCCATTTTCAATGCTCAGGAATTATATAATCAGATGGCAGAGTTTCTGAATATTTTTGTTCCACATACTTCATGTGTTAATTTATTTCCAAACAGATGCCGTGATCGCCTGATAGCTCATTATATTATTCACCACAACGCAGCAACAAAATGATTCACTTGCAAAATTTTCGATGGAATTTGATATGATGCGGTAAATATCTAAACATATATTATGCATATTTTTCCCCAAGGCTTTTATTCGTTAAACAGTAATTTGCTAATTCACCGCCAATTGTGAAGTATGATGAGCTGGTTTTCTGTCTCATCTACATTTACATACTTTTGGAATTTATAATATCTCATTGTGTATTTTTATATCTTTGGATAAAAAAGAGAATTTATTTTAATAAAAACCTTTTTGTGTATTTCAATCACACTGAAAACATGATATCAAATTTTAAGTTCACGAATCCTGTAATGTCAGTTCTCGGAATTGAAAATCAATTATTCTTAATTTTTTTTCATATTATTTCCTGTAAATCTTCGTGTTCCGGGGTAGCGAATTGAGTGTCGCGACAGAAAATACGAGCTCTGGGCTTCGCGCAATCGCTCATCCTGCGCCCGGCGGGCAAATCCCGCAAGCACAGCGGAGCCTCCCAAATTTAGTGCCTGGTAATGCCGGCCTCGGGCGTCAAGCGCTGGCGGCGCAACGGGAGGCCGAGGGGCTCCGTCAGGCCCAAATAAACCGCTTTAAAAACCGCCTCGACCGACCAGAACCTTCTCGAGAAACGGTAAACGGGAGGCGACGGGCTAGGACAAGTGGCAGATGGTTGGGTGTGCGAGTTACCGGAAACCATTGGGCGGTGGGCAAATGGTGAACGAGTGAAATGTCGGGAATGTGTGTGGTTAGTGAGAAGGCGGGAAAGTATTCGCCGGGCGAAGTGGGAAGGCGGGCACGTGGACGGATGGGTGAGAGGGCGGATGGGTGAGGGGGCAGATGGGTGAGGGGGCGGATGGGCGAGCGGGCAGATGGGTGAGGGGGCGGATGGGTGAGGGGGCGGATGGGTGAGGGGGCGGATGGGTGAGGGGGCGGATGGGTGAGGGGGCGGATGGGTGAGGGGGGCGGATGGGTGAGGGGGCGGATGGGCGAGCGGGCGGATGGGTGTGCGGGATGTGAACAAGTGGGTGGGTGGAAGACTGGGATGGTGAACGAGCGGGCGGACGGGCAGAGAAGGGCGAGGAGAGCAGTGGCGAATCGGCGGACCAATCTGGGACTCCCGCTGGGGCATCCATCGTACGCGCCGTTTATTGGTCGGCGGCGCTTTAGTGCTGGCGACGGCGGGGATCGAAGCAGGGATTAATGAATGAGCCTCCGCCGGCCCCGCCCCCCGCGCGCGCCGCACGCCAACCAACCTCCTCGCGCCCGGCGCCGCCCCGGGGGGCAGCGCTGGCTTTAGCCAGGGCTCGCGCGGAAAATTGCTTTTTAAGGCGCGCGATGGGTCCGTACTCCCCTCCGCCCGAAGTCTTCGCTGGTGACTCCGTCTTCACCCTCCCGATCCTGCTGCACAGTCAACCTGCCATTTCCGCGAACACGGTGAGACTACTACATTACGTCTCTTGGTAACTATCCTTCCTGACCTTTGATTTTCCATGCTTCCACGTCTTCATATCCTAGATCTTTTTCCATATGTCCTTTCCATACATCCATTTAAATTTCGTCACCTTTGGTCCTCCAGTTATTAATTTAGTTTTGCACGAACTCTACCACTGATCTAGCCTCTTTGAATTATGTTCCACAACTCTGCTCTCTTTTTAACTTTTAGGTCACCTACCTCTTATTACATCATTTCCAAAATCATGGCTTCATTGAACAGCCCTTCCCTTAAATTTTCGTGAGTTTCTCTTACTATCAGTGATTCTCATCAATTCTTCACGATCTCTTCCATTGCATTGAAATTCCCACAGTCTTTCTTTTCCACCTCCACATGGAATCCCTGCGGTCTTTCCTTCGTGCTTCATCCGCTCGTGTTCTTTTCTTCCTCTCCTCAGCCGAGGCGCGGCCTCGAAGATCGCGAGCTCCGCCGGGCAACGAGGTCGCGTCCTCTGGGAAGTTCCCAACCCTGCCACCCGACCACGTTGCTCTCCGCCCCCCCTTCCACTCCTCCCCATTGCCCTGCACGGTCGTTCCGGCTGTTGTTTCTCCGCAACTTCCATATTCCCCGCCGCCGTTGCCGCCACCGCCGCCGCCGCCGCCGCCACCGCCGCTACGACCACCGCTCTGGCTTTTGCCATCTTAACCGCGTTTCCCTCTCCTCGCGTCTTTTCCACTTTATCATCGCGCTGGCTGCTTCGCGGGCGGCTTTTCGACGGCACTCGTATATTCATCTACTGCGCCAACGACCTGTTTTATCTCCTCCATTTGTATGTTTCCCGCCTCTTTCCATTTTCGACGACGTTCCCACGGAGGACGACTCGCCTGCTGTTTGTTAACGCTTCGCAGATGGTTCCGGCTGGCGGTTTTTATGTGTCTCTAGGACACCCTGCAATGCTACCGTTATTTACGTAATTATCTATTTTTATTTGATTACCTATTTATTTTTCTGTATCATTTCACGAAAGGTACGTATCAATTCATTAGTTTTCTTTCCAAATTATATCAATATCATTTCGTTTCATATCAATTCGTGTCTACTTCTAACTCTTCAGTCACTCCCATTATTTTTATTTTCACTTCAGATTCTTGGAATAAAACTGGTGACGTACATGAATAAAACTAAAAATGACTGGTATTGCATTTCAGAGAAATAGAGACAATGCATACACAACACCCTTTTAATATTTTAAAAATAAGATATAGATAGACACTGATTTCATTTTCGTTTGTTGGTGAACGTCGATTTGATGGAAATCACAAAATTCCTCGTATAGTATTATTTTGAATCTTTGAACTGCAAACTGTTCATTTTCTAAAATTAAATGAAAAACATTTTGATGTAGGCTTTTTGGCGAAAACATTTTCTTTCTTTTGTTTTCTCGGAACTGTCATAGGAAAGCTACATTTGTGTTAACTGACCGTCATATTCCCGTCACAACGTAGCGTTTAATGAAAAGAGAAATGTGCGTGACGGATGAGCCTCGCAAAGCAGGAATAAAGGAGATGATCGAAATGGCAGTGTTTAAAAAACGTAAAATATATAATCTAGTAAAATGGTAGTTGCTGAATAATTTATTTTTGCTACCTTTCCAAATAGTTTTCAAGTGAGTCAGTATTTCCTCGGGGCAACTAATCAGATCATTAGTGTAGTGCATTTCGAAGGAGGTGATGTTTTTCGTTCCCCTTTAGAAGTGAGATTCGACATCGACGTACCAGCTGGCGCAGTTTTTCCCTCAAAATATCACTCTGCAACGGGTCACGGCCACAGTGTAGGGTATGAAAGTGTAAGTGCGAATGTAAGGAAAGAGGATAGGAGAAGTAAGGAAGGAAAGATCACGCTCGGTCCGTCGCCTGTTTGTTACTGCTTCGGCATTCGCCAGGATCTAATTTGGAAAACCATGGAAAATTACCTATCAAAGCAGCCAGCCGCCATGATTATTCTCCAGAGATAGGGAACTCGACCCATCTATGTAGCTAGAGACGAAAATTCGCCAATTTTTATGCACGTCGTTCGTGCTGAGTTCTGTGAAAGCATTAAAAAACTAGCGTTTACTTCCAAATTTATATTTCCTTTCGTTCCTTCTGATTAGTTAAAGTTATTAACGTCATTTGTTTGATAAGCGGCAAATAACGCACGATTGAAGTTTGTAAACCGAGGTGAAAGCTTAGGTTAATAAGCAACCTAGTGTTTTGTATTATAGGCCGTTGGTCGTTGTAAACTTTTCGAAAATCGTCTTATATGAAAAAATTGAACGGGAAAACCATTTATTTAAATAAAAATACGTATACGCCATCTTTAGCTACAAGTCATTATTTTCGACTGCTCTTAACGAACAGTGGACTGTTAAATCCTTAACAGAAATGAACGGTGGATTTTCGTTCGTCCGGTTGCGTTCAGATGATACATTACCAGTACAGTACTACGACAGATTTGTTGCGGTGACTCCGCTGTCAGAAAAAAAAGTTCACCCACACAGACCATTTGCTGTCTTCAGCTCGTTAGCGCCAACATCCTCCCTCCCCCACGTCGCGCTTTTCGGTCAGTCCCGCCTGCTCCGACCGCCCCGCCCAGCCCCTCCAGCCCCATTCGCCCCGCCCCGCCCCCGCCCACCTCTCCATGCGCCGCACCATCCACCACGCCCCCCTCACCTTTCCATGCCTCGCCCCATCCTCCCCGCCACGCACCATCCACCCCACCCGCCTCGCCCGCCTCGCCCGCCTCGCCTGCCTCGCCCGCCTCGCACGCCTTACCCGCCTTGCACGCCTCGCCCGCCTCGCCCGCCTCGCCCGCCGCGCCCCGCCCACCCCGCCACGCCTGGGCCGGCCCCATCCCGCCCCCCCACCTGTCCCGGCCTTCCCCGCATCGCCCACCCAGCTCCGCCCCGCCTGTCCCGCCCGGCCCCGCTCCGCCCCGCCCTCCCCACTCGCTCCACCCGCCGTACGATCGCGGTGCGTCTCTGCGCGGTACAACGCGCGCGTGGGCGGGCGCCGCGCCGCGGCGTCGTGACAAGTGAGCGCGTCGGTGCGTCGCGTGCCTCCCGACGCGGCGCATCGATCACTCGCGGCGTATCTGGGGCGCGCGCCCGCGCTCCGCCCGCGCTCTGCCCGCCCCGCCGCCGGGCGCCGCCGCGCGTTCATCATCGAACCTGCGCGCCCGGCACGCTACGCGCCCTCTGGGGTCGGGGCCACGGCCGTCAGCCAGTGACGAAGTAGAGATTTAAATGGAATAATAGTAATAATAAGAATAATAACAACTACAACAACCTGACAGTCACCGGATCTGCTCCTTAGGTAGCTGGTTGCAACCTGGAGTAGATTTTATATTCAGCCGACTCATAACATCTTTAGTCGTGATGTAGTGGAAAAATAATAATAAAAAAGTCGGCCCCATGGCCGAGATAGCTAAATCAGGAGTGTCGTGACGATCTCAGGACCAAAGGGTCGCGGGTTCTGGTCCTGCCTTGGACATGGATGTATTTGTGTGGGTCATCCTTTCACTCCTCATTATCATCCGCATTCCATCTTCCCTACACCCAAGGCTAAGAATTCTAGGGGATGAAAATGGGATCTAGCGTAATGCTGATCCAACCTGAATTACAAACTCTTATCTCTCCGGGCCTCGGAATATGACGTGTAGCGTGGTCATAAATGGCCTATATTCAAAAAATAATAATGATAATAATAATAATAATAATAATAATAATAATAATAATAATAATAATAATAAGTGCAAGAAATTGCTTTATTTGGAACAGCCGGCATTTTGCGTAAAGTATTGTAGAGGCACTGATAGTCACCGGATCTGCTCCTTAGGTAGCTGGTTGCAACCTGGAGTAGATTTTATATTCAGCCGACTCATAACATCTTTAGTCGTGATGTAATGGAAAAATAATAATAATAATAATAATAATAATAATAATAATACGAATCTAAGATTAATAATAATAATATTTTTGTGATCACTAAACAAAACAAGCATATCGTTATTATTGATGTATAGATTCCAAACTCTATGAATAGTAACTCTGCCGAACTCGGCGTCATTTATTCGTCTTTAGAACGGATAATCTGAAAAGAATTAATGCACCGAGTAAACGCATAGTCTCTGATAATGTCGTTATTAAATGGTTCGTTGTACTTGTTCATAATCGAGATGTGATTTCCATAACGCATGTTTAAGCAAAATCAAGAGTTTGGTGTAGATGTTAAGGAACACTGACAATGCGTAAATTTTGCAATTCAGAACTTATGTGATAGATTTGAAGAGGAAGCTAGCTGGTAGTAGAAGAGGTTGTGCAGGTTGGAATGCAATTACGTCCAAGACATCCGGCTGTACATCCCACTTATATCTCCCACTTCCACTTCCCCACCACCGACCGTCATCCGGCAAGCCGTGGACCCAATGGAGAGATGAGAGCCAGCAAAGAATTATGTGAATGATGAATGATATCGGAAATACCTGTAGTGACGAACAATTCGCTAATAACAACGGTCTATAGTCTGGTTTATCATGATTTATCGGAAAAGAGAAAAAAAATGTTCGAGCAAGCGACGAGATTGGGCCGGTGCCGAGTCTGGATCTGGGGCAACATCAACAAGCTGGGCGAGGCACGGACTCACATCACAAATATCTCATCCCCACTCTTACTCTCTTTCTGCCTCCTCTCCGGCCACCGCATCTCGCTCCGCCCCACTCCTCCTCTCCCACTGTTCCACTCCGTCCTCGCTTCGCCCCCCTCTCCTCCTCCGCTCCGTCACCGCTCCACCCATTTCCAACCAGCTCTACCCGTTCCCCCTCCGCTCTTGCTCCGCCCCCACTACGAACCCTCTCCACCTCCGTTCCCCTCTCCTCGTTTTCCCATCCCCGGGGACGTACCTGACCCAGCATCCAGGTCGCGGGCCCTCCGGGACGGCGAGGACAAAATATCGCCGCTGCGTGGCGTGGCTCGGGGCGGGGGTGGGGCGGTGAGGGGCGGGGAGGGGCAGGGGCAGGGGCGGGGGCGGGGTGGCGAGCGCGTGAGCTGTTTGTGGGCGCTCTGGGCGTCGAGGCTGCCGCCTGTGTTGTGGATTTCCTCTGGCCGGTTCGGGGAAACCGCGATAATGTCACGCTTGTTCGTCGGAATTGTGTCTGGATTTGTTTTCGTTTGCGGTCTTTTGCTCGGTGATCAGTTTGTACACTGCATGAAGCACACAACGTTCCCAGTTGAAACGGACGATTATAATTTACTTAACATGCCGGTTGGCGAGTGAGCCTCAAATTGTGTTACATCCGTTACCTACACAATGGAAGAGGCTTCGGTTGGTTGAAGACAGAGCTCGTAGTAGGGTTGAAATGTGGGCGGAAACGTTTTTAATAAACGCTAAATGAATACTTGAGTAATTTACGAGCAGTCGTTTTGTTATCTTTTTTCAGTCGCAGAGGAGGACGTCACAATGGAACACTATTCTTTGCCTCTTCATTCTCTTGTTTCTCTAGCGGCCTCTTTTCCGCATACAGCAGTTTCTGGGTTGCGTCCAGGGCAGGGCCTGCGGGGTCGTTGTGTTGCATTGCTGATGCCCTGGCAAGCAACGAGGACAGTTTGCTAGATAGAGCATCTATGATCTAGAGGGCCGTATATCTTCATTTAAAAAGCGGACACTTTCTAGTAAACTTTTAGAGACTGCATCAAAACTGAATGTGAATGGACCAAGTGTATGTGATATCTCTTGCATGGGAAAAGGAGCAAGCTGAAGTGCTTTCATTTTACATATAGCAGTCGAATGGATCCTCAATGATGTTAGGGTATGCTCGAACTAACATTCGAGATACATGTCATGAGCACGATTCAAAGCTTGCAGGATCAATGGTTCAAAATTAACAAGCTAATAGTTTTTTTCTTTTCAATATTGGTTTCTCCAAAAACCACCGCCTTAAAAACATTAAAAATATAGTTTGGACTATTGTAAAAGACCTTAAAATGTTTTTAAAATATTGCTAATTGTAAGAAGTCCTAAACCATTACTTTAAATGTCCAAGTATTGTACGTTGTTAATAAATAATGGATATTTAAAAGACAAGTTACATTTTATTACAGAAACAAAACTGAATTGCGTCAGTTTCATCAAATAACCTTCAATTTGTTAAAAATCCCATTTAGAATAAATAAATAAGGTTTGTAAAAAGCCGGTTTTATCAACCGAACACTGGTAAGTCCTGTATTTGGGAAACGTGACAAACACTGCCTGACGATAACTAAATGCTTTTCCGAATGGGCTCATAGTAGTCTATTGAAAAGTACAGGAGCGCTATGGGTCTCGCCAAGGCTCCCTACGAGGCGTGAAGCTCCCATTTAGTGCATGGGAGGTTGGCCAGCTTGTCGACGGCCCCGAGCGCCGCCTAGCAGCAGCTGCGCGCTCGGGCTGCAGTGGCGTTTTGTTTTTAATTAAGTCGCGAAATGAAATTCTGGCGTCGCCCTTCGTCTGTTATGAAGTGCAGCGCTGGCAGTGGCCTTTGGACCGAAGCACTCGCGTAGTTCGCGAAAGCGCCACGTGGAGCACTGGTCCGCGAATCCACGGCCTTCGGGCAAGCGACGTGTGTCGCCTTGCGACCTCTGTCGCGCCTTGTGTGTATGCGACGTGACGTGACCGCTTCGGAGTTTGTACGTCGGTCCGTCGTTTCCAGGCTGGTTCTTTTCGCTGAAATTTTAATACATCGCAGAAAAAGTATTATGTTCGTATTGCAATCAGCTCTCGATTTTCTACCGTCTCTCTTCCGTTAGGGATTTTATACAGTTCAGAGAAGGCATGTTCAGTATATCCCGCTGTATGCTCCCGTTTCTCGGATTTTATTGTCTGTCCGTTTATGATGTAGTAAAGTTGCCGAAGGATGTACACAATTTGAACGAGATTTCTGAGCAAATTCTTGGACTGTAAGTGTTATGTTTCGTGAAATTTCATTTCTGATAATATTTTTCATTGCGACCATCAGTAATCATCTTACTACCACTATTTTTATTTTCTTTTAATTCAACATCTCTGACAAATCTAAATTGAATGATAAATGATTTTATAAGGAAAAGTTTATCGTTATTCTTGGTTGGGAAAGTTTCTTAACATATTTTTTTAGCCAAACTTAACAAGTGTTTCTTATGTGTTACAGGAATCTGGTGCACAACCTGAGTCTGCCAGAGTTGGTCGAAAATCAGGTAAGTCTGATCAGCACTGTTTATGTCGATGACACATTTCGATATATTAAATAAAATTTAGACCACTTCGACAGTTCAGAATATATATACTGAACAGTACCTGAAATAGATGACAGCCATGCTGGACACTGACATTGAATCTGCAAAGTACCCATACTGTAAAGTTCAAAATTTGTTTGCAACAATTTTTTTCTACTATCATCAAAATTTATTCCTGGAATTGATCTGGCATTTTTTTTAAAAAAGCAATCTCCTAGAATGAGTCCGCTTTACGACTCCATTCTCATCTATTCGAGTATTAATAAAGGGTACTTTGGATACTCCTTTACCAAAAAATATTGTGTTCATAAACTCTATGAATAGAGCATAATTGTGGATTTCGTTTCATCTCCCTTAGGTTTTGATGATCTCCACTGGAATAAAATCATTTCTTAGATTCTAGTCCTGCGTGTCATAATGATAATCACAAATTATGAGTTACGTAATTCCTCCCGTTCAATAAAATGTTCAATCAACGTTTATAATGTTTTTACTTTCATGGTTCAAAATTTGTATCGTTAATACGCTTAATGATTTATTATTTATGATGATTTAATAGCGTAATGATGCTATTGTACCTTCTCGTATATCTTTAATTTCTCCACCCCTTATTATGGATTGTGAATTGTCCTTGGATTCCCCTTGGATTGTGAATAAACTGCATTTTGTGTGTTCCGACTTCTCAATCTCAGTTTTAGTTGAGACATGTTAAGAAGAATGTGAGATAACACTTATTTCCTATTCATTTAAATATAAGGATTTAACAAAAGTTACGAAAATAAGGTGATGTTCATTACTAGCTTTCAAAATGCTTCATATCATACTGTCACCCGTTTTTAGTGCAATAATGCATCGGAGAAAAATCTACAAATCTGGCCAAAAGTTACTGTTCAATGGCAGTATTTACATTTGTGGATTCTCATTAAAAAACTAATATCCCACTGTTCAAACCTACATAGGGCTTACAATTAAGGTGCATTCTCTCTTTCTCGCTTACTCTTTGTCGATTTCCAGTATAAAAACATGTAATGAGTTTTCTCGTGGTTGCTACCGTAGACACAGGAGAAAGAAATGCAATCTTTTCTGTTTTTTCTCACGGAGCCGAGAGGCTACGTTTTCGCGAGAATTCCATTTCGTGGGCGTCAAACCGCATGCTGTGTTTGCTTCCCCGCCCGCCACCCTTTCCGGCGGGCCCGGTCAGCGCGGGAATCGACTGGACGCGCCCACGAAGAGGGAAGGCCCTTTCGCCTTGCTGACGAATCTTGCACGAAAATTTACGTAACATGAAGGCTATTCCCTGCTGTCTCCCGCTATCCTCTGCCTGTATGTCTCCGCCGTTCCCCGTCATCCCATTTTTTTCTCAACATCGCCAGCTCTCTCAAAAGCAATTACTCACCGATTCTTCGTGTATCTACAATTCGCCATGCTCAGCGTTTCACGTCACTACTGCAGTTTGGTTTCCCTTAACTTCTCACTCACGTGTATCGGAGTTTTCTACATGCCCTGGACCGCTTCTGCCCCTATTTCACTAATCGGCGTCGCAATTTTCAAAGGAATAATTTTGTCGCTACCTTTTTTTTTCCTTCAAGTTAATGTTGCTACCTCTCCAATCAAGTAATGCCGTGTTATCGTCTTGTTGACCCCGTCCGCCCCTTCTGAATTGTGACACATTAGTTTAACCGAACTTCTACTGCCAGGTCAGCGTTATATACTGTATATACACCAAGGAGGTCCTTGAAGGTGTACACCTCTCAGCTTCTATTTATGTTCATCTTCTGTCGAAGTTCTTTTATATCACTGTTACGACCTTTCGCTGACAAGCACGATTGTTGACCCAATCACATCCGATTCAGAAGTATCCTGTTCAATTACCTGTAATTTCAACCACCAGTAGAACTGTTGTGTTCCTACAAGCCTCTCCTGTCTCTACCACGTTTTCAATCTCCGCTACCTGTGAGGCAGCTGACTCGAGAACCCCGTTCTTCCTCTGAGTCTTTCACGGCGTCTGTCTGCGTTTCCCTCGTCGCTCTTTCCCCCGTCCCTCGCCCGCCCGTTGCGGCGACGGCGCGCGTCCATTTTGTCGTCAGCGCTCATGCGGCCATCATCTGCCCACCGTCTTTTATCTCAGAGGCGCGGTCGCCATTACGGCCGGATACATTCCGCGCGTTTCGTGTTTTGTGGCTGCGCCAAAGAGGCGGAAGCGGCGAGGGGGGGCGGGGCGGGGGCGCAGGCGAAAGCAGAGCCGCGGCGGCGGAGGCGGTGGGCGGGCGAGGTGGCCTGCGGTAAGCAACGAGGCGGCGGACGCTGCCTCCCGGGGTTGGGACGAAAGGACGAGACGGACGGCGGCGGAGGGGCGGGGCGAGGATCGCGGCTGCGGCTGCGTCTGGACAGTGTCGTCCGCGTCATTCCCCGCGTGCCACTGCTTGCGCCCTGTCCCCGTCATTTGCTTCCCTGGTAGGGAGCAGGGGGAGGGGGATGCGCTTTTCGCTCGTCGCCTCGCCCAAAGTAGCCCCCTCGTCATTCGTCGCGGCTGAAAGGAGCTTTCCGCGCTGCCAGGCGTACCAATTTGGAGTGCGCTGGAGAAGGCTGCGAAAACTCGCACTGTGTTGCTGTTCTGAGAGGGAAACGGACGGTGACTGTGTGGATGAGTTCAAAATATCAATAACTTTGATTTCAAATATATTTGATTGCTTATTTACGCTTTGAGTAATTGTTGCGTTGAATGCCTGACAGCGGCTCAAATTGTATCGACACTTTGAGAAATGTTCATTGGTTACGTAAATTGAAGGGTAAACGTTTCAATATCACTGTAAACAATAACATATATGTTGTATTGATCTTGTTACGTATTTGACAGTAACGGTCCAAAGGGATATAAATTTGCGTCACCTCGGAATTTGATCCGTTGGTCCATCCGTCATTGTATTTTGTCCAGCGTGTACGTCACATGCTCTCGCTACGGGCTCCATTTATGTGAAACATTGGTTTTACACTTCCTGACGTGAAGGTTTTTCGGCCGTATGATGCAAGGGTACGACGGACTTGCAGGGCTGTCCAACTGGCGGTGCCATTTACTGTGGAAAGGTTATTAGACAAACGTGAAAGTGTCCTGGCAACCATGTTGGGCAACAATATTGCTCCTAGTGTACCCACCTTTTCGGGGTCAACATCCCCTTAATGTAAAAGTCGGTCAAGTTTACTCGGTTTAAGGAATATTTCTCTAGTAAATTAAGAAGTTCAAAATCATCCCAATGCGTTTCACTGCATTATGCATGGTAGAGACTGATATCATGCATGGTTCCTGTCTCAGAGTAGTCGGGTAAATTGCTGAGATCTACAATACGGGGTCACATTTGGATCGCCGTGTAATGAAAATATGGCCCGAAACCATATTAAAAGATTTAGTTTGCCCCTTAACGCCTTGCTCGTTGGACAGCCCTGACGTAGTATTTCGCGAGCAGGAGGGAGGCCCCGGGCTGCGAATCAAGTGAAGCGCGTCCTCCCTCCTTCCGTTCATTTTTTCTGAAGTTGCGGCGCTCGTTTTCCGTTGCGTCAGGTCCGACTCACAAAAGTGGAATTCCACGGCCCCCACCCTCTCCGTCCGCAGCGACGGGGGCTGGCCCAATGCATTTTCCGCTTGACTCCGCACCAGCGTTATGAACATACTTTTTCTCGATTGCATGTTTTAAACATGATACGGTTTAGTTGGCTTGCAGTTGGCGTAGTCCGCATTACGTCTTATTTACGGTTCTTACTTTCCATAACATAGTTTCCTTACTTTCTGGGCCGTCTCTGTCGGCGTTATTTCATAATGTCGCGTGCCTTCCCTGCGACTGTTTCATCTTCGCTTTGTCTTTTTTCCTTCTCCTTTTAACTCGAATTATTTTTCGTCCTGCCTGGTTTTAACCTTGTAAACCGCCTTCCTCTGTCCCGTGTTTCATTTGTGCGCTTTAAGATCTCTGAAGCGGATGGCAATTTACCTGCCAGATCTGTGCGTCTTCTGCATTGGGGTTCTTTATTCTGGTAGCGTCTTATGGAATTGTTTTACATTGTCAAACAAGAATGAACTGTTTGATGTCAAGGTCTGCTACTGGTGGCAGTGGTACTTGTCTTGGCATCGTGCCATGCCACGAGCTTCTCTGCGCAACTAGCGTCGGGAAAGGGAACTATTAGTAACCCCACCGTTTTACAATAGGGATGGCGTCTCTGGTGGTGGGGTAAGAAGGGGGTATTTCGTCGTGGCACTCGTGCCACAGACTCCCGCTCGTGGTATCGACCTTGACAACACTGGTGTACAGTATCAGAAATACATATTTTCTGTAAACGTATCAACAGTTTTATCATGAGTATTGCACTGTTTTTGTTTCTTTTCTTTCTGGAGTTTAAATTGTATGTTTGCCGTTACTTCATCGATTTCTGAATTTACATGACCTCCCAGTTATTGTTTTTATGATTTCAGAATGTGAGCTCAGAGATGCTAAATCATAAGCAGTGATTTCACATTAACGGCATTTCCCCTGAGAGGTTATCTTTCTATTTTATTGCGATAATGTAGCTCAGAATATGGTTTTATATAGCAAATCTATCCGTGTGAATTTGCTGCGTTTACTTTTCTGATATTATTATGTAATTTTTTTTTTGACTTTTTTAACGTCTTTTGTTTAAAACATTACCCCGGAAACCGTGTCCATCCATCTCCATGAATTATTGCCGAAGGCACGTGTGTGGATAGTATGATTGACGTAGAGCCTCTCTGCGGGCTCACCTGCAGTTGCTCACTGTTGCACCTAACCTGATAGCTGCTCTGACATTCCCAGCTGCCACCGCGCGGCGGCGACGTCAGCGCTGTTCCGCTGCCTCTCATCATCACACGTCACCCTGCATTCAATAATGCAGTGACGTCTTTTGTGCTCCCAAAGCCGCACCAATCTCTTTCCTCCAGTTCCAGACTCCTCTTTGTTTCAGCTTTTACAACTGTTCTAATATTCATAGTAAATGCATTTCCCGTTTTTTTTTTTAGGAATCTGAGAATCGTCTTTCCTTTTATCATTCGCTCGCTTTTCCAGCTTTATTATAATTTCTCTTGGTGATTAACTATATTGTTGTTATTAATTCAGCACTTTCACATCGTACATAAGATATATATCGCATTTGAAAAAAGCTGAAATTGATAAATGATTCTCATTATCTGCTATTCTATTGTATAGCAACTCTTCACTTATGTTTTTCTATCCCGTCCCTGCTCTTATTTCCTTCTTACTATTGCTCATGAAAGACCCATGATTTAACAGACACTTGCTTCACAATCACACCTCTGATCTTATTGGTCAAACGCTAAACGGTCGACTCCTCATCGCTGGTGGCAGAATGAAATATTGCTTTTCATTCTTTTTTTTATTGGAAAGGTAGAATTTTTTCATAATTTCCTCAATGTTAACTTCAACGAATGGAATAAGTATGGGTAGGTTTAATGAAGTAACTACTTTTACTTTTGAGCATAGAGAATCTGAAGAAGGATATTCGATATCGATTCTAAATATAGCTGTGAGATTTCAACTAATTGTGATCGCAGTTTTCGAACGTTGAACTATTAAATAAGTTTAAAATACTTTGTAGAAATTATAAGTATCTACCCTCTCAGAATAGCAAAATTTATCTTGACGTGATGGCTGCAGTTCAGCGTTTGAGGGAACAGTCGTGAGAACCATCTCACTTTATTTTCTCGATGTGTGCATTAGAAAGCATACCCCACCATAATCATAACCCTAACATCTCCCTGTACTGTTTATTGTTGCTTAGTCATTGCCTACCCATAATAACACTTTCTCTTTCGGTCCTCCTGTCTGCTGCTCATTACTCAGTTATTCTCCTCGGCGATGGTACAGTTGTTACAGTTACGTATTGTTTACTTCTCAACTGATGTTCACCTACTGCGTAATTGATCTACAGAACAGAACGTAAGAAGAAACTTTAGCCGTTACTGTATCAAACAGAAAGCAGCAAAACATCATTGTTTACCAAAACAATAGCAGAGTATCTAATCTAATGTCAAAACCAAACTCATTCAATATGGTACACAATGAACCATCTGCAGTTTGAACATTAATTGCGAATATAATACTGGGCGTGAAATACTCAAAGCATGTGGGAAGCTTCACTTATTTTCCAGAATCAGTAGATAAGCGCAGCCTGAATTCATTTATGATGTTTAATACAGACTTCCGATATCTTGAATAGTTGCTTCTCAGCTAACTGCTTGAAAAATCGTATTGCTAAAATTCGGTTTTTGGCATGTAGGCTTTTGTTCTGCCTTCATTCTCTGGGTATCGTGTCTTTGTAATGTTCCAAGAGTAGTTGGTAAGCGTTTTATGGACTCCTCTTCGAAGTGATACTGTAGTATCTATACTGGTAAAATCGCCAGAATCTCAAAATCAGTGCTTATTATTAACAAAATCAATATTAGTCCGTGTATGGTAAAACATTAAAACAATATGGAATTTTCCGTAAGACAACTTTGTTATCCCGTCGATACTGGAAGGGTGCAAAAAACCTTTGTTGTCCGTAGGGTTAACATGCCCGAACCGGGAGCTGAGATTTACAGTACCATCTATGTGGATACCGTAAGGAGATTGCGTTGAACCTAATAAACGAAGCTACCAGAGAATTGGGCCAAAGGCTTGCTGCTGCAGCTTAATAACGCCCGTCCCTGAACATGTCGACAATCATCCACGATAGTCGCGGAGATCGCCTTTGAAGTGCTGCTTCATTCATCGTTCTGTCCTCAAATCGTCTGATTATCACGTGTTCGGAGCCCTGAAGAAATCCTTGCGCGATCAGCATTTCACAAACTTCCTAAGAACTGCTGTGCAAGTGTGAGGACGCAGTACTCCAAAGACGTTGTTTTAAAAGTAGTTTTCAAGTTTCCCGCACCAGTAGAATTCTAGCTGGCGGCTGGACTTAGTTTCTGTGAGTTCTCTGATCACTACAGGCGAATGCTGATGCAGAAACCTAACAAAACGAGAAAAGGACCACCCGCGATCTATCCGTTTTCTCATCTTTGACTCCTTGTAGAACCGATGCACTACACCACCACTTAAATCGGGAGCTTACAGCATACTTCAAACGCGTCGTGTTGAGTGGGGAGATATCTGTGATGGGAAAACACCGCAAGCCGACGTGAAGGTAGGCGCCGGAATTCACGTTCCTAGCGGGAATCTTTCGGAACATAACTAGCTCTAAACTTAGAGGAGTAATAATTTAAGTAGTTGTTGGACGAGAAATCATCAAGTATTCATTCACTTCGCTTGCAAAAAAAACGAACACGTGAATGAAAATACGCCCCTCGCGTACATTGCGGGGCGCCCGTCCCACCGATCGCTGGGGTTGCGGAGTGTTTACCGCGCGTGGCGCAGAATGCGACGCGGTGCTATGTAAACCGGCGGCGGTCGCCGCGACGCGCGCGACGCTCGCAATTACATACTGCGCAAGCCGCGCCGCGCCACGCCACACCGCGCCGCGCCACGCCAAGCCGCGCCACGCCACGCCGCGCGAATGCGCGCGCCAGAGAGCGCGGCCCACGGCGCCCGATTCATCATCCGCCTCCGCTCGCCCACACGTGTAAATTGGGGCTCAGAAGGGCATTAGGTTAACCCTCATGTAAATTGGGGACCAGAAAGGGTAATATGTCACCTCATGTAATTTGGGGACCACGAGGATAATCCTAGGTTAACCCTCATAAATTGGGGTGTTAGAAGGATAATACCAGGTTAACACTCATGTAAATTGGGGACCAGAAGGGTAATACGCAAATTTCATGTAATTTGGGGACCACGAGGATAATACTAGGTTAACCCTCTTGTAAATTGGGGTGTCAGAAGGATAATAACAGGTTAACACTCATTTAAATTGGGGACCAGAAGCGCAATATGCCAACCTCATGTAACCACGAGGATAATACTAGGTTAACCCTCATGTAAATTGGGGTGTCAGAAGGTTAATACCAGATTAACGCTCATGTAAATTGGGGACCTGAAGGATAACAATAGGTTAACCCACACGTGGATAATAATAGGTTAACCCTCTTGTAAAATGGGGACCAGAAGGATAATAGGTTTACCTTCATGTAAATTGGGGACCAACTCGGAGGTCATATGGGAATTGGGGACCAACTTCCTCGGCCCGTTCCAGGTAAAACTGGAAGGTGATACTTTATTTTCTAAGATCATAGTCGTAGCCATTATTGTTAAAACGCATCTCCCTTCCCAATTTTTCAGATTTAAGACTGATATATTTCTTTGGAAATATTGTTTGGTTAAAATTGGGTTTCATTCGATTGAGCCATTCGTTAATTGGATTAATTATATTTATCTTGCCATTTTTATATTCTTCATTTTTCTTAGCTAGAATACTATGACGCTGAATATAAAATTTGGACACTCTTCTAATGCTTTCTTTGCTTTTCTTTTCGATAAAGGAGCGAGTCTGGAAGATTTTCATAAGGCGCAAGGAAAAGCTGGATAGTAGCGCGGCGGCCCCCTTAACGCACTTACCTGCCCAATTACTCTTTTTCCTTATCAGTACCCAATTTACGTGCAGAATTGGAAAGTAACTTTAAAAGATGAAGGGATTATTTGGTCACCAATTTACATTTGCCTCCGCCCGCTGGCCCCTGTCATCGCCAAGGTGTATTTTGTGGTCTAGGATTTTGTTCACTTTCACTTTGTTTCCTACCTCTATACTTGGGTTTTTCGTTCTTGGCGCACCCTATTGGAGCTCCCTATTGCTATATAAGCTCCCTACTGGAGAAAGTTTTCCCTCTCAATTTTTCGTCCGTGACCTTGGTGGCTTACCACGTCACTACTGTGTTGTGACGTGGAAGCTCCCTATTGGAGAAAGCCTTCCCTTTCCATTCTTCGTTCGTGACCACGGTGGGCCAAGAACGAAAAGCCCAAGTATAGAATACACTTACTGTTAATATTGTTGAAAACATTCCTCACGTATAAGTTACCGAGTGTGAATTGAGTGGTTACAGCAGAAATTTTGTAGTTCACCACAATAATTACCTGTAATGAGAATAATTTCTTAACACGGCGGTCTCGTGGCAGGTTTTGCTCTTCATTCAGTGCATCTTTCTAAGGGTGATCCACATTACTTCGTTAATGATTTATGGAATTATTTTAACCTCACATGGTTCGGAATATATAAGCATACTTGGATGTGAGTGTAGACCGTACTGAAAATGGGCAAATGTGTCAACGAAAGCTATCTCTAGAAATAAAAGTATATTAAATTTTATAGAATATATTGCTGTTTGCTTATTAATTATAATTTATAATAATTGTCGTTTATTATTGATTTTACTTATCAATACACTACCGCATCTTATCTGTTACTCTTCTGTACGTTTTCACAAGTTCTATCGACTGCTTTACATTTTTTTTCGATTTCATTCGCTCGTTCAATGTTCCTCATTATTTTCCACTGATTCAATTTTCCGTCATAATTCATTTGAACGTCTCTTACGAACAGCAACAGCTAATATCTGCATGGCGCGGCACAACCGTCCCTCGAGCCCTCCCCTTCAATCGCCCGCCGCCGCCGCCGCCGCCGCCGCCAACGTCACCGCCGCCACCGCCGCCACTGTCGCCACCCTCGCCGCCACTGTCGCCACCCTCGCCGCCACTGTCGCCACCCTCGCCGCCACTGACGCCGCCGCCACCGCAACCGCCACTGCCGCCACCACTACCGCCACCACTGCCGCCGCCGCCGCCGCCGCCGCCGCCGCCGTCGCCGCCGCCGCCGCCGCCGCCGCCGCCGCCGCCGCCGCCGCCGCCGCCGCCGCCGCCGCCGCCGCCGCCGCCGCCGCCGCCGCCGCCGCCGCCACCCACCGCCACCGCCGCCGGTGATTTGTTGACTGAGCCAACGCGCGAGGCGTTATGCAGGCGAGGCCGCAATGCGTATTTATGCGTTCTTTCACCTTTACTGGGTCGGCAATCTGTTTCCCCGCTTTGACGGCCTCCGTTCGGTTTCGACTGCGCGAAGAAGAATGAGATGTTGCGGGGCGGGACGGGGTCTAGGGAGCGGGGCGATGCGCGCAGCGGGCAGCGGGGAGATGGTCGTGTGGAAGTCGGTGCGAAACTTTTGTGCTGAAAATTTGAAAGAGATGGCTGTGAAATGTGTTGCTAATGGTAGCATTCATCAGTTCATTTAATCGAAGCAATATGTTTAAATGCCGCCGCTAAACGGATTAGCCCGTGACACGCCGCACCACCTGACAACGGAGTGCGAGAGGGGGCGTTAAAAAACGCCGATCGTTTCGGGCGTCGTTCTTTTGTCGAAAGGCAGCATTTGTGTTGATGCTTGATAAATACGTGCGTGATCCTCCAGAGAATTTTGAGTTAAAAATGCTTGATGCTGTGCAGAATGTCCCAAAAAGGGCGCACTTTGATTCGGTGCAGTTATTTGCCGATACTTGTGAAGATTATGTTACAGACATTTAGAGAGAATTTGTGCGGGATAAAAGACCTGGCATCGTCGAAGAAAGAGCTTCGAAGCCGTTCACTTTGAATAGCAGATGTTTCGTCGAGAAATTTTTGGTTCGGTTAATGGACTGTCCGTAGAGTCGTGAAATTTGATTGTTACTCTACGTAAGAGCTGTTTGTAATAACCAACAGATCGAGACAGGCACAAACATTTCCTTCATTCCTTCCAAAAAACAACTTTTTTTTATTTTGAATGTTACATTAGCAGTACATCGTGATCAATTGTAAACATTGTGGTTTTATATTATTACTTTAGACAGGCTTTAGTATAAGAGATGACTGAGGACATACAGAACGTACGGAAAGTTAAATTTTCAGCACTAGTGCTACAAGTGAGACGACCCTGAAATGTTCGCTTGAAACTGACTGCAGCAAAGAAAACAAAATACTTTCGTCTGATCGCATCAGCTTCTACTGACCTTAATGTAACATAGTACACAATTAAATGATTCGTATACTTGAATTAAAAGAAAATGAAAGTCAGTAAAAGAGTCTAAAAAATAGAGTATGACACACGTGGTGAAAGTAATTTTACGATGTGAGATTTGCGAAGTTGCCAAATAACTGGAAGTATTATGTATTTAGTCAGTATTACAAGAAGTGAGAATACGAATGAAATGTTTCATATGAGTAAGCCAAAGACACTTTCGTACGAGTATACAATATTTTTTAGGAATTTATTATGTTATGAATTTATTTATTTTTAGTAATTTATTTATACTTTTAAGGAATTCATTTACATTTTTAGGAATTTATAATAACAATATAATCAATATAAACGTAATAAATGTATTGGAGTCAATATGGTATCTCCATTACATGTAAATAATAAAGGCATCGCCAAGACAAAAAATAATTGGGAACGTTACAGATGTTTCGCATAGATTTTACGTTGTTTCACACACGCATCATAATGTTTCGCACACTTAATTTTTTTTTAAGTTATTTCGCACATGGAAAACAAGCACGAGAAACGTCTTTTCGCACAGCGTCTTAAACGTTTTTGTCAGCAGACTGACCGTAATGCTTCACCATTCGAATCACTGATATCCATGTTGTATTTCAATGAAACTCCTCGTGGCTCACCCTGTATTGCATCATGTGACCTTTACTTTCCAGTATCCTTCTCATTCCGTTATTTCCCTTGATATGTGTCATATGTCTGTGTATTCGATAATCACATATAAGGGCCTGCATAAAAGCTACGTTGCCCAAATGTTCAATAAATGCCTAAATGTCCTAACGAATTCGATATCGACGCGGCCAAATTCGTGGGCGGAGAATTTCATATCGGCTGACATCTCTGGCGTTTGGTATCGGAGTGCAGCGGTCCCGCTCGCGAAGCACAAGCAACAGTACCCGACAGTTTCCACTGACTATGAGCAGCACTCGAATCGGACAGTGTGCCAAAGACAATATTCATCGAGCCATCGAGCACCACACATACACGTCACGGGCGGGGTTAGCGGGCGGGCAGGCCGGGGCGCGGGTGGGCGGTGGCGCGGTCGCGGGCAGGCGCGAGAGCTGGCGCGGGCGGGCGCGAGCGGGCGGGCGCAGGCAGGCGCGGGCGGGTGCGCAGGCAGGCGCGGGCGGGTGCGCGGGCGGGCGCGGGCGGGGCGGCGCGGGCGGGGGCGGGGGCGGGCGCGGGCGGGCGCGAGCGGGCGGGCGCGAGCGGGCTGGCGCGAGCGGGCGGGTGCGGGCGGGCGCGCGGGCGGGTGCGGGCAGGCGCGGGCGGGCGCGCGTGCGGGTGCGCGGCGCGCGGGGGCGGGCGGAAACGAGTGCGTCCCGGAGCCTGCGGAGGTAGGCGGAGGCGACGCAGCGCAGCTCGAGCTCATATAGCGTGAATGGGAGACCGCTCCATCCTCTTCTCGTGAATTCATAACGCAGAGCCTGCAATGAGCCAGGAAAAACGGTGCATGTAGGCGTGGTGCATTGATTGTAATATTCAAGCTAACATAATCTATAAAAAGTAAAATAATGGTAGATATGATAAACGATATTGTGCCTGGTAGCAGAGGGGTCATGAGATAAAAAGGACGAAACCATCCCAAAAAGTTAACTACAACTGGCTACTATTTCGTCATAAATGTAACATCAACGTAAAATATAATTAAATTAAACACAAATCAGGCATTTACATACTATGTTTTGCATTAATGATTGATGAGATAACATAGAAGAAGTCGTACTTCATCTCCTTGTAAGATTTCTCTTAGTATTTTCAGTTGTAAGAAAATGTTCGAAGTAGTCTATTTGTAGTATTTTGTTACGAAGAAAATGAAAAAAAAAATTATGTTTGTAGTGCTCTATTTTATAAATTTCTGCAAAAAGTCTTTCAATTAATGCCGCTAAATAATAACGCTATTGAGTGATAAAGAATGCGGTAGAAAGTTAAAGTACGGAAATTCATTATTTCACTCTTCTCTGTTACACAGTCTGCTACCTTTCCAGAAAATTGTCTTTTCATGTAGTATCGATGCACAATTTTTCTTGGGCGCGTCCTTCGTTCCAATTCGACCTAAGTACTGCCTCGCCCGGCGCTCTCTCTTTATGGCTCGAGCCGCTGCCGATCAGTCCTTCGGCCGACGCGTGGCCGTGTGTTTTCTTCCCAAACCGCCGGCGATCGTCTCCCTGCGTCTGCCGCTGCCCGTGTCCGCCACCGCTGACGCCGTCCGCTGCCCACGTCCGACACCGCTGGCGCACCCGCTGCCCACGTCCGCCACCGCTGGCGCACCCGCTGCCCACGTCCGCCACCGCTGGCGCACCCGCTGCCCACGTCCGCCACCGCTGGCGCACCCGCTGCCCACGTCCGCCACCGCTGGCGCACCCGCTGTCCACGTCCGCCACCGCTGGCGCACCCGCTGCCCACGTCCGCCACCGCTGGCGCACCCGCTGCCCACGTCCGCCACCGCTGGCGCACCCGCTGCCCACGTCCGCCACCGCTGGCGCACCCGCTGCCCACGTCCGCCACCGCTGGCGCACCCGCTGCCCACGTCCGCCACCGCTGGCGCACCCGCTGCCCACGTCCGCCACCGCTGGCGCACCCGCTGTCCACGTCCGCCACCGCTGGCGCACCCGCTGCCCACGTCCGCCACCGCTGGCGCACCCGCTGCCCACGTCCGCCACCGCTGGCGCACCCGCTGTCCACGTCCGCCACCGCTGGCGCACCCGCTGCCCACGTCCGCCACCGCTGGCGCACCCGCTGCCCACGTCCGCCACCGCTGGCGCACCCGCTGCCCACGTCCGCCACCGCTGACGCACCCGCTGCCCACGTCCGCCACCGCTGGCGCACCCGCTGCCCACGTCCGCCACCGCTGGCGCACCCGCTGCCCACGTCCGCCACCGCTGGCGCACCCGCTGCCCACTTCAGCGCGACAATGGGGCCCCAGAGTCACTGCCGCGTCCGCGGCCCCGTCGCCCGTCACTCGCTCCTCGAGGGCTGCAAGCGTTCCCTCCGCTCCCAGCGCTCCCACTGTTCATTCCTGAGCTCAATTTGCTCGTCGGACACGCAGGCTGCCCAGCGCACCACAAACTCTCGGCCGTATTCCATAGCTAAGCGGTAATGCCGTTGCGCTTAGCTGTAGCATCGTTGACCGGGATGCCCTAGGATTCGAATACCCAGGACGGCGAATATTTGACATTAACTAGAGAACGAGATCGAATTCAACGGTATTTTCATAGGTATTTTGGCACGCCTTCTTTTATCAATATAAGGCATATGCCGGAACAGTACCCTAACAAACGGCCCAAGGACCGCGCACGATATTTTCTTCATCTTCGTTCCCTGCTTTTCCTTTGTACCGTATATATACACACAGACGTGCGTGCGTGTGCGCACAGACGTGCGTGTGCGCACGCACACGCACGCGCACACACACACACACACACACACAAACAAACAAACAAACCTACATCCATTACATGATAAGGGGAAATATTATATCAGTCAGGAACTTAGTACTGATCGGTGCTTTCCTGGGGGCAGAAACCTGGAGAGGAAAACCTGCTACGTGTAGGTCGGCGCCGGATCTCACCTTCCAGCGTGTGAGCAACACCGCCGCCTCCTTTGAATTAACAAGCACTACACTTAAGGTCTGATCATCATAGTAATTGAAATGCACGGATACACTAATTTTTTAATCAATAAGTTTCATAATTCCTTTACCTTTTCGTCCTCAGAGGCCGAGATACCCATAAAGTGTTTTAATAGGTATTCAAATACCACCATTGCTTATACCTTATGAAACGCTGAGAATATTACCGAACATGGATTGCCACAAATAAGTTGGGAACAGTGAAACTTATAGATTTTAGTCCCAAGGACGTTGGCAACATGGATTCGCGCACCGCACAAAGTTGTTGTTAATCGTATCTCTACTTAATGGTAGTTAATGTTTAGTTTTTGTTAATCGCATTTTAACTTAATGGAACCATAGAATAAGGCGACATACCGCTAGATAGTAACAAAGTTCAGCTCAGCAAACTGACAAATTTATGTTCCTCATTTTGTGTACAACTTATTGACGCTGACGTTTTACGACGGAAATTACTTTACAGCGTTTGCTTTAAAACTATTTCGTAGAATGACGGGTTTTACTGTCACTCAGAGAAAAAACGCTCTTGAAGTTCGGAGTTGTGATTTTTTTCATACATTTTACATTTCTCGCTTGTTCTCAACCACTCCACTCGTTCAGATCTCCTATTTCCTCTTCAACGTTCCACACCACCCAATACCTTTGCGATAGTAATTCTCCCCTACCAGCGATCTGCACTTCCTGCGCATGTCCACTCACAGTCGATTACCTCATTATCCACACAGCTCACTCACGCAGTCTGTCGTCTCTGTATCCTGCAGCCACTAGATCGCGCCCCGTCTTTCGCCCCTTGCTCCCGCCACTGCGCACATTCCCCGGCACTTCGCCCTTGCCTCTGGCCCCGCTTCCGCCCCAATCCCGCGTCTGTCCCTCTTCCTGCCCCGCTCCCTGTCCCTGCCCCTGCCCTCGGTCCCTGCCCCACCCCTGTCGACGCTCCCTGTCCCCGCTCTGTCCCCTCGCCCTGTCCCCCTCTCTGTCTCCGCCCTCTGTCCCCTCTCCCTGTCTCTGCTGCCAGCCCCCGCCCGTGTCCCCGCTCCTGTCCCCGCTCCCTGTTCCCTCTCCCTGTCTCCGCCCCTCTCTCCGCTCCCTGTCCCCGCTCCCTGTCCCCACTCCATATCCCCGCTCCCTGTCCCCGCTCCCTGCCCCCACTCCCTGTCCCTCGCTCCCTGTCCCGCCGCCATTGCTCCCGCTTGAACCCCTCGTCCCTGCCCTGTTCGCTTCGTATACGCCCTGCGACTAGTGCTCGTGGAACGCCTAACCGAACCGCCCCCTCTCTCGCATTGGTATCTGTTTTCAATTACGACCGCCTCTTCCGGCAGTGCGCCCGAGGCGCGCGCACCGCTCGCCGCCATTTTAATTACGTACTTCCGGCGCGCTGCCTCTTTTCCCTGTCGTCTACGCGTGCCCGACCGCTGCCAGCGCAGGGTTCACCAGACAGCTTTCTAGCTCTTAACTCTTTAAGTAGTCTCCCCTTAAGTAGTTCATATTCTCAGCATTTCAAATACCACGTTTTAGGGAAAACTGTGTTGCTTGCTGTGTTTTACTTTTGCAGAAAGGTATTGTATTCTAAACCCTTTTGTTAAAGAGAGAGAAAAATTGTCTGTTCTATTTTTTCTGGAAATACGTAGTCATTGTAGCTGGGGTATCCCAGACATTCCGTGCGTCACTTCTGTTCAATGTTTGAGGCCAAGTATTCTTAGTCATAATTTATTAAGTGTCTATGGCTAATCAAAATTATGTTTGAAGTTAAATACTAAAAAATAAAATACCCTTAGATCGTATCTTCAAACGATGCAATTTCGAACATTTTAACATGTACGAGTAGTCTGGTGTGTGTGTGTGTGTGTAAAAATTGAAGTTTTGTTTAGGGTGTTGCAGACACGCCAAGTAACGTAAACGAAAGAAATCCACACTCCTCAACCAGATATATTATATCTTACATAATAGTAATTGTACATTCTGAGTAATCATCGCCTTTAGGAATAAAAAAATAGAATTAAGAATATCACCTAGTGTTTCAGTGCCTAATGAGTTCTAGTAAAAATTACGAATCCAGAATTGCACTCCACAGGTATATGAGCACTTCAAAATTTGACATACTGAAACGATAATTTGCTCATTCCATGTGATTTTCTTCTGTGAATATTTCAGTTTTAATGAAAAATGTGCTTGGCCAAATTTGACTCTCAAATGAAATCACACGAATCATAGAACAATTTTGCATATGGAAGGGAGGTGCTCATCACCGCTTTTCCTGAAGCGGATTTGTCATTGATGTATTGATAGGTTAATCCTAGCGCTATTACCTGCCATTGCGCCATCTGTTTTGCTATGCAAATTAAGGATTTCGCCTGTCATTGGTTTACATTGTGTTAGAATTAAAAATACTTTTAATTAAATTAGGCAAACTTGGTATGCTACATTGGAAGTGTACATACTGTAGAGATAGGACACGCAGTCATACAATGCGTATAGTTGTATTTCTTCATGGGTGAGATAAAATGGAATGAGTTTTCATAGTTATTGATATTTTGTTCATGAAAATGTATCCTATTACTTTCGTATTTTCTAATCCTATTAAAAATGCAGTAATGTTGTTTATCTTAAGAATCGGTTAACCTTGTGTGTTTGATGTATGTAATCTGCGGGTCCGTGTGTTAGTGTATCCGTCCGTTACTCACAATTACATCTCTTCCGGTACACCAGTCGTGTCATGTGTCATTCCTCGCATCTTGGTCTAATGGCGAACCTCGGGCCATTGGCCACTTACCTCTGGCAATTACTATGCTACCTTTCAGTCACAACACGAATCGTTCAACGAGTTTATAATCCCTTACCTATGTTTGTAAAGAGAGTGTAGGACGTAAGGGAGAATTAGTAGTTTTTAAACTTTGCTACAACAAATTATTACAATAGTAAACTGAATCAACTGGATATTTTGATTGTAAATTGTTAATGCTGTGAAAAAATGACATAACTTATTATTTACTTGTAACTTAGATTTTTCGTGCAAACATTTTTAGGCTTACGTACTATTCAGAGATATAGAGCTAATTATTTTATACGTTATATTATTTTGTAGTGCATTTTATACGTATACATGTTTTATACATATTATTTTATGCATATACAAACGAGGTATCGTTTACAATATTGTCTGCTCAGTTTTGTGTAACAAAGTCATATTATAGGTAGTGAATGTCGTTCTCAGTCATTACAATGATGTATTTGGTGGTTTGTAAGTTCACAAACATTTCCAACATCATCAAACTTTTTTCAATTTCAACATACTTCTCATATTTTCAAAAATATTTAATACTAATTCTAGATTTCTTCAACTATGCAAATACAATTGTTGAGCAGATGTAAAGTACTCGCAACACCCGTTGAAAACGTGGATGTTGCATAGCTTACGTCCCCTTTAATCCGGTGCGAATACTTCAATAAAACAAAAATAAATCTCCTCGGTATTCGCACCGAGGGTGTTGAAACCGAATGAATTAAATCACAACTCATTTATAGCGTATGAAATCAATAACACAAAATAATGGAGGACGGCTTCGAATCCATGTGATCAGTTATTCTCTGCCGATTTTATCACCAAATTTCAGGACTCATTTTTTTGGCCATTGCAACGTTCATTTCCTCTTGTTTTTCGCGATTTCCTCGCTTAGCATGTTGTCGCCTATTTTGACATTTGTTTACAGCTTGGAAACTTTCGGGGAAAGCACGTTTGACCGCGCCGAAGTAAAACTTTCTTCCTCTTCACTGAGAAAAAAAAAGCGGGACGGCTAGCGTGACAGGCGGAGTCGGTGGCCGTGCGACAGGTACAAGGGAAGAGGCTCGGCTCCGCGGTGACGAAGTGGGGGCGGATGATGGAGGGGAGGGGAAGTTGGGTCGGGGATCGTCGCTTCTCCGCCTCAGTCAACGCGCAGCGCTGGCTGGCATCGATCGCGAGACCTTGGCGCCGGCGCCGGAGGAGGGGCGGGGCGGCAGACGCGGAAAAGGGTCGTTGGGTTCGGGTGTTGGCAGATCTGCAGCGGAAGAAAGCTGAACTGGAGATGTGCTTGTTCGGAGATGGAGAGTAAGAATGGATGCGATGGTGCGATTGTTCTTTCACTCGTTAATTACATGTATTATTTGTTTAGTTGGTGTTGTGCGAATGTACTATTATTGAAGTGGTTTATTTGTTTATTCGCAAGTTCTGATGAAGATATTACTTCATTTTACAACACGCTGTCTTTATTTGCATCTTTAATTCATGCATTCACTTACTTATTTTATTTGTTAATAAATTCCCTTAGCTTCAACCATCATTACATTTCTTACATTTGCAATATTTTTGTTCTTGTCATGCAAATATATTAATATGTAATGTAGCAATATACTTCTTTGTTTTCATTACACTCAAATTAATATTTTAACTATCAATTTATCTAGTATTAATTCACTATTTCATCCTTTCACTTCTCTTCATGCCATCGTCCATTCATCAGTTAATTCTAAAACATTTATCTTTTTTCTCTTCTTTATTTTATTCATGCGTATTTTCTCGTCACAGTAAAATAGTACTATTTATTTGAATTTTTTTATATTACAAGATTTTTATTTACGTCAGTGGGATGCATTAGTGTCTTATTGAAAGTATTATTTCACATGTAAGAGAAAGATGTTGTCAGAAAGAGTTGTCATAACAATACACCACAATATAAAATTAATATTCTACACGTAACGAGTATTATTTCGATATAAGGTTAAAATACGAACTGCAATTCACTTGCATTCAGACTAGATTTTTTCATTTAAATGTTTGCAAGTTTCTGTGTCGCCTCAAGTAGATTCTTCGTGCAAGATATAGCACTATATTGTAAAATCGTATTTGGCGTGAGATATCGCGCAAGTTTATTTACAGAACCTTTAAAGCTGAATATAACCCCTGAAGTTACAACACGCACTGAAACGTGACGAACGAGTACAGAATTTGGTATGAAAACGACTATGGCGACTTCTCACGCACAAGTATGTTACTCTCGTAATCCATGCGAGAATCCAGGTACGGCGCTTGTAGAGATGACACACTTTGAACATACAATAAACATTCAGTGTCGCTCTGCAACGGAGAGACCCTCTCGAGCGCTGGAGAAACGACAGGAGGGTACAGTGAAGGGGGGGTGCACTTGACAGTCCTCGTGTAGGGGTGCAAGTTGAAACCCGCGAATGAGACCGGTGTCGTGAGGCGAAACGCACCTTGACGGAGATGACGGAGCGGGAAAGCGTTGAGCAGTGGCAGTGCGCTCTCAACGCAGTGGGGATAGTGCGCCCTCTTGCTGGTTGGGGGACAAATAGGTCTAGGCGAAAAAAGGGCAGGACGCAGCAAAACAGGGAGATGCGAGTGGGGCGAGGTGACGCAAGGTGAGGTCAGACGGGATGAAACGAAGCGAAATGAAACAAAGTGGCCCGAAGTAAGGTAGAACGAAACGAAACGAGATGAAACAAAGTGGCCCGAAATAAGGTAGGACGAAACGACGAAACAAGGAGAGGGCGAAACGAGAGGAGACGAAACTAGAGCATCTGAAACGAGATGAGGAGAGGCGAAACGAGAGGGGACGAAACGAGAGGGGACGAAACGAGAGGGAGCGAAACGAGAGGGAGCGAAACGAGAGGGAGCGAAACGAGAGGGGGCGAAACGAGAGGGGGCGAAACGAGAGGGGGCGAAACGAGAGGGGCGAAACGAGATGGGACGAAACGAGAGGGGGCGAAACGGGAAGGGGCAAAATGAGAGGGGGCGAAACGAGAGTAGGCGAAACGAGGGGAAGCGAAAGAAGAGGGGGGCGAAACTAGTCGAGGAGAGGAAAGTGGGGATAAGACAAACACTAGTGTATAGTAGATACAGGGGAAGGCGGAGCGAGGGTGCGTTGCGAGAGGGGAAGGCAGGCCAAGGCGAGGAAAGGCGAAACCAGGCGGGGATGGGACGGAGCGGCGCGAGGCGAAGCGTGCAATGTCGGCGGGGAGAAAACAGGCTGCGCGGCGCGCATGCGGGCGACGCGTGGGCGGGGGCGACATCGGGCGCGGTCGTTTGGATGCAGGGCGAGTGCGCGTCCAAACTGCCCGCACTCGCCCGCGCGCGCCGCCGCCCAAAACAGGCGCGTCAGCGCTGCGAGCGCCCAGGGCCCCGGCCGCTGACGGACGCGCGGAGAGGCGGGGGCGGCGGGAAATGGACGACACGCACGACAAACGCGACACTCGTTCGCGGCCGCGGTTGTCCCCACCCCCCTCCCCTCCCCTCCCCTCCCACGCTCGCTGCCGCAGCGCACCGTTGCGACTGGCTGGCGGCCACTCGTTCGGCCTGTCCCTCGTCACATCCCTGCGCCCATCACTGCTAAATGCCCGTTCCCCTCACTTGCTACGCGGTGGAGTATCCAGGGAAAGAGCGTTACTCTTCGTTTATATATCTCCCTTATGAATATTAATTCAGGACAGTTCAATAAAACATTATAATTTTGTAATGATTGAAGTGATTGGAACAGTGTAATTCGTATTACCTCGTATTATTCAAAATAATGTATTTTCTATGCCAATCTTGTGAAATATAGATCCACTGTTGTCATATTTGTACCCAATTTTATTCTCGCCTATATTGTTTTCTTCTTAAATTTGTACCCTTTGCATTGCGTGGCATTTCATGCTTGTTCTCTTTTATTTACGAATTTGCATTTTTGATCTCGTCTCATGCTGTGGTTAAGGGTTTTGCAATATGAGAGAACCTTCATCACCGTTAACCCCGCTTGTATTTTTGTAGGTTTTTTTACATGTGTTGATTGCATGCTCTTTGGACAATGTCTGCTTTCTGGTTCTCAATTTTAGACTATTCTCACTTTTAGTATTGCACGCCATTATTCACGTTCTTTGATTTCCCTCTCTCACGGATTCCATATCCTGCAGCCTATGTTTTCGTTCCTCACCACTCTCCCGTCACCCGCCATGACCTGCCTCGTCGAGCACTCCACCGCCACTCGACACCGCCCCAGTGTTTAGCACGTGCCCTTCAACCGTTCAGTGCAGCAGCGCGCCGCTCCGCGCCGCTCTCTCCGGCGCAACTGGCGCTGCTCCTGTGCGCTCACTCTCGCTCTCTATCGCAGCCAACATATGCTAGTTCCGCTCCTCTCCACTTCGCCCCGCCACTCCACCCACGCAGCGCTACCACTCCCTCTCGTCGCCCTTGCAACCTCCCTCTTCCCACCGCTACTCACCCTCGTCCCGCGTTCTGCCCCGGTTCTCGAGCGGCCCCCGCATTGGTCCGCTCCCATTCCGCCCCGCCGCCCGCCGCCCCGCCCCTCGCCCTGCCGCCAAGCCGCCCCCACCGCCCCGCCGCCCGCCGGCCACGCCCCCCGCCCTGCCGCCCCCCGCCCTGCCGCCCCGCCGCCCCCGCCGCCCCCACCCTGCCCCCTGCCCCCCTGCCCCCCTGCCCCCCGCCCCCTGCCGTCACACTGCACCCGCCCCACCGCCACGCCGCCACGGCGGCCGCGCCCCGCTCAGCGGAGTCCATAAACGAAACGAGGACGGCGACACCAGTGAAATTACTATCTCGCACGCGCGCGCCCCGCCGGAATGTTGCGGCGGCGGTTTGCCGAACTTTTCATTGCTCCGGCGCCCCCCCTCCCCACCGCCCGCTCGCGGCTTTTATATCTCTCCTTTGATAATGCGCCGCGTGGAGAGCGGACGGGCTACCAAGTGTCGTTACCGAATGAAATGTGAGGAGAAGGCGGAATGAACAAAATGGCCGGCGACATTTCGTTATTACTCTAACATTTTGGTCTGGACACATTCATTTTCGTAATGTTCATGTTTATAGTTGACGTAGTTTTACCCGGTGGTTTTCTGTCCTTGGAGTTTAGGGACGTCAGTGTGGCGAGGTTGATGGCTACGCTGTTAGATGTCTGGGGAACAAATGCCCGTGATCATGGGGTAACGTCAAATAAGAAACAATGTGTGACCGCACATCTTTATCACCTAACGAATATTCGAGGATGTATTAATTCTCCTGTAAATCCGTTGTGCCGATAGTTTTGAAGAACCCCTAAAATCCTACATGTAATAATCCTTCACATAGTAATCGCAAGAGCTTAGTGTGTAGGTGTGTTTCTCAAGGTTAAACCCCTTCCGGTCAAGGATTAGAGGGGAGTGACGTGACAAGTCTTTTTTTTAAATCACATATTTTATCCCCACGTCATTACTTTTTCGTTGGAATGTAAATGTTCGTCATTACTTTTTCGTTACTTTGGAATGTAAACCCAGGAATGAAAACCTTGCGTCTTCAGAAACAGTTTATTGTGGCTTTTCATTTTAATGTCATTTTTTATTATGGTAATTACTACGGGAACTTCAAAAAACATACTCCTACTTTAACCAATGAGAAAATGTTTACAAAAAGTGTAGTATCGTTAGTCTAATGTGACTATCGTCCACTCATGTAAATTTGTAAATAAAAGAATCTGAATTCATCGGTGACCATCATATGAATTAGATCAGTGGACGATAGGGGTCTGCTTCTGGTGGCAGTGGTGCGCGTTGTGGCATCGTGTCATGCCACGAGCTTTTCTGCGCAACTAGCGTTGGGAAAGGGAACTAATAGTAACCCCGTTTTTAACAATAGAGATAGCCTAGTCTCTGTGCTGGGGTAATGAACTGCGTGGAGGGGCGATTTCGTCGTGGCACTCGTGCCACGGACTCCCGCTCGTGACATCGACCTTCGCAACACTATATTAGATTAAATATAATTTCCCGACGGTTCAGTGGCAGCATTGTCGTCGCCTCTGCGGCGTCGCTAATCTTTATATTAGTTCCTGGGACCAGAATTCGAAAAGCGGGCGCGATCTTTCCTTCCTCATCCTTGTGCCATCCTCTCCCTTACACACACATACGCACACAATTACATGCAGTACACTCCTACATATTTTGGGAGACCAGACGAAAGAAAGGGCTTGGCCCGGCTGCTGTGGTGCCCCGCTGGGGGAATGTGTCTGGAAGGAGAAAACTCACAAGCTGCAGTGTAGATTCGCGTTCTAGTGGGGAAACAAACCCCACCACATCAACGGATATAATGTGCGCTACTCTTGCAGGACTAATGGCGATAGTATTTGCCACGTCCTGAAGATACTTAACAGTTAATTATTTAATTGATTCCCTGAAACCTTGTACTAGTGTCTGTAGTAAAATTTATTATAATTTCAATTGGAATACTCGTGTGTATTAGGATTCGTAATATTATAGCCAGAGGAGTTTGTTTTTGACTTAAGTAATTTCATTAATTACATAATTTTATTAACATTTCATTATAATACTTTTGTTTTAATTTCTGGTTTTGAGATGTAATGTAGTAATATGAGAATGCTTTGTAGATAATTAAACTATTATTAATAATTAACAGAATTGAAATTACTATTTGGTTTGTTTTTATTTAATTCCTGTATTCTGACATTAATTAACTAATTTATTTTGACATTTGCCGTAAGGAAAATAAGGTATAAATCTTCGAAAGAATAAGTAATAAAATGTGGTGCTGGTATAACCTAATAGTAATTATTACATAGAATACAGTGCATATATTAACTATTGTGTAAATTGTTTGATGTTTATTCAAAGTGTGATCTCATCAAAAAAGAATGTAATTAAATACCTCTCTTCCAACTACTCTCTAACAAAAGAAAGTATTTACTCAGTACTGGACGAACTTTCATTACAAACTAGGCAACATTTTTATCACGACATATTTTGCACTAATCTGTTGGCAATTGTTTGACTGGTTCAGTATTGCGTATGTGACATAACTACACCATTCAATTAAGCAGAATAAAGCGGGCATTGTAAATCCTTTCTTTCAACAAAACCTAATCCCATGAATGCAGTGCCCTGTGCGATGAAACAAACGCTAGAAGTATGCGGAATATGAACTGTTTGCGTATCCGAATAACGAAGCAAACTATATACTGCATCAGAAGTCAATTTCGCGGATTACTTCGCATTAACGGTTGTTGTAAGTTTTTTGGAATCCCGTCGTACATTCGTACTCATCAAACAACGCCGGCCGTTGTGTGTGGAAGAGCTTATTACGTTCTGAATTCGGCTAGTATGCACGAGTAAATCGATTTCCATTGTATTGCGTTTCGGCATACCGCGCCAGCTGATTTAATCGATTGATCCTCCTCTCGACTGCGGATGAATGTACGCGAATCGCTCTCGAATTTCAATACAGAGGAGCGCGGGACGACGAGGCTTCGATGAAATTGTTTCGCATTGGAGTATTGATTCCGCCCTGAGCGGCTGCGCCGTTGCCAGGTATCAGGCCTCAAAAGGCGCGCGTGTCTCTTGGCAATCGAGGAGAGCTGTTGAAAGAGTATTTCCTCGTTTGTTAATTGGAGGTGAGACGAACAGTACGAAAGGGTTGACCGCAAACATAGTCTTTAAGTCTCTCGCTTACAAGCTCAATTTCCACAAAATTATTCAAGATAATTATGACGGTGGTTTGAAGTTTAACAGCTTGAATAAAGAATTGGTCATTTTCAAATATTTAAATTGACTTCCTCTTACATTGAGTTTATGAATGCGTTTCTGAAAAATTTTAGGAAAGATTTTTTATTTCATCTCTCATGTTTCTCCCAAGGGGCATTTGCTATCATCGAAATTACCTTTGCACTAGCTCGTTGTTGAGTGCCAGTATTTAAATATATTTGTTGTAAATGTATGTCCAATATTTATAAAGTAGACAATTTGTTTAGTCTATTGAAGTTCTATTTGTGCTTATCAGTTTTTCTTATGTCATTTGTTAATGTGCATTTGTAATGTTTCGTCTTGATTGGAGAAGTATTATCTTGGCAGTATTATGTCAAAGGTTAAGAGTCTGTGTTAGGTACATAGATTGAAAGATGTTGCAGGGTTGAAGAAGACACAGTGAGAGAAAAGAGGCCTCTTGGTATTTTAAGCGTGGTCATTAGTGTTCGTAAAAATATCTTCAAGATTCTCGAGCTAAAGCCCAACGGCTAGCCTAAAATGATGGTTTTAGATATGACATTTACACTAATTGAATAATTAATTATTTAAGGAGTTAATTATATTAGTTGTATGCTTCCAAGATAAAACATAATATCTCTCTTTTTGTTAGTTTTCTTGTGACATGTACAAGGGAGGTGTGCAAAGTTTGCGTGCGCGAACACGGCAGAAGCGCCCTGAGTGTAGTGGCGTCGCAGAAGGGAGGCCGAGGTCGAGGCACCGGTATACGTCGCAAGCAGCGACGCAGATCGGAGGTGAGGCTGAAGGCTGAATTAGCGGAGGCCAGGGTGGAGGCCGGGACGTGGCGGAGCGGGTCAAAGGAATAGCGGAGTAGAATGAGGGGAGCGGGGCGACTCTGCAAGAGGCGGAGAGAGATGCAGATCGGGACTGGGGTAAGGCGGAGGAGGAACTGAAAGGATAGTGCGATGCGGAGGTGAGTGAGGCGGCAGAAGTTCATGGGCCAAGGTGGAAGAGAACGGTGAGAGGCGGAGAGAGACGGAGCGGGTCTGGACGTGACACAGCGGAACGAGGCGGGGAAGAGTGGGACTGGGTGTATCGAGGCGGAACTGAGCAAGGGGGAGCGGGGCGAAGATGGCTGAGTAGTGCAAGAGCGGAGAGCAGGGGAGGGAAGATATAAAGGGGTACGGTGGTGTGAGACGGAGCGACGTTGGGCGCGACGGAGCGGAACGAGGCGGCAAAGTACAGGAAGAGAGCGGGGAGTGACGGTACGGAAAGGTGTGGCGGAGCGGGGAAAACTGGGGGCGAGGTTCTGACCGGGCGGGACGTGGTAGAACTGAATGGAGAGGAGTGATGCGGGGTGACGTAAAGTTGAGCGGGATGGGATAGGCGAATTGGAATAGCGCGGAGCGGGGCACAGCGGGTCGGAACGGAATTACGCGAGGCGGGTGGGGACGGTGCAAAGCGAAGCGGGGCGGGGCGGGCGGGGCGGCACGGAGAGGGGCGGGGCGGCGCGGCGCGCACCCCGCTTGCGGGCGCGGGCCCAGAGGGAGGGCGCGACGCCTTATTGTGATTCCGACAGCGGCTGCGTCTGGGGGGGGGGAGGGGGCGCCGGGCGGGGACGCCGAGCGCCGGCAGAGACTTGCCGTCTGGTAATTAATTACAACTTCCCCGCAAGATAATTCACTTTTCTGCCGCCAGAGGCGCTCCTCGCTCACTCACCGCCGCCATTAATCACCCGCGGAAAGGGGCGGCGGCGGCGGCGGCGCCGCCCCCGGCAGGCGGGGGCGGGGGCCGAGGGGGCAGCGCGCAGCCCGTGTTCCCCGCCGGCCTCCGACACATCGCCGCGCCCATCCGCTACATGCCTCCGCCCCCCTCCCCCCCTTAGGCGTAGCTGCCGCAGCGCTTCCTCTGCACTCGCTGCAAGCGCCGGCGCCGATCCCTTCTCCACCTGCTCAGCTCGTACACGGCGCTCTCCTGCAGTCCTGTTTTCTTGAGGTCCCACTACCAAACGAGCAGCTTTGAATAGTTTTTTGTAGTTTTAATGTTGTTGTTTTTTCCAAATACAACTGACCTCAATCTTCCAAGTTCTTTGGTCGACTTCTCCTTAGCTTGAGTCTATAAAACGGACATACCCTCCCTGAACGTCCTAATGTCCCATCTCATACCATATTAGCGGGTGTATTATCTTTAGTTACTACTCTGTAGAGGCTGTTTAACCTCACAAGACAGGTTCTTCCTCATATACTGGCTAACTACAACTCTCTCTTTCTTAATTATCTCTTCGCATGTCGCTCTATGTCGCCGGTTCTCTCTTCTCTCCATAATCTTGCCAAACGACGACACACACCCGGTATTTCTGTAACATGCTGTCTTTGCTACTCTCACCTCGCGTTGTTCACCCTTTGACGTTGCTACGACTGCGGTGGTTTCAACTCGTGTTTCTTCGATCCGTTTTCTATCCCTTCTACTGTATTCCCTTGCAGTTTCTTGACTTGGCAAGTCCCTGTTTCTCTGCGTTCACTCGGCTGAACGGCATACATTTTGTAGTTTCCTATCCAACCTGCTCTTAGCGTGCTTTAATCTGCGCTCACTCACTTTCGTATGGAATTAGAATTCCTAGCGTTTTTCTTATACGCTACTCGCTCCCCGACAACGGTTTCGTTATTCCCCCTAACATATTGTTTTACCTCATCACTTGCATGTATAGGGTAAAGAGAACATTACCTATCATACCCATCAGTTCCTATCTTGTTGTGAAAGACGATTTCGCTCATTATTGCCACGTCACCTTTAATATTATTAATATTGCCATGCCACCTCTTCTCCAAGCTTCATCAGCATTTATCCCATATTCTTATTATTCCAAACCATTTCTCATAAGCATTTAATTCGTTCATCCTGTCGCGTCTGTATCTTGCATCCACCATAAACCCCGTTTGAGTCTTCCATAACCCCTTTCATTACAGAGACACGCTTGATTCAGCCTCTTCCCTTCGCGCGCGCCTTTTCCCGCAATGCCGTTGCGAACCACCCTTTCCTAACGAGCGCCTTATTAGAGCCGGCCTCGCGCGGCGCCCGCCCTCCCTCGCCCCGCGCCAGCTCACCCTCGCCCCGCGCCGTCCTCCATCGCCCCGCGCCGCCCACCATCATCCCCCGCCGCCCGCATCGCCCCCCGCCGTCCCTCTTCTCCCGCCGCCTCTCTTCCCCCGCCGCCTGTTCTCCCGCCGCCCCGCCCCTCCACGCCCCGCGCCGGCTCGTCCCCGCTGCCACGCCCCGATCCGCCCGTTCCCGCCCCGCCTCGTCGCCTCGTCTCCTGCCGCCTCTTGCCACGCCATCCCGCCCCGCTCCGCCCCTCCCCTCCCCGCCCCGCCCCGCCCCGCCCCATGTCGCATGTCCCCGTCGCCTCGCACTCTGCCGCCTCTTGCCTCGCCGCCCCGTCGCGCCCCGCCCCGCCCCCGCTCACACGCCATCTACCGCGCCAGCCCGCCGCCCCGCCCCACCACGCCCCGTCTGCCACGCCACGCCACGCTCCTCCCTGCTTTGCCTGCCGCTCGCTCCGCCGCGCCTCATGCGCCACGCCCCTGCCTCCGTGGGGGCGCGTTTGCTTGCGAGCTTTCGCTGGGAGGAGCACGTTGCTTTTCCGACTTTTCCGCTTTTCCTTGTCATTAAAAAAAGCGAAAATTAATATTTTAAGCTAAATCGATCCAAAAGATTTTTTTTAAATGTGGAATAAGTATCTCTGACATTACACCAATTGCCGCGGGGTAGCAGATGCATTGTCATGCTATTTCATGGATGGAGATTGCCATTTGCTTTCATGGAATAATGTTACTCAGAAATGCCAAGATTTATAAAATCCATTTTTTTTAATCCACTATATTTTTCTAAATTTTAAAATGAAAATCTATAACTTTACAATAATAATGTTAAATACATTTTGTTATATTGTTATAGCAATTAAACATTCATTTTGGGAATTACTCTAGTAGATCATGTGGTAGCCCTCATTATTTCAAGAATCTCAGTGCGACAATTCAGTAGAATTTTTTGGTCAAAACTGCCCTGCAGCTGATTCTCGGATAATTTTCCCACCTCTCATGTATTGAATTGTTCCTAGCCATGAACGAGAATTGCGTGCTCGGAATGGGGGTTATATCTTTTATGATCATTCGGAAGTTTGAATATAGCTGAATTTGTTAACATGGGAACATGTGTGCTGGTTCATTTTGAATGAATGAGGAGAAGGGGCAGGTTTTATGTTTATTAAGCCTATTCATTCAACATTTCCCGAACATGGATATCATGCTATTGCGCGTCGATGATGCGTGACTGTCCGACATTGTTTAAGATACCTTCGTACTCCCACTCCTTTTAAATTACCATCCTTGTACTATGTAGGCTCACCCAAAAAATTAACTAAGATCTTAAACGTAGATATTCGTGTTGGCTCGTCTAATCGCGACTCACCGAAACACAGACTCAGCACACACCGGCTCTCAGACAACTGAGAGCATACATGCAATCACGGGTCCTTGTGATCCAACAAGAAAGAACATAATGAAAAAAACCTATTTACCTCAAAATGCTCTAATAGTACTGCTAGAGGTGCTAAAATGACCCAAAATTAAAAAGCGGGTTTACGTAGCGTTCACTCCATCAATATTCGCGCCGTCGCTTGCCGGCACAACAGAAGGCTGTCGCCGCCCGTGTCCTCGGATTTTTTTTTTGCCGCTCCTCGTCAGCTCCGCCACGCGGAAATTTTCTCCTCGTTGCAAAGTTCTCGGTGTCTCTCTCTCTTTCTCTCTCTCCGTGGCCCCCGCGTGCCCGCTCGGTGGCGCGGCGTGCTGGCTGGTCGTATCCATTTGGGAGTATTAAAAATTCCCGGGGTGACGCAAAAACTTTGTATTTGCGCGCTTGCCCGCTTCGCTCGGCACTGCCCCCCGCTTCCTCGTTGCCGCCCCCGCCGCCTTCCCCGTAAGTCCGTGCCGCCGCGCGGTGTCTGCTGCGCGCCGCCGCCGTGGAAGCGGAGAGTGTTAAGGGCTGCAAATTGGGCGCATGACCTATCGCAATCTCTGCGCGTCTAGCGCGCTCTCTTTTGCATTGCAATCGCCGGGCCACTCGCGGTGTTCTTGTGGTTTCGCCGACGCGGTTGCGGAGTCTTTGTGGGGATTCTTGCGCTCGAGCCTTTTCGTCGCAATCCCTGCTCGTAATTTCGGTCTGCAACCAGCAAGGTTGTTTTCAAACATATGATGTATCAACCTTGAGTTCGTGTGCCAACATTCCCTGTAACGTCGTTTAATTTTCTTATGCTTGCCTCAAGTTCTGTGTCTTAGTCCTAGATGAAATCACACACCTAATATTCATTGTAGAAACTTCATAAATCACTTTGTGCACTTCATTTGACCTTTGTGCTTTTCTGTCACTTTCCGGTTATTCTACCCTGTTGGCTTTAATTTTCAATCTTCGTAGCGTATCCTGGACAAGATATTTTTCTAGTGACAACCTCGGAAAAATTCAAATTTTCTTGCATCCAACATCCATTCTCTTTTACTCTCTCTCCTCCCTCCTCCGTACTTTCGTACTTTGTGCCTTCCCGAACGTTATTTCTTATGAATTACTGCGATATCGTATAGAATCCTACTCGCCACTTTAATTTCCAATGCTTTTAGGCAACCGCCCTGCAAATGTATCACCAGCTTTCGCCTCTTCCTCAACTCTGTTTCCATCTACTCTCATAAACCCTTCCCTACACTTTTTGCATTGTGCTCGAACTCACTCTAAACTTTGTCACACTCACGTTCAACTAATTCGCCAATCCTTTCCCTGCGATTTCAGATAGCTCCTTCAAGTTTTTCTCTGAATTGTAACTTCACAATCACCTCCTCTCGAATTCACCGACTCAAACCACCCCCTTTGGTAGAGTTCGCTGCAAAAATATCTCTTCAGATACCCAAACTGTCGATTCTGAATTATTCTGATTATCCTCTCCGAACTACCCGCCCCGAATCATCTCCTGAACGCCTGAATTCTCACCCTCAAGAGCTTCCCTTCATTCCCTAACTAAACTAAACCCAGAAAAATCGGTTTCCCCTTTCGAATCGAACCTAAACTCATTTTGGTGGCGCCCCTAAACCCATCCACGCGTCTGTCCCGACCATTCCTGCCTCATCCAATCCCGTCAAGATCCGCCCAGTGCAAACCAAAGAGCTGCACCCCCCTTGTCTATTCACCCGTCAAGCTCCCGTCCAGCCTCAACCGTCAACCTCCACTCGCTCACCACTCGCCGAACCACACCGACAAGCTTCACCTGCCCAGCCTTACACGTCCGGCCCCACCCGTCCAGCTCCCACCAGTCTATCTCCGCTCGCCCAACCATACCCGACTAGCTTCACCCGTCCAGCCCCATCAGCCCAGTCTCACCCGCCCGGCCCCACCAGCCGAGTCTCACCCGCCCGGCCCCACCAGCCCAGTCTCACCCGCCCGGCCCCACCCACTCAGTCCCATCAGCCCAGTCCCACCAGTCTACCTCCACCCGCCCAGCCCCAACCGTCCGGCCCCACCCGTCCATCCCCACCCGTTCATCCCCACCCGTCCATCCCCAACCATCCATCCCCAACTATCCATCCCCACCCACCCATCCCCATACGTCTATCTCCACGCGCCTAGCTCCACCTGCCCATCCCCACCCGTCCAGCCCGGTCCTGACCCGCCTCTTCATGCCCTGCCCCGCCCAGCTCGGTCCCGCCCTTTTCCGTCCTGTCCAGCCCGTACTTTCCCCGTCTCGTGCATCCTCACCCACGCTCGTTGCTTCGCCCACAGCAGCGGCGGCGCCGGGCCGCTGCCTTCCATGTCAGGCGCGCCCCGAAATTTGAGTGGTCGTTACACGGCCGCCCGCCGCCGCTGTGTTGTCGGGCCGGCGTCCTTTGCGTCCGGCCGAGGAGGGAGCGTTGTTTCAAGAGTGGAGCGCTTGTTAGTTCGACCGCCCTCCCCGCTCGGGTCGCACACAACAGCGCGGCTGTTCCATGCGTTTTATTGAGAGCGAATACAACCTTTTTTGGCTGTCGAGTGTTCCGGATGTCGGGCCAGTCGTATCAAAATTACGCTCGCCTTAGTCTGGCTTCGTTGGAATGGTGTATACATTTTTTTAGAATCGTGAGTGGCGTAAATTGCTGTTTTTCACAAAAAGGGAAAAGTCGTTACATACTGAAATTCAAAGATATTTTAGAGGTTATTAGCTTTAACCACTTCATTACGTTGTGTATCATTGGCATCGAGATTTTACCCCGTCATGACAGTTTTAATGTATGAAAAGATTTTTGAAAATGAATCGAAAGAAAAATGCAATATACAAAATGCAAATGTTATAAATTATAACAATATTTATTACCTTTAGAATCATATTTATTTCCCCTCTAACGATATTTATTCCCTCTGCTTTCAAAATAAAATAATAGAATTTCATGTTCGGTACTAAAAGATAAGTAAGAAACTTGACTGCATTAATACTTAGTGTGATTGGCAATAGTTTGAAAAGTACAGCATCAACAGTTTCAATTCGTAGCACTTTATTTTTCGCCCAGGGTTGTGCTTTTAGAATCACATTTTTCTTTCTTGAAAACTCCTTTCATTTTCGAAGCTTTTTGCAAACCTCCAGCGTGTAGTTTTCATCTCCTCCGATGGGCAGGCTTCGAAGCTGCGCCAGAGCACCAACTGCCAACCAGCGACGCAGCAGGATTGCCACCCCATAAATCCACGCGGCCTTTTGCGCTGGGCGCCGACGCCAACCAGCCAATGAATAAATAAAAGAAGCGCTGCGGGCGCTTTGACGCCAGGACGCGCGCGCGCCGTTGTGTCACATCGCATCGCGTTGTGTCGCATCGCATCGCATCGCGTCGTAACGCATCGCGTCGCATCGCGTCGCGTCGCGTTGGTGGCGTCGCGCGCGGCCACCTGTGTCACATCGCAGCGACACTCGTCAGCTTGGGTGCAGTGCGTCCACTGCGCATGCGCCACGTAATCGCCGTGCGCCGCACAGGCTCAAAGTGCGGCCCGCAGGCCCACCTGCCCGACAGAGGGCTTTCCGCCCGCCTGGGAAACGGATCAAAGGCCCAAAATATTGCAATTCATGTTGAAATAGCAATGCTTGTGTATTCGTTGTTTCATTCATCCCAAAAGCTATGCACGCTGTACTTTTTTATTTATATTGTTTGGCGTCCTCACTAGAGGCTTGTTCTGACTTTCTAGAAAAAATTACCATGTTCCCAGATGTTTTTAAACCCAATTTAGGACCCTAAGTAGTGTTATATTTGAAAGCTTCTCAATCATGACGTACGTAATTTTTTTCGTTGTAAGTTTTCCGAATCCTGACATTCGGTTATTATCGTATTTATATGTTACAACGTTTGACATCGGCTAGTAATAATAATTTCCTAGAAATTGCTTGTTTGTTTTATTCCACGGAGTAAAATTTCCGTTTGAAATCTAAAATTCAAGATAATACGGATAGATAATTCCACTTAATCCATCCCCAGGCGGATAAATTGTCACTGTCGAAAATAATTCTGACAAACGCACTCTTTGAATAGGGACCAATGCAGCGAATTTTATTGCCGATATTTTTCAAATTAAGGTTAGTACCGCATCAGACCGTTTGTTAAGAGAAGTTGAGTAAAAATTAGTTTCTCAATCGATCAATACGCTTTTGAATAAATATATTAATAAATAAAAACATATTAAATTTTATGTCACTGATGCTCGGTAAGATAGCTTCTCAGCACACTGTTTGGTAAATACTTCCGCAGTGATGTCGTAAACTCTGGCAGAATACCTCCGCACATTTTGCACTTTAGCAGGGATATTCGAGGTCCGCAGAGTGGCCCTTAGCCTTCCAACCTTATCCTCGCCCTTCACACCGGGAGAGATGGCTCAGTGCATCAACCTGATGTCACTGCAGTCCCTCTGACCGGGAGGTCCTAGGTACGAGCCCCGACAGCGGCGGGATTTGCGACACTAGCGTGTCAGCTAGGTCGAATTCAATCGCTGTCTGGAGGAGAATTCTAGCGGCCGGTAGTTTTCCGTGGTTTCTCCGATCAACCCCAGGCGAATGCCGGAGCAGTACCCTAACAAACGGGCCCTGGACCGCGCGCGATCTTTCCTTCCTCTTCCTTGTCCTATCCTCTCCTCTTACACACACACACACACACACACACACACACTAACATGCACTACACTACCACACATCCCGGGAGACCGGTCGGGAGCTTATAGCTTGTCCCGGCTGGGGCGGTGTCCCGCTGGTGGGAGATACCTGGTTAAGGGGAAAATCCCGCTAGTCGACGGTAGGTCGGCGCCAGATATCGCCATCCAGTGGGGAAAAGATCACCGCCACCTCCCGAGAAAAACACGCACTACACTTACGGGACTAATGACCAAAGTAGTTGACGCGCCCGGAAACACGAATCAATCAATCAATCTCGCCCTTCACAGGCGGGCAAGTACACGTGGACAACTGATATGTTGATGCGCCGAAATGCGACATAAATATCTACCCGTAGACGTGCTTTGTTCATTAATGAAGTCACGTTGCTTACTTAGCTGTTATAAGTTTTGAACATTTTAATTTGAAAGCAAAAGGAAGTATTAAATACAGTTTTCCTGTAATTTAAATATTGTCATAATTTCTAATGATTGTATTTTCCTTCCAATTTTATTTCAAAATCATTTCGTGAGTAAACTTAGAGATTTCTGTGAAATTTGGATTTTAATGAAACACGATATAATGAAGTGATTAAAGCCCATAGCGTCTGATATATCTTTGGATCTCGTAACGACTAGAAATGGGCCGTTTCGCCAGCTCCAAACCTACCAGCTGTCCACGTTGCTGCCGGTGTAATTAAGCACCACTCAATTGCACTGTAAAATCCCCTCCTCAATTCCCAAGAGTATTGAACTCTACCTCAACGTATCCGGAGGGCACTTGTAGGCCACCTGGGCGGTACGGGAACCGCTCCCTCTTCTCACGACAATCTCTTTGAGCTAACAATGACACTGGTAAACCGAACGGGAGTTTTCAATTCACCGGCGGGACGTATGGACAGAGTTCCTGACAGGAGTACGACTCTGTGCTATTATAACTTTACACCTGACAGTCAAAAGCTGGATCTGCCCACGACGTGTGCCAAATTGTATTTCTGCTAGATAGGGATTCGTGTACTATATAGCTCTTCAACCATCGAAGATCGGACACGAATGCATTGTGTATGCATGTTTTCGAAAAAATGGATACTCGATGCTTTGTTCGTTGTCTTATTAAGACTCTGATGTAAGTCTTGAAACTGCTTGTTGAGAATTCGTTTAGAATTCATATTTAATTGATGTTATTTTTCACTATCACAAAACCCTTTTAGGATTAAATTCGTCCTCTGAAGCGATGGTGTGGAAAAAATGATCTAATTACAAACTTTATTCGAGGGTAAATCAATAATTTTATCAATGCTATACAATGCAATACAAAATTACAAATATAACGTAATTTTTATATTATGAATAGCATTACTATATTTAAAATATGTCGTATTTGTCTCATGAAATTCCAAAATCATCATTTGATTTATGCTTCGTAGATGGAGAGTCCTTTTTACATATTCTAATAGTTTGAGAAAATGTTTTTCACATAAGTCATGCATCTTTAAATAAACCTAGATAAAATACATTAAATTTAACTAGGGTACTATAAAAACTATTTCGCCTGTCAAACATTAACTCCAAATAATATAATTTTTCCTACGGCCATCAATTTTTACTTCCATCATGACAGTAAATAGAGATAAAACAGGAAATGAGTCCATGTTCTAAAAATACAAACGTGTTAATTGCTTGAGGACATGTGTTTGAATTGAAGCGAACAGCTCATCACCCCGTCGAAGCTATTTAATCTGTGATGGTTGTGCGCGAATCAGGGCTCCACTATTTGCGTTCGCCCTACGAGGTGGGGAATTTTTTTTCAACAAGTATTGTGGAGCGGAAATGGGTCAGCGATTTTCCATGTAAATTGCTTCTCTTCACGAAGCCCTGGCATCGCGTGCCACGCTGGCCCGCCTGCAGTTGATCCGTGCTTCGCTGCCCTTTCTCTCTCTCTCTCTCGTCCTTGCTGCCCCGTTTTTTTCATTCTCTTTTTTTCTGGCTCTTTCACGTCTTGTTGCCTCCTGCTTTTCCTCGCTAATGGATTTATAGGGTCTCGATTTGTCGGTCCGGACTTTTCCTAAATATTTGATGGTGCGTCGTCCTCGATAAAAGTGTGATTATTTTCTTTATTTTTCCTTTAACGTAGTACTTCATTGATCTTTCCATCTTCTATCGAGCATGAAAATGGCTATATTCAGATAATGTGGTTGCATTTATTTAATCCTGATAGTTTATTGCGAACGTTAGTATGTTTAGCATCTCAGAATTTCCATTAGAGTTCCTTGACTTTGATGCTAAAAGGACCTCTTCCCTTGAGTTTTGGAATTCTTTACGTATTTTTAAATCTTTAAAATAGATAATTCTTCACATTTTGAAGTGTTTTATCTCTGTATCTTGTTCTGTTCATATTTTAATCCTTACACTTTCTCACAAATTCCTTCATTTCTTGTATGTGAGATTTTCTAGAGAAATAATCAGTTTTTAATCAGATATTGCATTACCAATGAACTAGATATAATGAGTATGCCAAAATAATACAAAGCTTGTACACATATTTGAGGCGATGTGTTTTTCGGGATAAAGTGCATGGAAATAAACTTGGGTATTGTCTGTGTGTTGCAGCGGCTGGTGTGGTACTCGCCGGACGAGGACGTGAAGATGTGCGTCATGAAGGGCAAAGACGAGGTGAGTGACCGACTCCTGCTGGCTGTCGTGTCCTTAACTCCTCGCCCATTCCGCCCCGCAAATCCATCCCATCTCCCCCGTTCATCTACCCGACACACTTTCCCACAATCTCTTCTCCCTAGATCCACCCCACCTCCATCCCGATTACCTCATTATCCCCACATTCACTCTGACCCCTCTCCCATATCCACCCAACCTCTTGTTCATTCCCACTCCTCCCTCATTTCCCACCCCATTCCCACATCTAACCAACCCCACCCCACCTCTGATCCACCCACCCGTCCCTCACTTCCACACTACCCCATTCCGCGTCCTCCTTAGCTCCATCGTCAACTCCCCCCCACCTCCAGCCACTGTGGGGGGGAGGCAGCGCGGCGCGGCGCGACGCTCCGCCCAGGGAGACAGTCGGCTCCACGGGCGCGGCCGGATTATGCAAAAACCGTCCGGCAAATAAACTAGGGATCCCGCGGCGCCGGGCAGCGGGCATTGTCTCGGAGCAGATGCCGTCTCTTTCCGCGACCTCCATCCACCCTCTCCTCTTCCCCCCCCCCCCCGCACTCGCCTCCGTCGCTCCTTGCAGCTGGGATCTGGTTTGCATTCCCTCGGCTTTCAGCCTGCCTGCGTTCGACCTCGCTTCTCTGCTATTTATATTTTTCCAACCGGAGTACGCGTGGTATGGAGGTCCAGGATGACAAAATCGTGTGTCCAGCAAAAATTTTCCGGTGAGAAATGATGAAGCAATCGCTATTCGTGAACTAGATAGTAGTCAATCTGTACCTTTGTGATCTCGTGAAATAACTATCATTGCAACAAATATTTGGAAAGAACTAACTAATCTATATGTGTTAAAAACAAAAAATATTCAGCGAAAACGAAATTTACTTGATTCCAATTGACAAAAAATCTCAAGAGCGTCTTCTACACTTTCGAAATTTGTTTTTATTGTAATGCGTCTATTTGTAAATTTCAAATCTTCAATCTATCAATCATTTTTTTCCTTTGGAATGGATCAGCTTAAATACAATGCCCGCAATCAGTATGTGTTCTCTTTATTCTACAAATAGAATTCCTCGTCGAATTATGTCAGTGCAGAGCAAAATGAATAACATTTTTATGAAGTTGACGTACAGGTCGCATAAATAAGAAAATTGCAGGAGGAAAAGTTAAATCACCATGGAATTGCAGTGCACTGCCTTAGAGATAACTAATTGTTATATGTGTTTAGCGACATCTATAAAATATAAATAATACGACAAAATGCAGAGTTGACTGGATTGACTCGTTTCCGTCCTCATTTCACTTCGTTCTTCAAACTTCTCTCCTTCACCGGTGCCATCTACGTTCACTGCCGTGGCCTCCCCTACCAAACCCCGTCCCTTCGCTTTGCAGACAAAGACGTTCTCCTGTAGAGGGACGGGGCGGGAGCGGGGAGAGACAGGAGAGGGACAGTATCCCGCGAGGCACCTCTCGGCGAGCGGGCGCGACTGTTCCCCCTCCCCGCCCTTCTCCCTTCCCCCGTCGATACGGGTGGCGCAGGGGAAGGGGACTTCTCTGTCTTAATTAAAAGAAAGATATGAATAAATCTCTCTAATTACGATTCGCGGGCTTTGCGTTTTAATCGTTTTGCATCGACGGCGAAGTTTTCTGACGACCTCAGCGGGATTCGTAGGGATGGAGCGGGACGAGGGGGGGAGGCACGGGAGCCGGAAGTACGACGCGGGCTGGCGGGCAGGGGAAGGGAAGCGGAAGTACGTTTTTGCGCGGGCGGTCGCCGCCAAGGCGGTGCCTTTGTGCCCGCCTCCGCCGTCGCCGCCCGCCCTGGGACAGCGGAGAAATAAGGCGGCCTGGTTTTTGGCGCCGGATCTTCGTCGCCGTCGCAGGGCCGCGCTTTGTCCCCGGAGCGACCCGCGTTCCTGAAGAGTAAGCCTCCGGCCGGAATTCCGCTGGACCGGCCCGCTGTATCGCTGGCGGAGGCAGCTAGATAGCTTAGGGCTCCGGTCCACGCTTTGTTTTTGCTCGTTGAAAAACTGAAGTTGTGTGGAACGCGTTTCGAACTTACGGTTTTCACACGTGCAATAAGTTTTAATGTGAGAAAAACGGCTCTTGTAATACTTTGTTCTGCAAGTACTGCTTCTTTTGTTGTTGTTCTGAGAAAGTTACGCGGTTGTTACTCAAGGAAGAATTTCGATCCTCTTCATTACATTTAGAAATAAATTCCTGGTTACATTGTAATCAATCGACCAGTTATAACGTAAAAACTCGTTACAATGTAATCAACATATAATCCAGTTAATATATAATACGTGCCGTGAGTTATATATTCAGTCACGACGTACGAGAATACGCGTTAACTTGAACATATGATTATGCAAGTGAGTTCTAGGAATGCGGTATTTTCCAAATCTTGATCCAACGTTGACATAGCGTAAGGTACAGTATAGATTTTGCTTTTAAACACTTTACTCTGAAAACTGGATATGGTGTCTTTTTATATTTTCTATATTTCAATTCCCCGCTGTTCGTTTAAGTCTTTTTCTTCTCGGAAACAACCGCCATACTTCTGACAGTGTGTCTGACAAGAGTTAAGTTCCCTTTCCTTCGGATTTCCCTTTGAACTTCGTAAAATGTGGAAAATTAACTGTCTGATATTCGGTGAAGTAGGTCGATAACGCTCTCTGACCTCTCCGCGTATTGATGGCAAGTAGAAAAATATATTCTTTATCCACTTGTTAGAGGTACTTTCAATATAATTAGATGCGATAGATTTCTGGGAACCGTGAAGGAGATTACAGGACACTGTAGGTCACGCGATAACAATAGAACTCGTTAATAAAGAGGATCTCCATAGCAACGTTTTTCATCGACCAAAGGAAGATTGATATTATTAATGATCGTTAAGTCGAACTAGAAATTATAAAGGAGATGCATGACGAATTACGGAAAGAAAATTAAATTCGTTTCTGTGATTTATACTTTGTGGTGCATTTCGTGGAAACATATCTCGTGTTGCAAACATCAAATATTTTATGACAGAGAGGAAAAGAGATTACAGTGATAAGTGAGAAGGGGTGGGCAAGTGCCCTCTCGCAAGAAGTAGGGCGACTTAGGGAGCAGAGGCGTGGGCGACAACGTGCCGCGTTCGCTTGCGACTAGGAAACCTTGATGTAATTCAAGAGGACTGCGCAAAACCGCCACGACAGAGAGACCTGGCGGCCTCCCAGAGTGCCTGCGGCCTCAGCCGCCGCCTCCGCCGTCTCCGCCGCCGTCACCGCCGCCTCCGCCACCGCCGTCGCCTTCGCCTTCGCCGCCGCCATCTCCGCCGCCGCCATCTCCGCCGCCGCCATCTCCGCCGCCGCCGTCTCCTCCGTCGCCGCTGCCGCCGCTCTCTCCGCGCCGCCTCCAGCCGCGTCTCCAGGAAACCTACCTCTTGCGGCGCGCCGCCGCCCCTGCAGCTCCAGTCGCAACACCGCGTTCATCAGGCGTTCCCCAGCTCTGCATTCCGCAGAGGTCTCGTGTTTATACGTGATCTTTCTGAGGTTGTTGGTTATATTGGTTGAGGTGCTTATATTAACAAAATATTATATAGTACATATTTAAACCCCCTCGGTGGCCCGCTGGTTAGCGTGCTCGTATTCCATGGCGGAACCTCGGGTTCGATTCCAGGCCGGGGCAAAAGTATAACTGTGCGCTTTCCTTACAAATGTTCCAGTATCTATTATTGTGTGACGATTAGAAAGCCCACCCTAAGGTTATGAAAATCAGTATTTACGATGGAGGGTTGTCTTCGTTCTAACCAGTGGCGTATCCAGGGTGGGGCCATGGAGGCTTGCGCCCCCCACCAAGCTTAGATCGTTCGTTTGTTACCTTCCTTCATTTGCAAAATTGATTTAAATATTTATTTATGTTGAAAATATGTAATTATTTAAACAATAATAATATATAGTATCATAAATGTTTATTATTTAACATAAATTTATGATACCCCCTTCCCCAAATGATCGGCTAGAACCGCCCCTAGTGCTAACCACACGAACCCCTTATCACATGGTCAAAGGGGCAGGGCTGCCGCTGGTCGGCAAAGGCCCGTAGCGGGATGTCGAGAAAAATGAGATATTTAAAATGTTAATGTACAAACGAAATCAGTTTATCCAGACTTCAGTGGGTGTTGCTTACTCCGGTTCTCCATGCCGTATACCTCACCACACCATCTCTCTTCGCTTCATCCTGTTTCATTTCGTTCATTTATTATTGACTGAATCCCATTTTTGAATAGGGAACCGCCACTGAATGCATTCTGGGGTGAAATGAAACCTCACGCCACGCTTTCAAATGAGCTCTTAGCAACATCTCCATATGATTCGGAGTCTTCACAATCGGCACCAAACGTTAGAACCGCCCCTCTGTACACAGCAGATCGTAGGGGAGGAGACACAATTTGAAGATTGGCTGGCGCATGAAACTTTTAAAGCGAAGAGTCCTAGGTTGTTAATAAAACTTATCCAATTTTATTTATGACAATCAGGAACAATTTTTCAATTTGGTCTACAAGTTTTACTGATTTTGACGCAGTATCCGTCAGCGTCATGTCCCTACCGTGGTCATCGCCATCACAGTCGCCACAAGGAGAAGGAGGAGGCGAGGAGCCTGATGATGTAACAAAACACGTTACGAAACATTGTGTTCTGTGTGTAAATGGTGAATAATAAAGGATTGTCATAAATAAAATTGGATAAGTTTTATTAACAACCATATATTGACAATCAGGAACAATTTTTCAATTTGGTCTATAAGTTTTACGAAGCCCTAGGTGGTCTGGAGGTTTCATTATCGGTATCAGACTTTAGATCCTTACGTATTATGATAAAATGGTATGGTTTATTTGCGAATTACTATCACGAAATAAATAGTAATAGTTCATCAGTCACAATAAACTAATCATTGAGTATCAAATATTGAAGCTTAGGTAATAATGTAACAACAACAACAATAATAATAATAATAATAATAATAATAATAATAATAATAATAATAATATTAAGTAATCAGTTTTTTTACCATTGTTTAGTTTCGTATCTTCGAATATTTTGCTATTGATCTTTTTAGAGAACTCTGGATATCACCATTTCCTACTCAATTACGCATACCTTTCTTTCCACATCAATTTAGGCAATCCTCGTTTTGCCCATCTCGCATCGCACCATTGATCTTATATGCGAGATGGCTTCACAATCTTACCCAGCAAATATTTTCCTGTCCATAATACGTAATATACACACACAAGGAATGTGTTCAACGCTAACCCTTCTTAATTTTTCTTCGATGTATTCGCATCCTTTTTCTCTTCTGTGTTTATATTTCATTATTGATCTTGGTGTGGAAGCCATTGTCAGCTTGGACTACTCCAATCTTCGCCTCCAGCACAGTCTGTTTACACTCCCGTTGCCCGTATATCTCTCACCTGCAGTCGTGCCCTCAGTGCTCGATGGCAAGCCAAGCCACACCGCACCTAGACGCTCGTGTCTTGTCGACCTGCTCCGTCCACGCCGTCCGCGATGACGGGACGACGAGGTCGCCTCGCTTCTCTCCCTCCGTTCTCTCCGCCCTTATCTCCTTCTGCTCATTCCTCCTCACCCCGCATCATTACGCCCAGCCATCCTCATTGCGCTTCATCCTGTTTTACCCGCCTTACCCACCTCACCCACCTCTTCCCATTCATCCCGCCCCATGCTTTTACCAGGCCTCCCACTATGTCTCCCCGGTTCATTCGCCCAGCATCATCCAGCCTCAAGCCACCCCACGCACTCCATCTACCGCACCCCTTCCCACCCCTTTAGTCCCAACACAACTGTCCTTGCAGGCTGCACCCCCCTACATCCCCGTGCACCTTCCAGCAATACCCTGCACCTCCTACTACCCTTCCTCTCCGCCCCGCCCCGCTCCCCGACCCGAGCGTCCAGCCAACCTGCCACGCTGCGGTTTGCGGCTCTGTAGGGCAGGGCCGCTCTGCGCCCGCCAGCGCTTGTATATTATACAAGTGGTTTGGGCGAGGCTGGACGCCGCTGCTGCTGCCGCCACCGCCGCACAGCACAGGCGCGGGGCGGCGCGGCGCGGCGCAGCACGGCTCGGACTGTCGAGGGCAGCGGCGGCGGCGGCGGAGGAGGAGGAGGGCAGACGGGACGGCGCGGCCGGCGGACTGCGGGCGGTCGTGCGGGCAGCCTATCGACCAGGGGCAGCCGCAGTCGCCGCCACACGCACGCCCACGCAAACATGGCAGGCGGCCCGGGCGGCGGCGGCGGGACGGCGGCGGCGAGTGAGGGAACTCCGCAGGCGGCCCTGTGAATAAATACAGGCGGCGGCATTGACAGAGCGCTGCAGGCGGCGGCGCGGCGTCGCGCGGCGTGGCGCGGGGCGGCGCGGGGCGGCGCGGGGCGGCGCGGGGCGGCGCGGGGCGGCGCGGGGCGGCGCGGGGCGGCGCGGGGCGGCGCGGGGCGGCGCGGGGCGGCGCGGGGCGGCGCGGGGCGGCGCGGGGCGGCGCGGGGCGGCGCGGGGCGGCGCGGGGCGGCGCGGGGCGGCGCGGGGCGGCGCGGGGCGGCGCGGGGCGGCGCGGGGCGGCGCGGGGCGGGGCGCTGGAGAAGTGACGCGGCAGTGATGGTCGGCGGCGCGTGGGGAGATGTGACGGCGACAGCTTGCAGAGGTTGGCAGGGATTCCGTGTGATGTGGAGGTGAGAATCGTGCACCAGAGTTGATGCTGGGGTTGGCAACAGCGTTTAGAGGATTGAGGTCGTCCGAGGTGGAACTTGAAAGGATCCTCTAATGTTGCCAAAAATTACATTAAAGGATACTGTTGTGATAAAAAGTGTTGGTCACAACGTGGGTGAGCGAACCGTGGGTGAGCTACTGATGCCGGTTTCGATGAATGATGAAAGGAGATAGCGTAGTTGGGTAAATAATTGAGTGACTGTGGTGAATAATATATTGAAGTCAATGGGCATAGAAAGGCATAAATTAGGAATATGAGAATGGATATATTAGAAGCAACTCTGAACTGTAATGAAGCGAGAGAACAGACACAACAGCGACGATCGTTTTACAGGTCCTCGTGATCTGATGATATGAAACGATACATCATTGCTCACCGTCACATTAACATAAAATGATAAGAAAAGTATATGATTTTATCAACAGTTATAACGACAAGTATCGTATATGAAATATATTTGCTTAATAGAAAATACTTAAACCCCCTTCTCACTTAGTTTAATTTTCATCAACAACGGCGTCGATGTAGCGATTTTGTGAAACGGCTCTTCACATTCCGTAATGGCAGCCCTACTCGTGGAGATCCGACGTGCAAGTGAAACCGTCTAACCATAGAGCGGCGAGTGAACGCCAGTGCCGTTGGCGAGGTGAATGGGGCCGAGGGCGGCAGGAGCGCTCGGTGGCCGTTCGACGCGTGCTGGCGTCGGGGCTGCGGCCGCCAGCGGGGCACCGACCTCGCCGCCAGAGGGACACGTGTGACGGCTGGACGCTGTGGGGCGCGGCGCGGCCCGGACGCGGGCTCCAGAGGGGACGTGTGTGCGATTGGAGCGGTCTGCAGGCTGTCGGGAGTCGCTGTGGGCTTTGCGTGGTTGCTCGCAACACATGCACGAGCGAGCAGCTTGTGTATTGATGGCCGAACTTCACCGGTGTGATTTTTTACAAAACGTTGCTTCCCTCTGGAATTCTTGCTAAGTGCTGATGTTAAAGTAAGAGTAGAATGTCTTATAATAAAAACTGTAATTAAAATAATAGTAAAAGGGAGTGTATTAATTAACCTATCTTACACAAATTAACGTTCTTGTGTCAGTTGGTCGTGCCGTTACTCACTGTTAACGCTGTTAACACGTTTCTGTTCTCATTCGGGGCAAGAAAGGAGTCATTCGACGCCTCTCAAACTACTGGCAGGGAACTGACCGTTTTGTGTATCCTTTCCTTCCTACATTCTGAAAGTATTCTTTAAATCATGCTGTTCTAGGGGAGTTTAACACCATTAAATTCCTCTTGACGATAAAAATTGATTGGCTTTATTTTTAGTCAGATCCTTGTAGAATATTCTTAAAGAATTTTAGAATCGATGCCTTTTGATGGGTTTCACGTCACGTACAGTGGTAAGTCGTTGACAATTACTTTACTGCCTTTCCCTTATAACGTGAACCGTTATAATTTGATTCAACATGCAATGTTTTAATTAAATGTAAATATTTTTATAAAGGTATTTCTATCAGGGCTTCCTGAAATTTTTTTTCAGAAGATGTCGAGAAAATTATCTTTTATTTCGAATTTGCATAGCAACAATTTTTTACATTATTACCCACTTCTGGCGCTACGCTAAGCGACTTACTATTTTTCAGGCGTGAAAACGAGAATGGGGTATGTAACACTCGCCATAAGAAATGTATCTTTTTACTTTGAATTTGTGTTGAATTAAAATGAGTTTAGCCAAATCACAATTGATACATACGTGTTATTGTCTTCTCCGTTACAACAACAACCAGATCGGCCGAGAAATGTTTATTTTGGAAGAAATCGTACTTACGGTTTTGCCGTTACGGTTGTTCACAGACAGACGGACGGACAGACTGACGGACGTTTTGCTTTCAATTGGGTTTTCGGTATCAAGGACCCACAAAACAGGGATTTTGGCTACACCACGTGTTAGGGTTTTTATCTTAATTTAGCAATTGGTTTTGTCCACTTTTTCGTTTTTAGGGCCCGGCAATGAACTTTTTCTGCCAAAAATTTGCCGTTTTTTTCGCGCAGCATTACATAACTTTCCCTATACTACGTATAACACTCTGTATATACGTAAGTATACGGGAAAGTAAAAATGGAATTAGTAATATGAACCAGTTCGGGAACTCGTAAGAACGAGGTGCCAGTTGTGTTGAACCAGAACTCGAATGCAAAGTAATTCGTTGTAATCTGGTCGCAGAGTTTAGATAATGAAAAGCATCGCCACCGGAAATCGCAAAATAAATCCGGAGAGTGGCGGCGGTGGAGGTGGCCCCGGGGCGGCGGGGCCCCGTGGGTGCAGCGCGCTGCACGTGGGAACAGCGGGTGCGCGAATGAGCCGCCGCCACCTCCCGCCTGAGAGCGCTTTCAGCCGGCGCCCGGCGGAACTTCGAGTTCCTATTCGTGTCTGACGTCGGGGCTCTCATTTCCCTAATGGACACCCGGTTTGATCTGCGTCAGAATTCACGGAAACAGCATTAACGACGGGATAACTGTAATGGAGATTAATGTTTTGTATTGCTGGTTAAACCCTTTTGTAGCATTTTTTTTTAATTCCATTTTTTCGCTAAAGGCCGATATTCCTGCGTTCAGTTTCCCCTCGATCGACGCGTATTTATTTTTCCCCGATGCTGACCCCATTTTCGGGAATGAAAGTGTCGAATGAACGCAACTATTTCGAGAGTACCTACGTCGCAACTATTGCAATACGATTACGTCCGCCCACGTGGTAGTTTTGTGTGCGCCAGCCACCCACGTGCTTTTGTATCGGTCGCTGTCGGATTCAACCTCTGCTTTCACGCAGTTTGGAACTTCCAGTCGGTCGCCCATCGCCGCTGTGTTGGCGCCGCGTGTTGTCGGCTCCTGACGCGTCGGACGTTCGTAACTCTCGGCAGGGCGTGAAAGGCGGCGGCGGGCGGCGGCCGGTGGCCGGGGCCTCGTGGCAACTTCTGCGCCGCCGGTGGCGCGGAGGCGAGGAGCATCGTGAGGCGCTTGTGTCAGGGTGAGTGGGAGGAAGGGGAGGACGGTGTGGTGGGATGGGAGGAGAAGGGTATCGAAACGGGTGTTGGTGTTAGAAAGACGGCGAGAGGCGAGGTCAGATGGGACGAAGTGGACTGGGAAGCGGCTGCAGGAAGCGCGTGCGTGAAATGGAGTTGGAGCAAACGGGATGAGGCAAGGAAAATGAGGACGCAGAAGTTAAATGAGCAGAGGTGAGGTGAACGCCAAACGCGGTGGCGGGGTGAGGATGGCCCGCGCCGGCGGGAATAGAGGAAGGAGGGAAAGGGGACAGCAAGATTGGTGAACCGTTAGAGGGTGGGGAGAGGGAAAGGGATATCGAAACGGGTATTGGCGTTAGAAAAACAGAGAGAGCGATGTCAGTTGGGACGAAGGGGAAGGGGCTCGGTGGGGCGTGTGCATGGAATCGAGTTGGACTAGACCAAAGAGGATGAGGCGAGGAAAACCGGAACATGAGATGGTGATGTGCGGTGGGGCATACGCCATAAGCAGGGTAAGGGTCTCGGGGTGACAAAGAAGGGAAATTAAGTGGGAACGCATGAGGGCGAGATGTGGGAGTGGAGGGAAAGGGGTATCACGGGGACGTGGGCTTTAGAAAGGCGGCGGGAGACGAGATCAGTTGGGTCAAAGTGGACTGGGTCGATGGTGAGTGACGAGTGGAGAAAGACTGATCCAAAGGGAAAGAGGCGAGGGAAACCGGTGTCTGAAAAGGGCCAGGCGTTACCCAAAGCCGAAGGGAAACTGAAAGATGAGCGAAGCAGTTTGGACCACGACTGAAAGAGGCAAGCGAGAGGAGAATTGTCCGAAGCTGCGCGGTAAGCAGAAGGAGACGAAGGAGAAATGGAATGAAGTCGGGGGGAGGTGAAACTGGGGGAGAGACAAAATGTGGGAACAAGGGAATAAGCGGGGCGGTCAGCGGCCACGCGAGACGCGAAGAGCCGGTTCGCGGCGTGGCGGAGAGGGCGGGTCGAGCCGGAAAGGGGGCGGGTCCGAGGAGGGGGCGACGCGTGAGTGAGCGGAGGGAGGACGGGCGCGTGAAATTTGATGCCGCTGCGCGATGTTTCTCCGAAAGCGGTCGAACGGATGCGAGCGGTTTGTCGGCATTGTGCGGACGGCTGAGGAGTTTCGGGAAGAGGTAGTCGCGCGGAAGACACTCAATAGGACGTGAGGGCCGCCCTCGCTTCTGGCCGCCCGACGAAGGCCGAGGATGGGCAGGGGGTGAGGGATTCGCTCTATCAGCGAGGCCGCAGGAGCCGCTCTGCTCTTGAGACGCGTAAAGTAGCCGATATTCCTGTGTGGAGCCCTCGTGTAGCTTCTTTCGTTGTGTTATGACACCCAGTTGCAGAAAGGTCTTCCAAAAACTTTGAGGTCAGAAAATACGAGGTACGCGATAATGCTGAGCCGATAAAAAATGCGTTGACGTGTATTGAGCCTTTTGTTTCATAATCACCCTGCTTCTTCCCTACGTGTAATCTATACATTCAAAATTAAGTATATTGTATTGCATCACAATTTTTTTTATTTCAATTTTTTTTGCTTTTGACGATAAATTCAATTCCTCATTATGTAGATTATCATCCGGCCGAATTAAATCGAATACTTTTTGTATCAAATGAAAGGAAATATTTCGTGTATCAAATATGTATTGTTTTCAAATTATAATAAATTAAGAATCGAAAAATCCTCACTACAGTTCACTCTCACTAGAAAAATTTTACTGTATCGTTTGTGCAAACAAAACATTTTTGCACTTCTCTTCCATCCGAGTTCGTATTGTTTAAAGCTCCTACCGCTTTATCTATTGCATACTTGTGTGTGCTCTGAACTGTGGATTGCGATCTTCGAAATGGCGTTTTTGTTGCTACCTGGGTTGTCGTATTCTGTGGCAACATTGGCATATTTTCCGCAGAATTCCTTTCACGATCCTCTCTTTACGATATTAGTTTCTGCACCATTTACTTTTATGAAATGCCTTTCCGGGCTCCATATTCAATGTATATGAGGCAGAGGCCGTGGTTTTGAGAGGAGCTAAAAAGAGAACACGCAAAACTGTAGTTTGTGAAATTCATAAATAGTGTTTACAAATAGAACGACTCTTATTGAAGGAAATATTTACATTCTTGAACAACGAATAATGTTCTTATCGTTCTTTCGTTTAATCATCGTACATTATTTGTAAATTTTTATTAGGAGAGGAAAATGATTCTGCGCAATATACAATTAAAAAGTACTTATTATTTCGAAACAAAGTATATTGGGCCTTTTTTCTCCAAAGACACTATTCGTCTGCAAATTTATGGAGGTACAGTGAAGAAATAAACATTTAAGATTTATGTTTGTATATATTACACTTATTGTTCCAATTTATTTTTCAGTTCTATTCTTAAATATAACTATATGCACAGTTATATAACTTCTATATGCCGTTCAATTCTTCAACTGAACGTCATGGATTCTGGTGATCTTCATTTTCTTCAACTTCATTCTCCTTCTATCGAGACTAAAACCATCTGACTAAGTTAACTGTGCCTAGGAACGCGGCTTTCTGTATATTTCTAAGTTTTTTTATCTGACTAATTTACCACTTATATGGATTGTATGTCTATCCTCTGCGACCTCGGCGGAGAGAATGGATGATTGCTCTCTCATTGTGCATTTTATACGTCTTTCGTTTATTTTTTCTTCCTTCCTTCCTGTCTGTCTGCTTTTTTATTCCACCTTGTTTTCGCATTTTTATTTCCCTTCTTTTTCTATGTAATATTACTGTATTACCTGATTAGTTACATATTTTCCCTCAAGCAAGACATCGTAAATTGTTCGGAATCGTATTTTTTTTCTTTTAATAAAATGTCGATATTTACGAACACATTTTATTTATGTAAATATTTTATCTCGAAGAGTAAGCTAATATTTTACTTAATCTATGAAAATTTAAAATGATCCAGGATAGCCTAAGCTGAAAAAAAGATTACTCTTTATCGCAATAATCCGCAAAGGCGTACTTGTTACGAACTAGTAGCGTCTGAAAGCAAGTGTACACGCTTCAAGGGCCGACTCGTTACCCTTGGAGCCGATTCACATCGCCCGGTTTGCTGCATAGAAACGCCCCAATTACGCGCGCCGTGTTAATGCCAGTCGAAAGCTCTCTTCTGCGCTCCGCGATCCGAGTTTCGTCGTCGCTCCATTGATTTCTCGTGTGTCGCTTTGCCTTTTTTTCTCGCTCGACGTCAGCTCCAGCTCTCTCGGCCGTGATCTGCCTCCTCGTCTCTTCTCGACTGAGGATCATCTCGTTTCGATTCTCACCTCGTTCACCCCGGTTCGAAGAGGATTAGTTTTATCCTGGGCGAAGCCGCTCCGATCCTACTCGTGGAGAGATATCCTACACCTGGAGCATCCTTCGTTTTGGGTGGGATTGTTTGTCTCTCTGCTGTGCTGAGGACCTTTTTGAATTCCATGTGTGAATTGCAGGAGAATATATATTGTATGGATACGTATAAAACTAATGGGTTTTATATATCTCCTCTTGATCATATAATTCGACTTTTAGTTCTGGATACGAAGGTATTTTTGTACCTTTTTCATCCTTAAAAAAAGTCGGAGATTCAATTTCGGTATTTTTGCAGTTGATGTTTCATGTAGCGCAGTGAACTTTGCGGATCTGTGCTTTATTAAATAATTCTGGCATAAAGGGATGTACTAACTCGAGGAAAGACTTTTGAAAATGACGATGGAAGAATATGTCATGTGTATCCTTGCTGGTGTATTTATTCGAAGGTTCTTCGAATTTAACATGATAAGAGCTTTTATACTCGAGCTCCTAAAAATAGGGTATGTAAGGATGCGTAATAAGCGAAAATATTGGTCACATTGGCTGACAGAAGACAGAAACCAGGTTGCTTAAGCATGGCTGACGCAGAACTATTAAATGCCAATCTCTGTAATCTTCTACCAGATGCGGAATGTACAATTCTCACAGACAGCTATTATTACATGTACGTTTTTATAAAATATCAATTTTGTCAACTTTGCGAAATCGCGTGTGAATACATGTTTCATTGAATAATGTGTACGTGAATAAAACAGTAATATTAAATTGATTACTTGTTCATCATTGATGTTTTCCATTACACTACGAGTCATGTTTAAAAGCTACGATCTATTAGTCGTGTTATCCGCATCGATATCTTTTGCGCAATTTGCCTGAAACGATAGCTACCTAGCTAGCGGCGCAGCGGCCAAAGGTTGTCAGTCCAGAGGAGTGGCTATTCACGCAGCCTTCCATTAGGCGGCCTTAACGCAGGGTATCGGGTTCAGGGCCAATGTGGAGACCTCATTTCGGCGACCGCGCGCTTGTTTGAACGGTCGTCAGGCGAGCGGCAAACCGAGTTACCGTCTCCTCGCTAACAGAGAATGCGTGTGTCGGGGCCCCGCACGTCACAGCGAGACACTTGCGGATAAAGCGCTCCGAGAATTACCTGCCTTCTCGAAATAACAGCTCCGATGTCGCTCCAGCAGAAGCTTGCCCCAATGTACACTTAGCGCAGACGAAATGTTTGCTGACGAGCACCGTTGTCTGAAAATGGTATAAAGGGGGGTTTAAAATAGACGAATGTAGCGTAAGAAGAAGCAGCAGCACAGTTCCTAGAAATTTGCCATTCTGGAAATCAGGGCCCATAACTCCATTCTAGGCTATACTTGTCAATCACATAATGAAATCTAGACGCTGTAGAATAATTTATTTTCTTATTTAAGGTGATTTCAGGTGATTATTTCTCCTAGTAATTGGATTGTTAGTTTACCTGTTTCCAATTCCATTTAATCATAGAATCGTAACCTAAATACGAAATTATATTGCAGCTAGTTTTCGTTCCGACAACGTGACCACAGGAACATAGATTTTCATGAAATGAAAATTATGTAATACTAGAGTAATAATGTAGAGAAAATAATAACCATATCGCAGTGTGCAGAGATAACTCACAATAAATTTAACGTGGTTCCTGAGTCCGCAGCCTGAGATAGCGCGACCGTCCCTTTTTTCGGACTAAATGATTCCTGCGCGATTTATAACGTGGCCGGGCGCGGTGATTGCACGGCGCTGGTGGCGATGGGGCGGGGCGGGGCGGAGCAGGGGAAGTGAGTGCGGGAGTTTCCGCGGGGGCGCGCAGAGCCTGTCGCAGCGCCGGGCTTCCGGTTCGACAGGCGGCGCGCGCCTAATGGAGACGTATGCGCGCGCGCCAGCGGCCGCCCGCCACCCGCCGCCCGCCGCCCGCCGCCCGCCGCCCACGCCCGCCGCCCGCCGCCCGCCGCCCGCCGCCCGCCGCCCGCCGCCCGCCGCCCGCCGCCCGCCGCCCGCCGCCCGCCGCCCGCCGACCGTCCCCCGCTCCCCGTCCACCCGCCGCCCGCCGCCCGCCGCCCGCCGCCCGCCGCCCGCCGCCCGCCGCCCGCCGCCCGCCGCCCGCCGCCCGCCGCCCGCCGCCCGCCGCCCGCCGCCCGCCGCCCGCCGCCCGCACCTCCCGCCCCGCGCTCGGCGGCGGCGGCAGTGGCGGGCACGGGAGCTCTTTCTGCGGGGCGACGCCGCGTTAGGTCAGCCGCGTGGGCGTTGTCCTTTCCGTTAGCCCCCACGCGGCCCCGGCCGTCCCAACGCGTTGATAGGTTTTCGACACTGCCTTGATAGCTGGGCCGAATTCATCTCCAGAATTCCAAAGGCCAGCTGTCCTGATCGGACGTTAATCGTGGTTTCTCCGATCAATATCGGGCGAATGCCTAACAAAGGGGCCACGGATCGCGCGCGATATTTCCTTCATCGTTCTTTTCTTAGATCTTTCTTTACAAACTTAATTGCATTTATATGCACTATACTACCAAACATCAGGGAATCAGCCGGAAGCCGTGAGCTTCACCTGGCCGCGTCGGTGCCCCGCCGGTGGAGACACCAGGAGGAAGGAAAGCGTCGCAAGCCCGTAGTTCGGCATCGGGTCCCAGAGGAGGAGTGCAGCTACCTCCTGATGTAAAACAAAACACGCAATGCACTTACTGGACCACATCAGTTTACGCGCGTGGAAACAGAATAATCAAATCGTCCCCTTGCTTCCCACCTTTCGCTACGCTCACAGTTTCTCCTACCCCCTACTCGTTCTTCTTCCCCCTCTCCGCATCGCTTCTCAACGATGCTAACCACCTCCCACATTCCTGAAATCACTCGCACTATGAAGTCCTTTTTCGTTCGTCATTTTCCGTCCCATCTCGCCCGACTTTCTTCCGTAACTCCGCCCAGCACCCTAATCATCCCCTACTCTTCCCAAAAGTCTCATCTCCGTCCCGTCCTCTCGTCAACTTGTCTCCGACTGATCTCTTCAACCTCTCTCCGTTCTACCCCTCGTCAACTTGTTCCACATCTTCCTTCTCTCCGTTTCAGTCATTATCGTTCCGTCCCGCATAGTCTCTTGTTGCTCTTTCCGGATCCGCTCTTCTCTTCCTTTTCTGTCTCATTTCAGTTATTTATTTTTCTTTACATTTCTTTAGGTGTGCATCATTCACAAAATTCTAACATTTCTCCCTGGTTTATTGCTGAACTTGTATCTCTTCTTGGGCGTTGATTGATTCAGCGGAATGAGGTCCCTTCTTGTCTTCGTCATATGCTCTTCTTCGCGAGCTACGTAATCCTTTGCCCAGCTGGATTTTCATTTACCTTACTCCTCCACGTGATTTACGCTTCTTGAGCAATTTATTAAGTTATTTTTCTTTACTACGGGATCACCTTCGTTCTCTCAATCCGCTTCACTCCTTCTCTATTGCACATTATACGCGTTCGTCAGATCACTCGTGTTTTATCGCACATTTTCGACCTTCTCTTCATCCAATTAAGAATAGATATAACACTCGCATGCCCTCCAATTAATTAACAACTTAACTTGCCATTTAACCTTCCAGCACAGCGGCATATTGCTTCTCTTGTAACATGCTAGGTATTACTTCATCCTCTTCCTTTCTTGTTGTTCATCTCCTTATCCAATTGTTTGTCACTTCGCTGTCTCCTTCATCTCGTGATCACCTTTCATCACAAACAGAACTATTTAAGGATTTTGGGGTTCATTAGGTTTAATGTTCAGGAAATTATTTCATTTAAAAATGTACAATATGCCAATAGTATGGCAGACATTTTTAAAGAAATGGATTTACATTTAGTAATATATTTAAATCAATTTTTTTATTCTTTGTTTTATGAATTTTGATATTTTTGTGTAATACATTGCGATTTCTTTGATGCATATATATTTCTTTTTTTACACATGAATTTAAATTTCAAATCCATTCGCGGTAGGGGCATAGATTATCTTAAATTTTCTCATAACGCTACTACTAGAACTCATGATGGAGTTTCAATTTAATTGAAGACTCATACAATTGTGTGGAAAAGCTGGAGAAAACCCACCCAATCAGTGACAATGACTTATTTCAATTTCTCATTTATTATAAACTAATATTAATAAAACACATCGCATTAATATTTTTATCACAGAGGGGGAAGGAACGAACGAACGAACGAACGAACGAACGAACGAAGGAAGGTAGGAAGGAAGGAAGTTTACGTCATTTGTAAAATAGACACCAGTCAAAAATTGATTTAAACAGATATACCAGTGTAAAATTCGGTTATTACAAAAATCATTTAATTAATAACACTGCACATTTGAAAATAATTATGAGAAATCTCAGTCATTAATTCATAGTGACTAATAAGATACAGTCATTACAAGTAAATGTGTTCAAAGAGGAGAAAAAAATGCTTTTAGGTTCGTATTGTTAATAAATAATATTACGAAATCCGAAGCTCTGAGAGTAGGTCACTTGCTGCTGTAGACGTACGCCGACTCCCCTGACCCTTTGGCTGCATTTCGGCTGAGCTCCTCCACCGCGGGCCAGCCCGCTCGCCTCCCCGGGGCGCGTGGGTGGCGGCGCCCGCTGCGTCGGCGCTACCTGCCGCGAAGGGCGCCCCGCGCTGCGCTCCGCCCGGGCGCAGCGGCAGGGGGCGGGGCGGCGCGAGGCGCAGCGGCTGTGACGGATATCTCTTCGTTAGCGGCGCGCGTCGGGTGCTGCCCGGAGCCCTAATGTGTTGAGTAATTGCCGTTCATATTTCACTTACCGTGACGAAGCCGCCAGCGGGCCGCTGCTACCGCCGCCGCGGCTATGAAGATTAATGCGTCGCTGCTTACTCGCGCAAGAAGCAGCGACGGGCAGCGCACCCGCGCCCGCCAGACTCCCCCGCCCTCGGCCCCGCCCCCGCCTCCGCCTTCGGCCATGCCTTGCTGCCACCCCGCCAGCGCACCCGCTACCGTTTGCGCCAATGTTGGCGTTCCCGCGGTCGGGTTAAACTAAGCTCTCGTGCCCTACTACGCTCCTATCCCGGATCACGCTCCTGTGCCAGACCCATGCTGTCGTGCTTGTCCACGCTCTTGTATCCTCCCTACCCCGCTCGTGTATCCGACCACGCTCGTGTATCCGACTATGTTCCCGTTCCGTACCATGCTCTCGTACCCGACTACACTCCTACAACGGACCACGCCTCCGACCCCACCTCTCTTGCTCCTGCTTCTGTCACAGTCGATTTCGAAATCGCTTCTACATCCACTTCCCTTCCCATCCCCGCCTCAGGACACCGTATTCCGTTTCCTGTGCACACGCCCTGTATGACGTGTTGTGCAGTCATATCGTTGCCCGCCACCAATCACTATCATTTCCGATTCAGCCACTGCAACCCTCGTCATTATCGGTATAACTATTACTTCTACCAAAGCCACTGATGGTATCTTCATCACGGAGTTTCTATCGACATCTATCGTATTTCGAGATCGCTATTACGGTCAGCGACATAGTACTTCATTTCATCCCGATGCCCTAAGCGTGCTATGTTGCCTTGTATCTGCCTCCGTTTACCACAAATCTTCCCTGGGGAACTACGGTCCTCCGCTCTGACCATCTTCCGTACTCCTCTTAGGTAATCCACACTCCGTGACACCATTTTATTCTTCTCATTTTATTCTTCAATGCTCATTTTTCACTTGCCCTTTTACGGACGACTGTATTTGTCACCGCTACCACAAAGATGTTGCTATTTTCTCCTTGATTTTATTGTAATTGAGGCGTTGTTTTTTCTAAATAATTTATGTCAACTACTAGGTTTATGAAAAATAGGTAAAACATTTATATGGAAATGATATTTGTTTAGGGTATTTTGAGTATCATGTGGCTTTCGATTACTCATTTACTGTTCAGAAAATGATTAGACTGTGTGGATTGATCAATTTAAAATTACAAACTGATAAATCTTGATTTTGGCCCTGATAACCGTATAAATTTAACTAAATGTTTCAATTGTGCTCGTGTGGTGCATTTAGTACCGAGATAGATTTTACGTATACGCTGTCATTGAGAAAATTAGGTGGTTGCTGAAAGCTTCCCGTTCTGCAATTCCATTGCCCCGACTTGCAACACCTCGGCGCATGGATGGCGCGGTCGTCGTTCCGTGTGGTTCTGCCCGCGAACGCCCTCTCCCGGCCGTATTTCCATTAGAGCTGCAGACCGCGTTTGGCGGTGCTGGTTCTCATCCAGCAGATGAATGGGCCGGGACCAGGACAGGCAGAGCACAAGAGAAAGTACTGCCAGTGTGTTATGGCGGTCTATTGTTCGAGTGATCTCCCTTCGGGGGCGTTTTATGCAAGGTTCTCTCGCTTTGTCTCTCTCTTTCGTGTAAGTGAGATGCGCTGCACAAACTGAATACCTTAACAACGAAATATGCTCTATCCTTTCCTGCTTCGTCTCCTATCGTTTTATTAGTTATTATAGTTGAAAAGGAGCAATTAAAAATAGCTGGCGAGAAAATAAATACATTATCATAGGCATTATGTTGTTGGATAATGTGACTATCCTTTTCTCTTTGTCATAGTACGCTTATTTATCAATTCACCAATATTTCACAAATAATTTTTTCGCTGTTAATGGGAGAAACAGAATATTTTTCGAACCCGTGTTTGTTTTCCTCAAAATCGTCGGATTGTACCGCAAAACAAAACGACTGGCCAATAGGGGAGCGTAAGTACGAATACAATCGTTCTCGGTCCCTCCCCCTCCCCGTCATTGTAATGAAATTCTCAGCGCGAAACTTCGGGGTCGAGATTCGGTCTCGTGCGTATTGCACCCACTTTACGCCGCTTTCATTTATTCGACCTCGGTCCTCCCGCCCTCGTAACCGGCCGCCGAATTTTGTTTTTGCTCGTCGGCGCGGGCGGCGGCAGCAGTGGCGACGAAAACGCAAAACTGCGCGCATGGGAAAACTTCCCGGAAGCTCCCGAGTGAAACCTTCCGGGGCGCGTTCTCAAATCTCGCCGCGCACGCAGCGGGGTGCGATTATGAGGCGCCCGCGACGCGGGGTTTTTATCCGCACGCAGGGGATCCTGCGATTATTCGAACGCACCTTTCCCCGCGTGGCCGCCCCGCTGGGGGGAAAACGTGTGCGAGGGAGTGCGTTTGCCGGTTCGTTGCGGCGGTTACGATGCGCCGCGTTCCCACTACGCGTAAGAGAAGCGCTGCGGTGGGCGCGCTCCGCGCGGTGGACCTGTGGTGGTCGTGTTGAAGGAAAAAAGCTCAATAGAATAGACAATGACGCAATTGGGATTTTTCAGTGCATTTAGGTGGAGGACTATAGGGGTAGTGTTCAGCTAACTTGTTTTATTACAAACAAGTATATACATATATAATTACGCACAATTTAAAAATTATTTTATTTGTTGACTCATAGTTATCCATAGCGTATTCAGTGGAGATATTTGTAGAGATTTGTTACTATAGAAAATTACTAAAACTGTACTTGTGAATGCGTATCCTCTGCTTCTGGTTGAGGCATGAGTCCCTTCCCTCCTATTTGGATACACCCCTGGAAACAGCGAAGTACCGTTCACGTTATCTGGCTTATATTCTAGCTCGAATTTAAATGTACTTGTGTCCTTGTACACATTCACTAATAATCACATTCAGAAGGAATAGATAACTTTATATATATATATATATATATATATATATATATATATATATATAATGTGTAGAAAGACTTACGGAGACGCGTTTTGCACATATCTGTGAACATAAATCAGCATGCATTTGCTTGCTCGATTTTTAACTTGCTCGCTGTTTACTCGTCACTGACTAGAAAAAATACAATATTTTTTTCTTTTTGCATTTTCTTCCCGGCTGTTTAAAAGGATAATACAAAAAATATTTGACACATTTGGACTTCGATGTCACTGGGTCGTTTGTTTCATGAATACTCTATAATTTCGAGTCTAAACGTTAGTAATTACGTTTCAAAGTCCATTAAAATGTCGCTTCTTGAAATTCAAATGTAAATGTATTATGAGATATTTGCTATTATTAAAAAATCGTTATGATAAATTAATATTTTTGGATGCGGTTACAAAAATACTTTTTTCGCCAAACAGTAGTATACGGATAAAATAATAACTTTTTGAATAAGAAATATCTTTCATTGACTGCACCAGTTTTATTTGTGTTGTAAAGAATTCAATATTATTAAAGTATCCATCTGTTTACTGCTTACTAACTTGTATGGTAAAACTCTACTGGAGCATTTCATTTAGCTCCGCCTTTGCACGGCGCCATCTATAGGCCTGCTGGCGAGCGCACGCGATTTAATTGGGTAATTGCTTTCTTTCTAATTGGCAGAACTCTCGACTGCGAGATCTGCTCTTCCATTTAATTTCAAATTTGTGGACTGGGGAAATTGCCTCCGAATACTGGCAACAAGCGCGCAATTTCTGTAGGATTCTTCTACATTTTGTTAATTAACAAAATTCTTTCACCCGTTCTCAGAACCAGTGGAACATGCATTGGTAGGAGACAGTGTCCCCCAAAATAGCTCATTTGACCTACACCTGCGAGATGTAGAAGGCAATTATGCAATCTTTCAGGTTATTTGAAACATCGAAATGATAACAATTTGTACAAGAATACTTAAGAAATAATGTGACAATATTTCATTAATCATTCTGTGGGATGACGGAAAATCCCCTTCGGGCATTTTCAGCGGATGCTGAACGCGACGTGGCTGTGTGTTTGTGGAAAGAACGCATATGATGAATCCCCCCTGTATGAGTAGAAATTATCTAATGATTGCAAATTAGATCTGATTTACCAATCATATGTGCAATCAAAATTAGTATAGAATTTGTAAAATCTCATGGAAAATGTACTATTTGTTTATCACCAAACAAATAAATACACGAACGAATGTGGAGATTCGTTCTAAAGTAGCATTTCGAAATTGTGAGGACGGCGATTGCGGCAAGGGCTTAGTTGGACTGGAGGACGTAGTTTCTAAATAAAACGTGGACAACAAGCCAATTTCTACCATGGCATTAGCAAACAAGTTGATGTACGATCTGCGTTCAGGATGAAAACACACATGTTGGATTCAAAAAGAAGCATCTCTTGCTTCACACTGACAAACTTTAGTGAAACATTTTCTATTTGCTTAAAATGACTGCTTTTAAAAGTATTGTTGCGCGAGCAATTAGAGTTAGTATTTAATCACAATTCTGTTTCCATTCCTTCCAATCGAGTTTGAGGATTCTTGACGAAATAACTTGTTCCATTCTTTCTCACTACAATCTAGTAACGCCACTCTAGTAGGTCCACGATCTTAAACAAAGCCACCCACAGCCTTGTCTCGCCGCCTCCCGAAGTCCTCTACCCCCTCCCTTCTACTCGTAACCGCTCCGCCACCTCTCGCTAGACAATTGCCCTCAATGGCGCACCCCACCTGCGCTCACGTACGCCGACACAAGCGCGCGTGCCGGCACCCCCGCCGCTGCGACACACGTTCGCAGCGCCCAGACCGCAGAGCCAGCACCTCCGCAACCCCCACTGCCACCATCGACGCTGCCACTGCCAGCCTCACCCCTATCATCGGGGTTGCCACCACCGCCCCATTTCCACTGCCTCACTGTCCCACCACCCCCGCTCCCCCCCACCACCACCGTCCACGCTCCTACCTCTCTCACCCCCACCGCCGCCATCAACGCTGCCTCTGCCACGCTCCCCGTCATCATCTGGCTTGACACCGCCCCTACCACCATCGCCTCATCTCTACTGCCCCACCGTTCCACCATCACCCACCCCCACCACCACCGCCACGGTCCCACCACCCTCCCCACCACCACCACCGCCATCGTCCACGCCCCTTACCGCTCCCACCCTCACCGCCACTACCACTTGCTTCCTGACTGTCACAGATACCCCCTCCTCTTCCCATGCTCAATCGCTTCCACCTTCCCTTCCGACCCATTGCCACCACTGCCCCCATCGCTCGCCGCCCCCACCGCGCCGCCGCCGCCGCACGTCGCAAAACGGAATAACGCGCGATTCGCGTTAACGTGCTTTTAACGCAGTGCGGGCTGGCGCCGCCGCCTTCGCCGCCACGTTATCGCCCCGGCGTCGCTGAATGCTAAGTGCGAGCACGCGTGCCGCCGCCGCCGCCGCCGCCGCCCGCAGGTTAATGAAAGATTAATTAGGGGCCGCATTCGAACGCAGCGTACTTCGCCGGCTGCAGGAATTGTAAACACGCAACGGCGTCGGAAGCGGCGGCGGCGGCGGCGGTTGCGACGTAGGCTGCTGAATAATCCCGCTTCGGCGATGCGCTGTAGAGTTGGTAGCGGAGACGATGTGTGTTCGACCCGCGTTGGAACGGGGGAGGACGGTGAGGGTGGAGTACGTGGTGTGTGTGCGAGTGTGTTTGTGTGTTCGTGGAAGAGTACACGAGGAGGAACCTAGAATGCGAAATGGTTCGGAAGTGTTTGTGATGCGGGGCAGGAGATCGGTGCGGGGCGTGGAGAGGATACGGAATGAGGTCCTCCGCTCAACTCGCGGATTAGTCTGGGAAACTAGACCCAGGGAACGGGGGGAGGGGGCCGACGGGGTACTGTTCTGAACGTACAGTTTCGTTTATTGCTTTTTCGCGGAGGTTGCGGTCCTTGTTGGGAACTTATGTAATCAAACTCAGTTCAATAATATTTTGAGATTTTTTGCGAAAAACAATTCACTTCGTATATTAAGTAATTTGAATCTGGCTTTAAAGTATCGATGTTGAAGGCTAATTGATGTTTTTATAATGCAAAAGAAAATCTAAAATAAGAAATCCTTCCATTCCAGTGAAGATACAAGACTCCAAGCTCTGTTTTATTTCCATATGTTTTGTGACTTATTTTTCCTCTACAGCGTCACCAAAAAACTCTATTTTACATTCGATTTGTGTGATACTACACTTGAGAAGATCTCTGTTTTACAAATAGTTCATTGCCCATTTACTGGCTGTTTACTCTTACGAGAGCAACTCATTTACATCCCCCATACACAATATTGTTTCGTTATTGACATTCTTTTCATCTTAGCGTTTTTCTTGTATTCGCTGCTCGCTTCCTGTACAGCAATAAATTGATCTCCTCTTCGTATCATTAATTCTTTTGTGGCTTGTGATGTTGGTTCTCAATAATGAAACTGGTTTTCTTTCTTCCACGTTCAGATATATCTCTGCCCCCTACCACTTTGCACCTTATTCGACATGACCGTCACTGTCAATGGTTTCATCACACTAATTTCACAGTGAACGATTCTGTCTGCAACCACACAGATCGACGTCGTTACGTATATCTGGTAATTGTTCACATTGCTTTTCGTAATTTATTGTTTACGTGAGCTCATAAGAAGTGCATTCAGTAATGTAGCGTTCATCATTCTTATGCAACATGCTAAAACCGCTACGCTCAGTAAATTTGAAGCTGAAAATATATTTTCCGATCTTGTTCTTGTAAGGCTAGTCATTCGTGCCCTCTATCCCTCCACACGTCCACTCTGAATTGCTGTCACCTGGTCCCATTTCCATCTACACCCGTTCCCTGCCCCGTTGCCCATATCCTCTGCTTCCCACCGGACTACCTCCACGCCCCGTTTCCGTTTCCCTCACAACTGTTCCGCTGCCACCCCTCTCCGCTACCATCTCCAACCGTAACTGCCTCCAACCGTTGCCACCTCCATCCGCTATCACTTTCAACCGCTACCACCTCAAGCCGGTACCACCTCCAGCCGCTACCACCTCCAACCGCTACCACCTCCAACCGCTACCACCTCCAACCGCTACCACCTCCAACCGCTGCACACCTCCAACCGCTGCCACCTCCAATCCGCTACCACCTCCAACCGTTACCACCTCCAACCGCTACCACCTCCAACCGCTACCACCTCCAACCGCTACCACCTCCAACCGCTACCACCTCCAACCGCTACCACCTCCAACCGCTACGATCTCCATCCGCTACCGCCTCCAATCCCCACCACCTCCACCAGCTACCTACCCACCACCACCTCCCCGTTCTGTCGTCCCTCTGCTGCCACCACTTCGTTTCTGTACTTCCACGTTCCGGTTTCTGGCATCCCACTCTCCCCTGTGCTGCATATGGATGCGTGGCGCCCCTTACGTGGGAGCGCAGACGCAATCGCTTCGTTCCTTGTGGAGTTGAACGTCAACACTGGAGGGCGATGTATGCGAAAGTGTTGCATCGGTGAGGGGCGAGGGTTTGTAAGTTGCCGTGACACTCGAAAATGACGAGGAATCTCTCCCTAGCGGAGCTTCTTGTCTTCAAGAATAGTTGAGGAATTCAAACGATGCGGTGGATGTTAGTTTCAACACTTCAGATAATTCATTTCAGGTTAGTGTTCTCTACGGAATATTTTCAGTAACAATGTAGAACAAAAAAATAATAGTTGATTTTGAATTTTAGTGACTTTAGTGATAATTATTAATGCATATACATGAAAATATAATTGAAAGTGCCACTTGCTTTATGATTGTATATATATATTTCAAATGTTTAAAATTAATATACACTATTGTATTCAGTTTAGAGCTCAATAGTGTTTTATACGAACCATAATATCATGAACGTATTTAGCATAAACTGTATATTCAGGTATCTTTTTCAGATCTCATTTTCTTCCACGCACTTCAGGTCAAACTTCCACGCACTTCAGGTCAATATTTAGCAGCAAACTGCAGTAGGTATCATTTGAGTCTTTTAAATCTGAAATTTTACGAAAATACAGTATTTTATTCCTACTAAAATGATATATCCTGGAAAAAGTCTCTCTGAGTTGTTGATATATATTATTTTAGCATTTCATTAGTGAATAGTTTAAAATTTTAGTACTTTCTAGTAATATCTTATTTTACGGTCTAAATATTACTGTTTTATAACTAGCCAAAATGAAAGTTTTATACATGTAGCTGTAAACATGTCACGTCGTATATTGTTCATGAAGGAAAGCAATTATTTTCCTAACCGAAAGAAAATTATAATTTGTTAAACTATAATAATATTGTAATTATTATTAAACTATAAATGTAATAATAATTATAATATGTAGAAATTATAATTTCTAAATGAATATGAGCTAACAAAATCATAAAGTGATAATGACCCAGTTCTCAACTGCACTCTTTCTGTCTCTCTGCGCTCACGACGACGTTTCCAACGTGCCGACGTTCAGGTCGAGTCCACCAATCGGCGCGGCGTTTGTCCTAATGAACCAATAAAAACGCCGCGCGAGGCGCCTCCGCTGCGCTGCACTCCGCAATGGGATTGGCGTCGGCCCGCCCCGCGGCGACGGCGGGAAGCACGGCGGCGCCGGCCGGCCGGCCGGCCAGGCGGAGACAAAGGCAGATGGACATTAGGGCCTCGCGCGGCGCCGGTTATTGGAATATTGATGAGCTGCGCCCGTCCCGTCCGGTCCCCTCCCGTCCTACGCCCCACTGCGCTGCCGCAGCGCCCTTCCCCGCTCGTCCCGCCCCGCCCACTCCCGTCTCGTCCCGCTCCCTTTCGTTCTGTGCCTCCCCTTTCCATCACCCCGCCTCACCTCGCCCCCACCCGCCATCTCCCAACCCCCTTCCGCCCTTTTTCACGTGCCTCACCCCGCCCGGTGCGCCCCGTCCTATCATCCTGGCCCGTCCCATCCCGCCCACTCCGCCTCACTCCGTCCCATCCCGTCCGCTCTGCCCCATCCCTACCTGACTCGTCCCTTCCCGCCTATCCTGCCCTCTCCCTCCCCTATCTGCCCCGCCCCATCCCCACTAATCCCACCCCTCGATATTCCCATCTTGCCATGCTACCCGAACAGTCGTTTTGCCACTTCTCACTCCACTACGATTCTGTCTCCCCCCTCTCTCTCTCTCTCTCTCTCTCGCCCTCTCTCCCTCTCTCTCTCTCTTTGGTCATACCTCACACCGACCATCGCCACTCCACCCCTCCTCCTTTTCACCGTTTTGTTTCAGCTCACTCCTTCCCATTCCCTCTGAACTGCTCCTTCTCCCACTGTCCTCCACCTCATCACCTTTGCCCTTTCTTCCTCCTTCTTTTCTCCCTTCCCACCTTCGCTCTTGTCGCTCGTCCTGGCTCTTGCGACTGGCCAACTCAAACAAGGAGCGAAGCGCTCGAGTTCACAACTTAATGAAAGGGTATTCGTTTATTTCTCATTTCTCTCTGAAAGAGAAGTTAATTTGGAGGTGGTAACAAGACAATTCACCGGTGATTCAAATGGAGCCATGTATGGTGTTTGATGGGTGCGTACTTATTCAGAACTTTATTTCTACTGAAAGTTTGTTGAAGTCTTTAGTATTTGGAAGACAAATGATTGTAACGTCCTCCCACGTTTTAAAGCCCTTTTTTATTTTTTTCTCCATTTTCTCATTTTATTTTTCTCAATTTTCTCAAGTTATTTTTTATCCGTTTTCCCATCTTTCATATCCCACATCTATTTCATATATTTTATGATTATATCGTCTGTGGACTCCTTTGATGTTTAATTTCAATTTTCCATTCTGAGGTTAGGATTCAAAATTTTATATTGACAATATTCTGCCGTAGTGCATTGAATTAGCGTTCCTGTCCATTGTTCGAAATGTCTAAAGCGTTCTTGATTTTTCAAAACATTCGTGAATTCTTTTGGTAATATCGGCTATTGTTTGGGATGTATTTTTAAATAACATGCTTCATTTATGACGATGAAACCAATAATGTCAGCAATCAAACACAGAAAGAAAGGTATAAATATTATAGAGCATTTTCGCTGTTTTTTGCACTGCAGCTTTTTCCTACTTTTGTCTTGACTGTTCTTCGTAACAGTGTCGTCAGTTATTGAAAAAAATAATGAAAAAACATTCGGGGACGATAATGAATTTCATGATCAATATTCTGAAGAATTCGTGCTGCAGTATTCTGAAATAACTCAGTTTTGAATTGAACTCGTTAGAGTTTGTGTTTAAAGAGGTGAGACGATGGATTCCGTAAAAATTAATATCTTAATTCCCATTTCACGGAAGTTTCAAAATTATTGTATTTGAAAAGAAATCTTTCTGTGGGTTATTTTTCTTCTAAACGTGAAGATTTTAACTTGAAGGGTGAAAGGTGATTTAAAAAACACCTTTGTCCATGTAATAGCGTGTGAAAAAAGGAAGTTGGTTGCCTCTACATAATCTCTCTCGTATGTGAATAACATTTGCTTTAGTCGAGTATGAATCTGTTTACCGTTAGCAATCCCCCGCTTTAATCGCCGTCACCGGAACCACTAGCAGGTCACGTACTCTCCAACTAGCAGGATGTACGTCTCCTCGCCCGTGTGACCAGACAGGATCCGGAGCTTTTAGCGGTGGCCATCTAACTTGCAAAATCGCAATCGGCGCGGGCCGCGGCGACGGCCGTGACGCCGCGCGGGGCGGCGGCGGGCCGTGGCGGTGGCGGGCTCCGCGCCGGAGGGCTCGCGTCTCCGCGCCGGAAAACGCTCTGATTTTCCGGGCTAGCTTTAATGTACGCACGACCCCATATTTAATGCCGGTTCCGTGTCCTGCGCATAGCTCATCGGGCGGTTCACAGAGGAAATTAAGGGAAATGTTCGACAGCGATGACGTTGTCAGGCATGTCAATGGGCGGAAGCCACTCTTTTGTTTTGTTTTGTTGTTTGTTTGTTGTTGTTTTTTCGTTTTCTGCGCGGATGTTCCGCTTCGTTTCGATTCGGTGCAGTATGAAATAATGAATTCTAATAAGGTGCGAGTCGTTATACTCTGTGTGATTGACTACATCACTCGTTAGAATTTGTTCGGACACAACACGTTGATCAATTTTTTTAATACGAATGTTCCTGTTTTCTAGTATTCATTTTATATGCATTCTAATTTATGATGTGATAGCAGTTCTCTTCAGACATAAAATGTGAGGTAAATTTTGACGTGTATCTTCCCTTTTTGGTAAATAAGTAGGTTAACATTAAATTAAATTATTATCTGAATATTTTACGAGTTTTGTGGAACCTCTCTGAACGAAACAGTTCTCAATCATTCATATACTTTAACATCTACGTACTGAATTTGCAATTAGAAAATGAAAAATATATTAATCTCTTCGGTTTTACAATTCTTGTTTTCTTGGAAATAATTTAAATTATGCAACCTTTAAATACCTTTACAGTTATTCCCATCCGTATTTGAACACTTTCTGGAATTACTCAGCATTTTAATTTAGTTGCAGAATTTTTTCAATTTGTTTGTTTATAATAAACGTTTGCCAGGAATGGAAATGAATAATCAAACTGGTTTTAATAAATCAAATTAGTACGTTCATTTTTAATGGATGATCATTTAAACCCCTAATTAATCTAGCAGTACTCTAATAAAAATATTGAGAGAGGACAATTCCTTTACTTGTCAAAAAGAGTTTCTTTTTTAAGGTATAATAGTTATTCAAATATGTGACTAAAACGCTCAGCATGGAGTGCGGATACAACGTACGATCTCTCGCATTATATTATTAAAACTTAGAAATAAAATAAAGAGTATTGTTATATATATATATATATATATATATATATATATATATAGTATGCATGGTAGGAGCATCTTTGAATTCAGCAATCCAATCGAACATTAAAAGAACCATTACGCTGTAACGCATGTGATCCCATTTTAACTGCTAAAGCGACGTTTCCTATTCTAGGCTTCGCGTCTAGTAAGTAGAGCGCCGTGAAGTCGTAGTGCCCCCTCGGGGACGAGCAGAGCCCAGAAGGCGAGCAGTTGGCGACGCGGTCTCCTCGCCGCAGGCTGTGGCAGTGGCAGTGTGTGCATTTGCACAGTGTGTGCAAATAACGATGTCCGCAGCGTACTCTCTTTGATTTCTGACCAAGAATTGTTATAAACGAAATATTTTTAACACACACGGGAATGGCAGGTTAATAAACGAAAAAAATGCGTAAAACATATGTTTTTGTTGCGGTTTTGAATGTTTATGTATACTTTCAAAGTTGCTATTTTTGTTGGACATGTCCGATTTCATTTGAATCTTGATTTACTCATATTGCAGATAAAGCGCGAATTCTTTGAGTAAATAATTTACTCTTGATTAGAAAATGCGAGTGGAAGTTTCAGGTTTTGTCTAGCTATTTTTAAAGTAATTTTATTTAAAAAATTGTTTTTTATATGAACACACATTCAAATGACTACAATTACAATTAAAGAATTAATATGTATTCAGAATAAATCCATAAAGTAATGCCTAGTTATCGCATCATTTACGTGAGTGATTCGGATTTTCACATGTACTACAATGTATTTTTCTCTTTTCTAATATTTGATTATTTTCATTTTCATTCTTCATGTTCTTCTTTCTTTCTCTCTAAATAAGAAAGCAAATAAACTTAGATAGATCGCTATCCATTCTTCTTATATTTTCTCGTGCATAAGTATTCGACCCAGTTAGGAAATGGGTATCATTACGTAACATATTCGAATCATTATTTAGGACATTTCTTTAAACTTCATTCTTCATCCCTAATGATAACACATGCAATTATCCAGCGGAAGCTAATGGCAAACCATCACTGTGGAAATCTACCGAAGGAAAGGGTGGCATTAAAGACGTAAACTTCCTCCCTCGCCTGCGCTCGCCAACCGAGAACGGCACTCGTCATAAAAGGAAGCAGGTTTTGTATGCGCGCGTTTGGGCGGATTTCGGCCCAATGCGCCGCGTCGCCCACTCTAGGCGCCAGGCACGCCCAGGAAGCTATGAAAGCGTTATTCCGCGCCGCCGCGCCGTCCCATCCGACGCGGCCGACCCTGCGACTGCCGGCACCGGCGGCGGTCGCTATGCATACATGCATACGGTCGCACGCCGCCCCGCGCCGCCCCGCGCCGCCCCGCGCCGCCCCGCGCCGCCCCGCGCCGCCCCGCGCCGCCCCGCGCCGCCCCGCGCCGCCCCGCGCCGCCCCGCGCCGCCCCGCGCCGCCCCGCGCCGCCCCGCGCCGCCCCGCCCCGCGCCGCCCCGCGCCGCCCCGCGCCGCCCCGCGCCGCCCCGCGCCGCCCCGCGCCGCCCCGCGCCGCCCCGCGCCGCCCCGCGCCGCCCCGCGCCGCCCCGCGCCGCCCCGCGCCGCCCCGCGCCGCCCCGCGCCGCCCCGCGCCGCCCCGCGCCGCCCCGCGCCGCCCCCGGCGCAAACGGACCTCCCTCCTAACGACCGCCGTCGCAGAGGGAAAACTTCCAAGTTGCCACAAGTCTCACTGGTCATAACGGACGACGTCACATAGATCTCTAGACGTAGCAACTTGTTCACGTGCTCAACCTACTCTTAGAGTAGCAGGTGTGATTAGATCATTGTCGTTGCCTTTGCAAGTGAATCTGACCGGTAGGGTTCGATGGAATTCAGCTGCTCTCTACTAGGCGAATAGCGGAGTTGTAATTTAACATATGGGCATCGCACCGCGCGTGGTCTTTCCTTCCTCATCTTTATCCTATCCTCTCCCCTAACATACGTCCGTACACACATTTAAAAGCATTACGCTAATACACATGTCGGGATACAAGGCAGGGTCTTAGAGATTTTCTCCGCTGGGGCGGTGCCGAGCCGGAGGACATACCTTAAGAGGGAATCCCCTCACAAGGCGACGACGTGTGGGACAGTGCCGGATCTCGCCATTCGGCGGAGGATGAACACTGGTTTCTCACGGGATAAAAGTATTCATTCCTGTAACCCTACTAATGACCATAGCAGTTGACGTGCCCGGAAACACCAACCAATCATACAAGAGAAATAAACAAGTTCATCCAGTTCGACCAGAACAAGTTTATTGTCCATTTAAGAAACAAAATTTCCGGCTGCTCTACAATATCATCTTAAGGATGAGTGAATGTTTCCCTAGATATCTTGTGTAAATGTTTTTATTTGTTTGATTATTGCGCATTCATAGATTCTTCAAAACGCTTCATTTACGTTAACAAAAATAAAAGTATCGTTTTCATTAAAACAGTTGGCGTGGAAACACTGAATTCTTTAACTTGTTAGTTTCCACCATTTTGATTTTAATTAAGTTATTCAACTTGTGTCATTGCCAGACTTATTAGATTGTTCGTTTGTTTAATTATCAAATGTCTTAGATTGGTTCAAAAGTAATAAGAGTGATAAAAATCTAGTCATCGTTCAAAAATGTAACTCTCATTTCTGAGCGCTTTCAAGTGGAAATGATTAACTGCTCTGGTGTCATGATAAAGAAACAAAAGCACCACATAGGTGCATACTTCTATGGGTTATATATTACAATAATTTAGTTGTCGATCGATAGTGTAATGGGAGACTGGGAGAGGTGGCTCAGGGCAATAACGAATGTCACTGCAGTGCCTCTGACCGGGAGGTCCTCGATTCGAATCCCGATAGTGGCAGGGATTTTCCGAAACTAGCTAAGTAGCTGGGTCACAATCTGTAGCTGTCTGCAGAATTCAGTGGCTGGCTGCTCTGACCAGTAGTTTTTCGTGGTTTCTTCCAATCAATCCCAGGCGAATGCCGGAGCAGTACCCTAACAAACGGGCCACGGACAACAAATGGCAACAACGGGTCTCTTCCTTGTCCTATCCTCACCTTTACTTACACATACACTTACATACACTACACTGGTACACATGTCGGGAGGTTAAAGTTTGTCTCGGCTGGGGGTAATGCCCTGCTGGTGGGAGATGCCTAGTTGAGAAACCCCCGCTAGCCGACCATCGGCCGGCACCGGATCTCACCATTCAGCGGAGGGATGATCACAGCCTCTTCCCGAAGAAAAACATGCTTTGTTCTCACAGGACTTATGACCATAGCAGTTGACGCGTGAGCCACCTAACCAATCATCTAAATACATAGCGTTCGCCTCGGCGCTAATGTCAGACAGTCGTTCATAAAAACCGCAGGATTCTTCTTAGGATTCCGTTGTCACGAGGCATCTCCGAGTCTGCCTTCGGCATGAAATTAGTGTAAAATCGTTATTGATGACAATGAGGATTTTATAGTATTCACCAAGGTGATGTCTACGAAGTCATAATAAGAGCTCGGTTGTCAATCGTGTAGGTTGTCTTCTACTATTGACAAACTGCCGATTTCTTCTGTTCATGACGAAAACATTAATAGAGATTTCGAAAACCTCATTTTAACACTCCGCACCTTCAAGTTGAATCAAGAGGAACATGCAAAATTGATACATTCCTGTATAATTTATTCAATAATAGTTTTGAACTTGTCACTCATAGCATTACTATCACTTTTACCTGAAGTTAAAGAAATCACTTTTTAAAATTTAAGGTTACTTCTTCACGTTCTAACTCATTATTGTGATTTTCGTTTCATCTATTTCATTGCAATATTCATTTCACGTGTAAATTTCTTGCGACTGTATCTCGAGTTTTGTTTCGGTTTTCTATTTTTTTTTCTAAAGTTTCCGAGATAGAATACGTATTTTAATGATATCTTTCTTCATTTGACATTTTGAAGTGGATTTTGTAATGAATAATCTATTCATTCAAACGTGCCATTACAATTTGCATTGCCACTACACATCTGCTCTAACTACGCGGTAGTCTCATTTTCCATGATGAAAACGGTAAACGGCGTGAGTGTGAAATTATGCATTGTAAATTGGATCGAGAACATTTCATTAATAATTACCGTTCATTATTGAAGTTTACGTTATTATTTCGTTATATTAATTTTGAATGAATTAGTTTATTTCATACTCTCCACTACTTCCTGCAATACTCAGTGAAATACAACTAAAAGCACATACAAAGGCAAATGAGTTCCTCCGACAGTCAACTTGAAATTCGATTTTGGAAACTGTAAGTCTTGTTCATTAAACATACGGCCATACATATCTGTTAAATAATATTAAGCAAATTGTAAGGTATGTGGGTGGCTCTCCGACAGAGAATATTGAAACTGTTCTCTACTGATATACGAGGTTCCATATACTGTGCAAAATTGCTTGTATTCGGAGTGAATAATCGATCAGAGTACATTTGTATGTTTTTCTTTCATTTTATTGTTTTTTCAGGCACTGTATAATTAGGTTGTAATTATTATTATCTTCTAAATCCATTGCGTTCGCCAGAAAATGCCATTCAAAATCTATGAACAGTCTATTTCTAGAATAATTCTTTAAAACGGATTAAAAATCTTTAGATTTCCATTTTTCTTCTTCAATCAGTATTCCAGTTTTGGCGTCTTTTAACTCGAAGGTTTTTCAAATCTTCCTTCACCGGATCTTAATCAGTTCCTACCTCTTCCTCTCCTAACGATCACGCTCCCTACATATCACTTTTTTCCATGACGTCCACATTCTACTAATTTATTCAGAAAAGTTGAAACGTTGGTGTTAATAACCACTTGTAGGATCTGTTTTGATATCAGTGCGAAAAACCGAACATCAAATACCAACCTAGGTCAAAGTACTCACGCCGACACGCCCTCTTCGCAGATTCCGGGGTGATGTGCCCTGACGCGTCCCGCGCCCCCTCCGCGGAAATAAGAATCGTGCGAGAGGGAGATATAATGGAGTATAAACGGGAGTTTTTATTGGCGTAATGTTTCCGTGCTGCGGTGTGAGCCGCCGTGGGAGCTGCGGCAACGCAGGTCGTAAGAAGACAGCACCTCCCTCGCCGCCGGGCCCGCGCGCCGCCCCCCGCCCCTCCCCCTCCCGCTTCGACGTAGCGTGCTCCCCGCGGTCGTTATTGGGTCGTTCGCGTAGCCGCGCCGAACCCACGCGCCGGTTATTGAGTAATGGCGCCGCTGCGATTTACACTTTCGCCCGTAGGCGGGCGTAAAGTAGAGGGCGCTTGTAATTAAACTTCCCACCTCTCGCCACTTGCTAGAGCAGCTATCCGCCCTTCGCCCCTCTCTCGTGCAGTTTAGGGAAACTCTCGGAGATGCGGTGGAAGCGACCCAATGTTTCGAGTCTGGGCTCTGGGGGTAAGGGATTCAGGGAAACATGAGTGAAGAGGGAGGTAAAGAAGGACTAAGGGAGTCCCTCAAGGTGTTTTTACTATAATTTGCGATTTTTATTTCATGATTTTCTCCTTCTTCTGCTATCTTAATTTTAAAACGCTTGTTGGAGTAATTTCAATGATATGAAGAGCATTAGATTTTTTCTTCTGTCTTACGCCATTCTCTTCTCCCTTCTAACTTCAACAATCGGGTGTAATGAATAATAAATGTAATGAATTATTTAGACTGAGAGTAAAATTTTTTCATAATGGCCATTTCATTACCCACTTCTTGATTTTCCTCCTATCGCGAATGAGCGGCTGCCTAGTGTGATTTGAAAGCTCTCTTTCAGTTAACCAGTGTGTCAAACTTCATACTTACTCTTTCCGATACGTATTTCCAAACACAATATTGTCTATACTTTTGTGTACCAGAATGGCAACCGTGTCCGCGTTATTATTACATTAAAGCAAAAAATATGTATATTTTAAACTTCAAAAGTCTCATTTTCGTGAAATAAAATATTAGTAATAATTAATCAGCATCTGTAGCCTAAGGCAGCAATGTAACAAAAATATCTCCAACACAGACGAACAAAGTCATACTCTTGTGTTTCTTCAACAATCTTCTGAAAAGTTAAATGAGTTTGCACTGGAAATTAAAAAAACAGCTTTTTCCTCGTGATTATTTTGTTATTGGCAATATCTATTCGTTTATTGATTTATATTATTACTGAAATATATGATTACATTACGACCCTTTGATGTTCTTGAATCTCTTGGCTTTTTGTCTCATTTGTTTTGTCGCTGCTTTTTTCGTATAACGAAAGTGTTCTTTGACGATTAAGTTGCCTTTTAGGCAAACGTATTTACATTAAAATTGATTTGCAATCCGTTTCCATGTTAAACAGAGTACCTCATGTCTGGTTTAGCTGCTTGTAATGAATGTCGTATGAGTCATTTTCAAAACAACTGTTCGCCGTTCACCTGTTCTTATCTTATGTTCCATCTACAGGTGATTTCTTTTGGTTAGTTTCCAATGTAACGAGGAGAAAAAAGTATCTTCCTTATGCGTGTATATAATTATTCACTGCGGAATGTGTACGGTTGTGTGGACATTCCATTAAACTTTTCCTTTCATCCAGCAATATTCTCGTATTTCAGTTATGAAGATTCCGAATGAAAGTGAAATGCCTAATATCAGTGACACAGCTAAGGAATTTCAGCACACACAAACCGTCATAAGTCAGTAATAACGTATTAAAAAGTAACTTTTACTAATGTTTACGCTAAAGAAAGTCATTGTATATTTGGATTGTTAACGTAGTAAATATTAAATGAGTCAACTAATAAAAATTATTTTATATTCAGTATCAATGAAAAATTCCTCTGTAAGGAAGCATCAAATGGACTGGGCACTACCTGTATCATCCCCCTCCCCCCCCCCCGAGAAAAATGCGCTCTGCTAATTTGGTACAAAGAATGGAACCAAGCAATGCAAATGTTTGAAACAATAACTTATTTGACTTCCGTCGACATATTCTGGGATAAATGCTAATGTTTTTTAGTAATCTTTCTCTTAGTAATCTCAAGTCGGTTACAGAAAACTTTTTTCTCTTTATCTATTTATCATAGAGTCTGTCTCTAAATATACTATAACATGCGCAGTTGTCAATTGTATCCCCCTACTCAATATTTTTCTTATCTATCAATGTCGACCGCACAACATTAGTAACCGCATTACTTTCACCAGTGTCTGTATTGTCACCATAACCACAACCATCATCGTGATTTTCACAACCAACACTACCACAGTGATCACTACAACCATCAATGCCATCACAATCACCACCAATACAGCTCCAACCGTTCCATCGTCAAATCACAACACCAGTAGGCGTTAATGACTTCACTACCTTTATCATCACTTTATGAAGGTTTTAGCCACACCATCAATTTATGATAGTGTTAGATTCGCATCGTGTTATACCCTAACTGAAATCTATCGTAGCCCATCGACATCACCATCTCCACATCTGTCTCCCTTAACGTCATTACCGTGCACAGTACTGCAATAACGTCATCACCGGCAACCAGTACGATAGCTTCTCATAATCGGATCCCTCTATTCAACTCGTATCTCATATCAAACTCCTATCCCTCTATCAAACGATACCATAGCGGTGGCTGGACGCACACAGTCAGTGGTCTGCGTCCTTGGCTCTGTAGCTGGATAACAATCATTGACGCACACAGATTCATTTCTTATCCTCAAAAACTCGATAGTCTCCAATGGGGTCTGAAGTTTCTCTCCCACATGGAAAGAACCGGGAGTTCTCGCAGAACCACAATGATGCGTTCACCTCCGTCCGGAAGACTCTTTTGCTCTTGGCGCATGTGGGAAATAACCGTACCCAGGGATGTCATTGATTTAGCAGTAAACGTGGCAGAGTTTTAACTCTTTTTGACGTAAATAAATAAATAAATAAATAAATAAATAAATAGATGGTTGAACCCTCTTTGCTGAATTCTCTAAAGATTTGGGAGAAGTTGACAGACAATTTGTCAGATGCTAAATGCGTGCAACAGTTCTGGTCATAAAGTTGAGAGAGACTACATCTAGATATGCAGATAAATTAAGCATATTAAATAAGTAACATATTGTGTAATACGAAAATAACATTAAAGAATTGCTTTCAGTTGACTTCATCGACTCCTCAAACACAAAAAAGTTACTGATCACGTTAGTAGAATACTACTTTAACTCATCGATATGCTTCGTTGTCCATAAAACATGTTTTATTCATAAAAGAGTTCGGCCCCACTAATCCTCCACTATCTTCCGCTAAGCTTGGTTTTCAGCAAAGTGTGAGATCAGAGTTACCTGACACCACATCAATACCAATTTCCGTTCTTGTTATTGGGTTTACTGGCTCTCAATAACACAGCTCAGGTGACACTTCCCCTTCTCTCTTGTCCTCTTTCATCATTTGTACTGCCCTCTCTCTTTACCTCTCACTCGGTCCTCAGTATCCTAAATATAAAAAAAAATATGTCGACAAATTTCGCGAACAGGGCGTTGAATTAGTTTATGCAAATTGGTAATAAATTACTTCAAAACTCGTTAGCGTCGCACGCTTGTGTCGAAACGAAGTTACACTTGGTTGTTCTGTATCGGAGTGCGTGGGTTCGAGCCTTCATTAGGCTTCATTCGCTGGATCTTGTGCGGCGTTTGCACGGACACGAAAGTCCACAGCAGTGGAGCCTTTGGTTATCAAGCAGAGCATGGGTTTTTCAGCTCACAATTTTCGTCGTAATTAGGACGCGCTGGGTTCATTATGTTTTGGAACGTACAATTTATGACTGGATCGACAGGTAAAGTATAAAAATATTTTAAAAAATGTTTTTTGCCTTAAGATGTCGTTAGGAGCTGAAAATAAGATTTGAATGGGTTTCGATATAAAAATGTGATTTTTACGGTAGATGAATTTTTATTCGACTTTCCTTTGTATGAAAGGAGAGAAAGCAATTCTATAGAATGCAATTACGTTTCAAATGTTGGTTATTTCAGTAATAAATTTTAATCTGAGAGCAGTACAAAAATACATTTTGTGTAATTATCTCAGTATAATTAGTTCAGTTGAAGTTTCTATTAGGTTCTCAAGAAACTTTGTAAACTGTTGGAAATTCCTTACGATAACTGATTTATTTGGGCGGTTGAAGTGTTGAAAACTCCACAAATATTGAAAATGCATCCCCAGAAAAATGTTTGCAGTAACACATATTAATGCATGCATGGTATCTACCACTGATTAGGCGAAATTCTTGCGTTGTACAAGCTATGTCTTCTGCGTCCTTCCCTGAATTATTGCTTACTATAGCAGATTAGCGGTACTGAGACGGAATTCTAAGAACACAAAAATATTGTGAAAAACCTTTGTTTTTTACAATTTAATTCCTCCCTGCTTCTGTGTTTGCATGGTTTTCATGTGTATTTTGTATACAAGCGGATTGTTATTCTTTTTTATTGACTCGAAATAATAAGTAAATAACTTTCATTTTGAATAGTTCAGGAATTGTTACAAATAAGTAAATATATTAGTCTTTAAGTTCCTATAAATGTACAATTGATTTTTGATTGATTTGATTTTCTTTTTACATTACTTTCATTCTCTCGAGTATATGGAATACACCTTCATAATTTAAAAATTTATTACGTTATTCATGGAAGAAAAATACAGACACATTCCTGATTTATTCTCCATAAAATGCTTAGAAAACGATTTTTTAGAAGAAAAACATGAAACGTTCTGAATAAAAATGACGCGTCTATTTTTCTTGATTGTGCCTATGCTTCGAAGACAAAAATGCCTTTTCACAATTGGACTTGTTCAATACACGTATTACAAGTTGCATTTAACACCGTATGTGAAAAGT
>JAHLJT010004567.1:46597139-46643020 GCA_031308135.1 Acheta domesticus | reverse complement strand
CGGTTCCTGGCATCCCCTCTCCCCGCGCTGCATATGGATGCGTGGCGCCCCTTACGTGGGTGCGCAGACGCAATCGCTTCGTTCCTTGTGGAGTTGAACGTCAACACTGAGGGCGATGTATGCGAAAGTGTTGCATCGGTGAGGGGCGAGGGTTGTAAGTTGCCGTGACACTCGAAATGACGAGGAATCTCTCCCTAGTGGAGATTCTTGTCTTCAAGAATAGTTGAGGAATTCAAACGATGCGGTGGATGTTAGTTTCAACATTTCAAATAATTCATTTCAGGTTCGTGTTCTCTACGGAATATTTTTCAGTAACTATGTAGAGCAAAAAATAATAGTTGATTTTGAATTTTAGTGACTTTTAGTGATAATTATTAATGCATATCTTGAAAATCATAATTGAAAGTGCCCTGCTTTATGATTGTTTTTATATTTCAAATGTTTAAATTATATTCACTATTGTATTCAGTTTAGAGCTCCAATAGTGTTTTATACGAACCATAATATCATGAACGTATTTAGCATAAACTGTATATTCAGGTATCTTTTCAGATCTCATTTTCTTCCACGCACTTCAGGTCAAACAATATTTAGGCAGCAAACTGCAGTAGGTATCATTTGAGTCTTTTAAATCTGTAATTTTACGAAAATACAGTATTTTATTCCTACTCAAATGAATATCCTGGAAAAAGTCCTCTGAGTTGTTGATATGTATTATTTTAGCATTTCATTAGTGATAGTTTAAATTTTAGTACTTCTCAGTAATATCCTATTTTACGGTCTAAATATTACTGTTTTATAACTAGCCAAAATGAAAGTTTCATACATGTAGCTGTAAAACATGTCACGTCGTTATTGTTCATGAAGGAAAGCAATTATTTTCCTACCCGAAAGAAAATTATAATTTGTTAAACTATAATAATCTTGTAATTATTATTAAACTATAAATGTAATAATAATTATAAATGTAGAAATTATAATTTCTAAATGAATATGAGCTAACAAAATCATAAAGTGATAATGACGCAGTTCTCAACTGCACTCTTTCTGTCTCTCTGCGCTCACGACGACGTTTCAACGTGCCGACGTTCAGGTCGAGTCCACCAATCGGCGCGGCGTTTTGTCCTAATGAACCAATAAAAACGCCGCGCGAGGCGCCTTCCGCTGCGCTGCACTCCGCAATGGGATTGGCGTCGGCCCGCCCCGCGGCGACGGCGGGAAGCACGGCGGCGCCGGGCCGGCCGGCCGCCCAGGGCGGAGACAAGGCAGATGGACATTAGGGCCTCGCGCGGCGCCGGTTATGGAATATTGATGAGCTGCGCCCGTCCCGTCCCGGTCCCCTCCCGTCCTACGCCCCACAGCGCTGCCGCAGCGCCCTTCCCCGCTCGTCCGCCCCCGCCCACTCCCGTCTCGTCCCGCTCCCTTTCGTTCTGTGCCTCCCCTTTCCATCACCCCGCCTCACCTCGCACCCACCCGCCATCTCCCAACCCTTCCGCCCTTTTCACGTGCCTCACCCCCGCCCGGTGCGCCCCGTCCTATCATCCTGGCCCGTCCCATCCCGCCCACTCCGCCTCACTCCGTCCCATCCCGTCCGCTCTGCCCCATCCCTACCTGACTCGTCCCTTCCCGCCTATCCTGCCCTCTCCTCCCCTATCTGCCCCGCCCCATCCCCACTAATCCCCCCTCGACATTCCCATCTTGCCATGCTACCCGAACAGTCGTTTTGCCACTTCTCACTCCACTACGATTCTGTCTCCCCCTCCTCTCTCTCTCTCGCCCTCTCTCCCCCTCTCCTCCTCTCTCTTTGGTCATACCTCACACCGCCATCGCCACTCCACCCCTCCCCTTTTCACCGTTTTTTGTTCAGCTCACTCCTTCCCATTCCCTCTGAACTGCTCCTTCTCCCACTGTCCTCCACCTCATCACCTTTGCCCTTTCTTCCTCCTTCTTTTCTCCCTTCCCACCTTCGCTCTTGTCGCTCGTCCTGGCTCTTGCGACTGGCCAACTCAAACAAGGAGCGAAGCGCTCGAGTTCACAACTTAATGAAAGGGTATTCGTTTATTTCTCATTTCTCTCTGAAAGAGAAGTTAATTTGGAGGTGGTAACAAGACAATTCAACCGTGATTCAAATGGAGCCATGTATGGGTGTTTGATGGGTGCGTACTTATTCAGAACTTTATTTCTACTGAAAGTTGTTGAAGTCTTGAAGACAAATGATTGTAACGTCCTCCCACGTTTTAAAGCCCTTTTTTATTTTTTTTTCCATTTTCTCATTTTATTTTTCTCAATTTTCTCAAGTTATTTTTTTATCCGTTTTCCCATCTTTCATATTCTATTTCATATTAATTTTATGATTATATCGTCTGTGGACTCCTTTGATGTTTAATTTTCAATTTTCCATTCTGAGGTTAGGATTCAAAATTTTATATTGACAATATTCTGCCGTAGTGCATTGAATTAGCGTTCCTGTCCTTGTTCGAAATGTCTAAAGCGTTCTTGATTTTTCAAAACATTCGTGATTCTTTTGGTAATATCGGCTATTGTTTGGGATGTATTTTTAAATAACATGCTTCATTTATGACGATGAACCAATAATGTCAGCAATCAAACACGAAAGAAAGGTATAAAATAAATAGAGCATTTTCGCTGTTTTTTGCACTGCAGCTTTTTCCTACTTTTGTCTTGACTGTTCTTCGTAACAGTGTCGTCAGTTATTGAAAAAAATAATGAAAAAACATTCGGGGACGATAATGAATTTCATGATCAATATTCCTGAAGAATTCGTGCTGCAGTATTCTGAAATAACTCAGTTTTGAATTGAACTCGTTAGAGTCTTGTGTTTAAAGAGGTGAGACGATGGATTCCGTAAAAATTAATATCTTAATTCCCATTTCACGGAGTTTCAAAATTATTGTATTTGAAAAGAAATCTTTCTGTGGGTGTTATTTTTCTTCTAAACGTGAAGATTTTTAACTTGAAGGGTGAAAGGTGATTTTAAAAAACACCTTTGTCCATGTAATCGCGTGTGAAAAAGGAAGTTGGTTGCCTCTACATAATCTCTCTCGTATGTGAATAACATTTGCTTTAGTCGAGTATGAATCTGTTTACCGTTAGCAATCCCCCGCTTTAATCGCCGTCACCGGAACCACTGGCAGGTCACGTACTCTCAACTAGCAGGATGTACGTCGCCTCGCCCGTGTGACCAGACAGGATCCGGAGCTTTTAGCGTGGCCATCTAACTTGCAAAATCGCAATCGGCGCGGGCCGCGGCGACGGCCGTGACGCCGCGCGGGGCGGCGGCGGGCCGTGGCGGTGGCGGGCTCCGCGCCGGAGGGCTCGCGTCTCCGCACCGGAAAACGCTCTGATTTTCCGGGCTAGCTTTAATGTACGCACGACCCCATATTTAATGCCGGTTTCCGTGTCCTGCGCATAGCTCATCGGGCGGTTCACAGAGGAAATTAAGGGAAATGTTCGACAGCGATGACGTTGTCAGGCATGTCATGCACCGGAAGCCACTCTTTTGTTTTGTTTTGTTTTGTTTGTTTTTGTTGTTTGTTTTTCGTTTTTCTGCGCGGATGTTCCGCTTCGTTTCGATTCGTGCAGTATGAAATAATGAATTCTACTATGGTGCGAGTCGTTATACTCTGTGTGATTGACTACATCACTCGTTAGAATTTGTTCGGACACAACACGTTGATCAATTTTTTTAATACGAATGTTCCTGTTTTCTAGTATTCATTTATATGCATTCTAATTTATGATGTGATAGCAATTCTCTTCAGACATAAAATGTGAGGTAAATTTTGACGTGTATCTTCCCTTTTTGGTAAATAAGTAGGTTAACATTAAATTAAATTATTATCTGAATATTTACGAGTTTTGTGGAACCTCTCTGAATGAAACAGTTCTCAATCATTCATATACTTTAAACATCTACGTACTGAATTTGCAATTAGAAAATGAAAATATATTAATCTCTTCGGTTTTACAATTCTTGTTTCTCTTGGAAATAATTTAAATTATGCAACCTTTAAATACCTTTACAGTTATTCCCATCCGTATTTGAACACTTTCTGGAATTACTCAGCATTTTAATTTAGTTGCAGAATTTTTTCAATTGTTTGTTTATAATAACGTTTGCCAGGAATGGAAATGAATAATCAAACTGGTTTTAATAAATCAAATTAGTACGTTCATTTTTAATGGATGATCATTTAAACCCCTAATTAATCTAGCAGTACTCTAATAAAAATATTGAGAGAGGACAATTCCTTTACTTGTCAAAAAGAGTTTCTTTTTTAAGGTATAATAGTTATTCAAATATGTGACTAAAACGCTCAGCATGGAGTGCGGATACAACGTACGATCTCTCGCATTATATTAATAAAACTTACAAATAAAATAAAGATTATTGTTTTATATATATATATATATATATATATATATATATATATATATATATAGTATACATGGTAGTAGCATCTTTGAATTCAGCAATCCAATCGAACATTAAAAAGAACCATTACGCTGTAACGCATGTGATCCCATTTTAACTGCTAAAGCGACGTTTCCTATTCTAGGCTTCGCGTCTAGTAAGTAGAGCGCCGTGAAGTCGTAGTGCCCCCTCGGGGACGAGCAGAGCCCAGAAGGCGAGCAGTTGGCGACGCGGTCTCCTCGCCGCAGGCTGTGGCAGTGGCAGTGTGTGCATTTGCACAGTGTGTGCAAATAACGATGTCCGCAGCGTACTCTCTTTGATTTCTGACCAAGAATTGTTATAAACGAAATATTTTTACACACACGGGAATGGCAGGTAATAAACGAAAAAAATGCGTAAAACATATGTTTTTGTTGCGGTTTTGAATGTTATGTATACTTTCAAAGTTGCTATTTTTGTTGGACATGTCCGATTCATTTGAGTCTTGATTTACTCATATTGCAGATAAAGCGCGAATTCTTTGAGTAAATCATTTACTCTTGATTAGAAATGCGAGTGGAAGTTTCAGGTTTTGGATAGCTATTTTTAAGTAATTTTATTTAAAAATTGTTTTTTATATGAACACACATTCAAATGACTACAATTACAATTAAAGAATTAATATGTATTCAGAATAAATCCATAAAGTAATGCCTAGTTATCGCATCATTTACGTGAGTGATTCGGATTTTCACATGTACTACAATGTATTTTTCTCTTTTCTAATATTTGATTATATTCATTTTCATTCTTCATGTTCTTCTTTCTCTTCTCTCTAAATAAGAAAGCAAATAAAGTTAGATAGATCCCTATCCATTCTTCTTATATTTTCTCGTGCATAAGTATTCGACCCAGTTAGGAAATGGGTATCATTACGTAACATATTCGAATCATTATTTAGGATATTTCTTTAAACTTCATTCTTCATCCCTAATGATAACACATGCAATTATCCAGCGGAAGCTAATGGCAAACCATCACTGTGGAAATCTACCGAAGGAAAGGGTGGCATTAAAGACGTAAACTTCCTCCCTCGCCTGCGCTCGCCAACCGAGAACGGCACTCGTCATAAAAGGAAGCAGGTTTGTATGCGCGCGTTTGGGCGGATTTCGGCCCAATGCGCCGCGTCGCCCACTCTAGGCGCCAGGCACGCCCAGGAAGCTATGAAAGCGTTATTCCGCGCCGCCGCGCCGTCCCATCCGACGCGGCCGACCCTGCGACTGCCGGCACCGGCGGCGGTCGCTATGCATACATGCATACGGTCGCGCGCCGCCCCGCGCCGCCCCGCGCCGCCCCGCGCCGCCCCGCGCCGCCCCGCGCCGCCCCGCGCCGCCCCGCGCCGCCCCGCGCCGCCCCGCGCCGCCCCGCGCCGCCCCGCGCCGCCCCGCGCCGCCCCGCGCCGCCCCGCGCCGCCCCGCGCCGCCCCGCGCCGCCCCGCGCCGCCCCGCGCCGCCCCGCGCCGCCCCGCGCCGCCCCGCGCCGCCCCGCGCCGCCCCGCGCCGCCCCGCGCCGCCCCGCGCCGCCCCGCGCCGCCCCGCGCCGCCCCGCGCCGCCCCGCGCCGCCCCGCGCCGCCCCGCGCCGCCCCGCGCCGCCCCGCGCCGCCCCGCGCCGCCCGCGCCGCCCCGCGCCGCCCCGCGCCGCCCCGCGCCGCCCCGCGCCGCCCCGCGCCGCCCCGCGCCGCCCCGCGCCGCCCCGCGCCGCCCCGCGCCGCCCCGCGCCGCCCCGCGCCGCCCCGCGCCGCCCCGCGCCGCCCCGCGCCGCCCCGCGCCGCCCCGCGCCGCCCCGCGCCGCCCCGCGCCGCCCCGCGCCGCCCCGCGCCGCCCCGCGCCGCCCCGCGCCGCCCCGCGCCGCCCCGCGCCGCCCCGCGCCGCCCCGCGCCGCCCCGCGCCGCCCCGCGCCGCCCGCGCCGCCCCGCGCCGCCCCGCGCCGCCCCGCGCCGCCCCGCGCCGCCCCGCGCCGCCCCGCGCCGCCCCGCGCCGCCCCGCGCCGCCCGCGCCGCCCCGCGCCGCCCCGCGCCGCCCCGCGCCGCCCCGCGCCGCCCCGCGCCGCCCCGCGCCGCCCCGCGCCGCCCCGCGCCGCCCCGCGCCGCCCCGCGCCGCCCCGCGCCGCCCCGCGCCGCCCCGCGCCGCCCCGCGCCGCCCCGCGCCGCCCCGCGCCGCCCCGCGCCGCCCCGCGCCGCCCCGCGCCGCCCCGCGCCGCCCCGCGCCGCCCCGCGCCGCCCCGCGCCGCCCCGCGCCGCCCCGCGCCGCCCCGCGCCGCCCCGCGCCGCCCCGCGCCGCCCCGCGCCGCCCCGCGCCGCCCCGCGCCGCCCCGCGCCGCCCCGCGCCGCCCCGCGCCGCCCCGCGCCGCCCCGCGCCGCCCCGCGCCGCCCCGCGCCGCCCCGCGCCGCCCCGCGCCGCCCCCGGCGCAAACGGACCTCCCTCCTAACGACCGCCGTCGCAGAGGGAACACTTCCAAGTTGCCACAAGTCTCACTGGTCATAACGGACGACGTCACATAGATCTCTAGACGTAGCAACTTGTTCACGTGCTCAACCTACTCTTAGAGTAGCAGGTGTGATTAGATCATTGTCGTTGCCTTTGCAAGTGAATCTGACCGGTAGGGTTCAGTGGAATTCAGCTGCTCTCTACTAGGCGAATACCGGAGTTGTAATTTAACATATGGGCATCGCACCGCGCGTGGTCTTTCCTTCCTCATCTTTATCCTATCCTCTCCCTAACATACGTCCGTACACACATTTAAAAGCATTACGCTAATACACATGTCGGGATACAAGGCAGGGTCTTAGAGATTTTCCCCGCTGGGGCGGTGCCGAGCCGGAGGACATACCTTAAGAGGGAATCCCCTCACAAGGCGACGACGTGTGGGACAGTGCCGGATCTCGCCATTCGGCGGAGGATGAACACTGGTTTCTCACGGGAAAAAAGTATTCATTCCTGTAACCCTACTAATGACCATAGCAGTTGACGTCCCGGAAACACCAACCAATCATACAAGAGAAATAAACAAGTTCATCCAGTTCGACCAGAACAAGTTTATTGTCCATTTAAGAAACAAAATTTCCGGCTGCTCTACAATATCATCTTTAAGGATGAGTGAATGTTTCCCTAGATATCTTGTGTAAATGTTTTTATTTGTTTGATTATTGCACATTCATAGATTCTTCAAAACGCTTCATTTACGTTAACAAAAATAAAAGTATCGTTTTCATTAAAACAGTTGGCGTGGAAACACTGAATTCTTTAACTTGTTAGTTTCCACCATTTTGATTTAATTAAGTTTATTCAACTTGTGTCATTGCCAGACTTATTAGATTGTTCGTTTTTTAATTATCAAATGTCTTAGATTGGTTCAAAAGTAATAAGAGTGATAAAAATCTAGTCATCGTTCAAAAATGTAACTCTCATTTCTGGGCGCTTTCAAGTGGAAATGATTAACTGCTCTGGTGTCATGATAAAGAAACAAAAGCACCACATAAGGTGCATACTTCTATGGGTTATATATTACAATAATTTAGTTGTCGATCGATAGTGTAATGGGAGACTGGGAGAGGTGGCTCAGGGCAATAACGAATGTCACTGCAGTGCCTCTGACCGGGAGGTCCTAGATTCGAATCCCGATAGTGGCAGGATTTCCGAAACTAGCTAAGTAGCTGGGTCAAAATCTGTCGCTGTCTGCAGAATTCAGTGGCTGGCTGCTCTGATCAGTAGTTTTTCGTGGTTTCTTCCAATCAATACCCGGCGAATGCCGGAGCAGTACCCTAACAAACGGGCCACGGACAGCGCGCGATCTATCCTTCTCTTCCTTGTCCTATCCTCACCTCTACTTACACACACACTTACATACACTACACTGGTACACATGTCGGGAGGTTAAAGTTTGTCTCGGCAGGGGGTAATGCCCTGCTGGTGGGAGATGCCTATTTGAGAAACCCCCGCTAGCCGACCATCGGCCGGCACCGGATCTCACCATTCAGCGGAGGATGATCACAGCCTCTTCCCGAAGAAAAACATGCTTTGTTCTCACAGGACTTATGACCACAGCAGTTTACGCGTGAACTACCAACCAATCAATTTAAATACATAGCGATCGCCTCGGCGCTAATGTCAGACAGTCGTTCATAAAACCGCAGGGTTCTTCTTAGAATTCCGTTGTCACAAGGCATCTCCGAGTCTGCCTTCGGCATGAAAATTAGTGTGAAATCGTTACTGATGACAATGAGGATTTTATAGTATTCACCGAGGCGATGTCTACGAATTATTAATAAGAGCTCGGTTGTCATTCGTTTAGGTTGCCTTCTACTATTGACAAACTGCCGATTTCTTCCGTTCATAACGAAAACATTCATGCAGATTTTGAAAACCTCATTTTAACACTCCGCACTTTAAGTTGAATCAAGAGGAACATGCCAAATTGATACATTCCTGTATAATTTATTCAATAATAGTTTTGAACTTGTCACTCATAGCATTACTATCACTTTTACCTGAAGTTAAAGAAATCACTTTTTAAAATTTAAGGTTACTTCTTCACGTTCTAACTCATTATTGTGATTTTCGTTTCATCTATTTCATTGCAATATTCATTTCACGTGTAAATTTCTTGCGACTGTATCTCGAGTTTTGTTTCGGTTTTCTATTTTTTTTTCTAAAGTTTCCGAGATAGATACGTATTTTAATGATATCTTTCTTCATTTGATATTTTGAAATGGATTTTGTAATGAATAATCTATTCATTCAAACGTGCCATTACAATTTGCATTGCCACTACACATCTGCTCTAACTACGCGGTAGTCTCATTTTCCATGATGAAAACGGAAACGGCGTGAGTGTGAAATTATGCATTGTAAATTGGATCGAGAACATTTCATTAATAATTACCGTTCATTATTGAAGTTTACGTTATTATTTCGTTATATTAATTTTGAATGAATTAGTTTATTTCATACTCTCCACTACTTCCTGCAATACTCAGTGAAATACAACTAAAAGCACATACAAAGGCAAATGAGTTCCTCCGACAGTCAACTTGAAATTCGATTTTGGAAACTGTAATTCTTGTTCATTAAACATACGGCCATACATATCTGTTAAATAATATTAAGCAAATTGTAAGGTATGTGGGTGGCTCTCCGACAGAGAATATTGAAACTGTTCTCTACTGATATACGAGGTTCCATATACTGTGCAAAATTGCTTGTATTCGGAGTGAATAATCGATCAGAATACATTTGTATGTTTTTCTTTCATTTTATGTTTTTTTCAGGCACTGTATAATTAGGTTGTAATTATTATTATCTTCTAAATCCATTGCGTTCGCCAGAAAATGCCATTCAAAATCTATGAACAGTCTATTTCTAGAATAATTCTTTAAAAACGAATTAAAAATCTTTAGATTTCCATTTTTCGTCTTCAATCAGTATTCCAGTTTTGGCGTCTTTTAACTCGAAGGTTTTTCAAATCTTCCTTCACCTGATCTTAATCAGTTCCTACCTCTTCCTCTCCTAACGATCACGCTCCCTACATATCACTTTTTTCCATGACGTCCACATTCTACTAATTTAGTCAGAAAAGTTGAAACGTTGGTGTTAATGACCACTTGTGGGATCTGTTTTGATATCAGTGCGAAAAACCGAACATCAAATACCAACCTAGGTCAAAGTCCTCAAGCCGACACGCCCTCTTCGCAGATTCCGGGGAGATGTGCCCTGACGCGTCCCGCGCCCCACCGCGGAAATAAGAATCGTGCGAGAGGGAGATATAATGGAGTATAAACGGGAGTTTTTATTGGCGTAATGTTTCCGTGCTGCGGTGTGAGCCGCCGTGGGAGCTGCGGCAACGCAGGTCGTAAAGAAGACAGCACCTCCCTCGCCGCCGGGCCCGCGCGCCGCCCCCGCCCCCTCCCCCCCCCGGCTTCGACGTAGCGTGCTCCCCGCGGTCGTTATTGGGTCGTTCGCGTAGCCGCGCCGAACCCACGCGCCGGTTATTGAGTAATGGCGCCGCTGCGATTTACACTTTCGCCCGTAGGCGGGCGTAAAGTAGAGGGCGCTTGTAATTAAACTTCCCACCTCTCGCCACTTGCTAGAGCAGCTATCCGCCCTTCACCCCTCTCTCGTGCAGTTTAGGGAAACTCTCGGAGATGCGGTGGAAGCGACCCAATGTTTCGAGTCTGGGCTCTGGGGGTAAGGATTCAGGGAAACATGAGTGAAGAGGGAGTAAAGAAGGACTAAGGGAGTCCCTCAAGGTGTTTTACTATAATTTGCGATTTTTATTTCATGATTTTCTCCTTCTCTGCTATCTTAATTTTAAAACGCTTGTGGAGTAATTTCAATGATATGAAGAGCATTAGATTTTTCTTCTTGTCTTACGCCATTCTCTTCTCCCTTCTAACTTCAACATCGGTGTAATGAATAATAAATGTAATGAATTATTTAGACTGAGAGTAAAATTTTTCATAATGGCCATTTCATTACCACTTCTTGATTTCCTTATCGCGAATGAGCGGCTGCCTAGTGTGATTTGAAAGCTCTCTTTCAGTTAACCAGTGTGTCAAACTTCATACTTACTCTTTCTTCCGATACGTATTTCCAAACACAATATTGTCTAATACTTTTGTGTTACCAGAATGGCAACCGTGTCCGCGTTATTTATTACATTAAAGCAAAAAATATGTATATTTTAAACTTCAAAAGTCTCATTTTCGTGAAATAAAATATTATTAATAATTAATCAGCATCTGTAGCCTAAGGCAGCAATGTAACAAAAATATCTCCAACACAGACGAACAAAGTCATACTCTTGTGTTTCTTCAACAATCTTCTGAAAAGTTAAATGAGTTTGCACTGGAAATTAAAAAAACAGCTTTTTCTCGTGATTATTTTGTTATTGGCAATATCTATTCGTTTATTGATTTATATTATTACTGAAATATATGATTACATTACGACTCTTTGATGTTCTTGAATCTCTTGGCTTTTTGTCTCATTTGTTTTGTCGCTGCTTTTTTCGTATAACGAAAGTGTTCATTGACGATTAATTGCCTTTTAGGCAAACGTATTTACATTAAAATTGATTTGCAATCCGTTTCCATGTTAAACAGAGTACCTCATGTCTTGGTTTAGCTGCTTGTAATGAATGTCGTATGAGTCATTTTCAAAACAACTGTTCGCCGTTCACCTGTTCTTATCTTATGTTCCATCTACAGGTGATTTTCTTTGGTTAGTTTCCAATGTAACGAGGAGAAAAAAGTATCTTCTTATGCGTGTATATAATTATTCACTGCGGAAATGTTGTACGGTTGTGTGGACATTCCATTAAACTTTTTCCTTTCAATCCAGCAATATTCTCGTTATTTCAGTTATGAAGATTCCGAATGAAAGTGAAATGCCTAATATCAGTGACACAGCTAAGGAATTTCAGCACACACAAACCGTCATAAGTCAGTAATAACGTATTAAAAAGTTAACTTTTACTAATGTTTACGCTAAAGAAAGTCATTGTATATTTGGATTGTTAACGTAGTAAATATTAAATGAGTCAACTAATAAAAATTCATTTTATATTCAGTACCAATGAAAAATCCTCTGTAAGGAAGCATCAAATGAACTGGGCACTACGTGTATCATCCCCCTCCCCCCCCGAGAAAAATGCGCCTCTGCTAATTTGGTACAAAGAAGGGAACCAAACAATGCAAATGTTTTGAAACAATAACTTATTTGACTTCCGTCGACATATTCTGGATAAATGCTAATGTTTTTTAGTAATCTTTCTCTTAGTAATCTCAAGTCGGTTACAGAAAACTTTTTTCTCTTTATCTATTTATCATAGAGTCTGTCTCTAAATATACTATAACATGCGCAGTTGTCAATTGTATCCCCTACTCAATATTTTTCTTATCTATCAATGTCGACCGCACAACATTAGTAACCGCATTACTTTCACCAGTGTCTGTATTGTCACCATAACCACAACCATCATCGTGATTTTCACAACCAACACTACCACAGTGATCACTACAACCATCAATGCCATCACAATCACCACCAATACAGCTCCAACCGTTCCATCGTCAAATCAACACCAGTAGGCGTTAATGACTTCACTACCTTTATCATCACTTTATGAAGGTTTTAGCCACACCATCAATTTATGATAGTGTTAGATTCGCATCGTGTTATACCCTAACTGAAATCTATCGTAGCCCATCGACATCACCATCTCCACATCTGTCTCCCTTAACGTCATTACCGTGCACCAGTACTGCAATAACGTCATCACCGTGCACCAGTACGATAGCTTCTCATAATCGGATCCCTCTATTCAACTCGTATCTCATATCAACTCCTATCCCTCTATCAAACGATACCATAGCGGTGGCTGGACGCACACAGCCAGTGGTCTGCGTCCTTGGCTCTGTAGCTGGATAACAATCATTGACGCACACAGATTCATTTCTTTATCCTCAAAAACTCGATAGTCTCCAATGGGGTCTGAAAATTCTCTCCCACATGGAAAGAAACGGGAGTTCTCGCAGAACCACAATGATGCGTTCACTTCCGTCCGGAAGACTTCTTTGCTCTTGGCGCGTGTGGAAAATAACCGTACCCAGGGATGTCATTGATTTAGCAGTAAACGTGACAGAGTTTTTAACTCTTTTTGACGTAAATAAATAAATAAATAGATGGTTGAACCCTCTTTGCTGAATACTCTAAAGATTTGGGAGAAGTTGACAATTTGTCAGATGCTAAATGCGTGCAACAGTTCTGGTCATAAAGTTGAGAGAGACTACATCTAGATATGCAGATAAATTTAGCATATTAAATAAGTAACATATTGTGTAATACGAAAATAACATTAAAGAATTGCTTTCAGTTCACTTCATCGACTCATCAAACACGAGTTACTGATCACTTTAGTAGAATATTTACTTTAACTCATCGATATGCTTCGTTGTCCATAAAACATGTTTTATTCATACAAGAGTTCGGCCCCACTAATCTTTCACTATCTTCCGCTAAGCTTGGTTTTCAGCAAAGTGTGAGATCAGAGTTACCTGACACCACATCAATACCAATTTCCGTTCTTGTTATTGGGTTTACTGGCTCTCAATAACACAGCTCAGGTGACACTTCCCCTTCTCTCTTGTCCTCTTTCATCATTTGTACTGCCCTCTCTCTTTACCTCTCACTCGGTCCTCAGTATCCTAAATATAAAAAAAAAATATGTCGACAAATTTCGCGAACAGGGCGTTGAATTAGTTTATGCAAATTGGTAATAAATTACTTCAAAACTCGTTAGCGTCGCACGCTTGTGTCGAAACGAAGTTACACTTGGTTATTCTGTATCGGAGTGCGTGGGTTCGAGCCTTCATTAGGCTTCATTCGCTGGATCTTTGTGCGGCGTTTGCACGGACACGAAAGTCCACAGCGGTGGAGCCTTTGGTTATCAAGCAGAGCATGGGTTTTTCAGCTCACAATTTTCGTCGTAATTAGGACGCGCTGGGTTCATTATGTTTTGGAACGCACAATTTATGACTGGATCGACAGGTAAAGTATAAAAATATTAAAAAAATGTTTTTGCCTTAAGATGTCGTTAGGAGCTGAAAATAAGATTTGAATGGGTTTCGATATAAAAATGTGATTTTTACGGTAGATGCATTTTATTCGACTTTCCTTTGTATGAAAGGAGAGAAGGCAATTCTATAGAATGCAATTACGTTTCAAATGTTGGTTTATTTCAGTAATAAATTTTAATCTGAGAGCAGTACAAAAATACATTTTGTGTAATTATCTCAGTATAATTAGTTCAGTTGAAGTTTCTATTAGGTTTCTCAAGAAACTTTGTAAACTGTTGGAAATTCCTTACAATCACTGATTTTATTTGGGTCCGGTTGAAGTGTTGAAAACTCCACAAATATTGAAAATGCATCCCGAGAAAAATGTTTGCAGTAAAACATATTAATGCATGTGCATTAATGCAATGCATTATCTACCACTGATTAGGTGAAATTCTTGCGTTGTACAAGCTATGTCTTCTACGTCCTTCCCTGAATTATTGCTTACTAAAGCAGATTAGCGGTACTGAGACGGAATTCTAAGAACACAAAAATATGTTGAAAAACCTTTTGTTTTTACAGTTTAAATTCTCCCTGTTTCTGTGTTTGCATGGTTTTCATGTGTATTTTGTATACAAGCGGGATTGTTATTCTTTTTTATTAACTCGAAATAATAACTAAATAACTTTCATTTTGAATAGTTTCAGGAATTGTGTTACAAATAATAAATATATTCAGTCTTTAAGTTCCATAAATATACAATTGATTTTTGATTGATTTGATTTTTTTACATTACTTTCATTCTTCTTAGTATATGTAATACATCTTCATAATTTAAAAATTTCTTACGTTATTTCATGGAAGAAAAATACAGACACATTCCTGATTTATTCTCCATAAAATGCTTAGAAAACGATTTTTTAGAAGAAAAACATGAAACGTTCTGAATAAAAATGACGCATGTATTTTTCTTGATTGTGCCTATGCTTCGAAGACAAAAATGACTTTTCACAATTGGACTTGTTCAATACACGTATTACAAGTTGCATTTAACACCGTATGTGAAAAGTGTGCCTTAAGAAGACGTAAGTAGCGGGCACCACTAGTATTGCTGACGTGTAGTGAACACATTTTGCAAACCAGAAAACCCAAATCTTATCTACACATTTTTATGATAGTGATTGTAATTGTGTCTATTAGTATATTGTGGCACCCATTGTATCTCATTGTATCTTCCATATATCGCCCATCTCCATTCAATTACTCTGGTGCGTGGAGCTGGGTTATTTAATCATTTATAACAGCTAACAGCGATAATACGTAGATAAATGTATGCCGTTGAGAGTAAAGAGTTTCAGTTAGTTACTTGGAGGCACTTACGAAACTTAAACCTCGCTTCCTCACCTATTCTGTTCGCTCTGACCCACTCTGCCTGATGCCCTCTATGTCTCTCCACTGCCTCACCCCGTCGCGCCGCGTCGTGCTGGCCGACACCGGCCAGCGTCAACATAGAGGACCAGCGGCGGTGGCGCGCTCATCTCCATAGCCAATCAGGCGGCGACCGCGCGCGCGGGCGGTGGCCGTGGGTGAGGACGGGGACGAAGAGGTAATTAAACGGAGCTGCCCCGGAAGTGGCGCCGGGCGCCGGAAATGGACGCAAACACTTGCCGAGCGCAGCGCGCGTGCATGGTCGGCGGCGGCGCCGAAGCGAGGAGGCGAGACGGGCGGGGGCGGGGGCTGAGGGCGGTCCCACAAGGGCGAGAGAGGGCGCGAGGGCCCGCGCGGAGAGCCGCTTCTCGCTTTGACGCCCGTGCGTGGTCTGCGAGGAGGAGCCGCGCTTAGATGGACCGGCTCGGCCGGCTCGGCGCGGCTCGGCGCGGCGGGAGAAGCTCTCTGATGGCCCGAGTGGCTCGGGTCTTCGGGGTCAAGAGGATACTGCTGCTTCGTGTTGAGTTGGTGGGTGGTAGGGTGGATGGGTGATAGAAGTTAAACGCGTTTCTTTTTAGTGATAATTACGATCCCATTAATTTAAAGACAGATTTGAGGTTATGTTAGTTAGTTGCAACTAACAAATAACCCGTGTGTTCCGTTTCTATCCGTGTGTTCAATTTGTGGATTGAATTTGATGGTGTTCCCATCTCCTACAACATCCACTTCCGGGGCAACGTCTAAATCGGATTGTAGATGTTCGTGTCATGAGGAATGTTTGCGTCATGAGACAGGAACACGTTTTCCTGGTCGAAATTCGTAGTGTGTCAATTGAACTCACTATTACATTGGAACCGCAAATCATGTCTCTCGACTGGGTAACCAGGTGGCAATGTAATGTCTGGCAAATATTTTGACCTCTTGAGACTTTAAAAAGAATCGTAACTATGATTATAAAATAAACTAACGCAAGTGGTTTGTAGAATATTATTTTTTTGTTCAGACCCCTTTGGTCTATTTGTTCAAAACAATCTCCAGTTCGTGAACTTTTAACAGACAATAGTCATCCTTGAATGCTATTTTACACCTCGTATTTGGTTTGTGTGGACTTACGTACGTTTTGATGTGAATTAAGAACAATGCATCTTCAAAAAGTTATGAATGTTTTTGGAAATGGATTGTCACTTGGTGCGAATATTTGATCCAACGGATCCGAGTCCAAGATGAATATTTTGTTTTTCCACTTGAATTAATATATTATTTTGTTTTGGGTTTTACAGATTTTCGTGTTTATAACGAGGCATGTGCTTAAAAATTAAAAATCATTTCTTTCAATTTCTTCAGATCCAGTTACTAACGTATCTGAATTCGTTAATTGGTTTAACAGTGCCTTCATTGTTGCGTTTTTCAATTGACGGTGTCTTGTAGAAGGCCATTTTCACTTTTCATTTCTTCTCAATGTTAATTAAATAACTTGATCATACCGAAACGAATTCCTTTTACTGTGTACTTCTCGTTGTATATTTTAAAACTGCACCTCTTGAAAATCTAATTCTAGGAAACATATAATTGAAATCGAAACTCAGAATCTACGGCAGAGAAATCTAATTCCTCTCACACAATTGTTCGCCTATTGGGAATGTAATTTTCTCTGGTAATCACCTACAAACAATATATCTCTGATTAGCTGTGTAATAAGCCAATACGCGAAATGAATCGCTCAGTTCTTTGTTGTTGACCTTCCATGGGTAAGCGTTTCGTGGAACTGAAAATTTAAATCCATTGTGCGCTGCCGTCATACATTACGTAATATCACTCTGAATTTGATGGTTGCGTATCGTAATGCTGCATTATTAATAACTCCGGTGGTGGTACATTATTGCATATTATCTCATATCTTGCATATATTTTTTTAAAATAAAAATATTCCTTTATGTACGCCGTCAGTAATATGAACATGGAATGTCGGTTGAACGCGTCGGGGTAATACTTTATTCAAGATTATATAACTGTAGTTCCGTGCGTTTGCTTTTTTTCTTATTTAGTGAAGTAAATTACAAATAAACGCTAGATGGTTCGGTTATAGTGAACTCCTCACATCGATCATAGTGAACATAGGAACTTCCAGGAAATCATCCTGTGCCTCAGGGCTGCCAATTCCGTAACACTAAGGGTTTGCAATCGTGTGTTATTTTGTAGCATTTACGGTGAAAGAAAGGGATTGAGGGAACGTACCTCTGAGAAACTTGTTTCAACTTATATACGGCAACACTGTCGAGACTGAAGACTTTATGGACGCGAACTGATTTATTAAAATAGTGAAATCCTATCTGGTTGGTAAATCGTAAAAGGAGTGAAAGGTCTTCTAGAACGAAGAAACGAGTGATGACAAACAGGAGTGAACCGAAGAAAATTTACCAACAGCGCAAGAAACATTTATGACTGAGTATAATGACTGTATTAAGATATTTTGAGATAAGGGCAATGTAGAATCAAGTATGGATGGAGTCCGGACTCTGAAGAAGGATCAGCAAATTTTTATACAAATCTGCTTCCTGAAATGTTAACAAAAATGTAATTTAATGACAAATTTATTGAAATTTTGAATTCACTGTGTTAGGATAATTTATTCAATCTCTTAAGTGATAAAATCAGCCACCGTGGAGAAAGTATTTTATATTAGCATTTTCGGTTGTAGTGAATCTCAGATTACAGTGGACCAAAAATGATGGTCCCTGGAAGATTTTGTTATCGGAGGCGACAGTATGCCATAGTTTAGAACACAACAAATCCAGTATTTCAATTGTTTCACTAATCAAAAGAATGTAAAAGAAAATGTAATTACTTAGCCATCCAAATGACTCAAAAGTATCAAAAATAGGACTTAGTGTGTTTAACTCGTATACCGAAGGTATGTGTTTGAAAACGTATTCGTTAATATTTATTGAGAATCAAATATAACACTTCAATTGTGCGAGTGAGTGAGTGTAAACGGCCAGCCTTCTCTTGCTATGTCGAGTCGCCAACGCAGAGGAGTTCCGCAGGGCCCCCTTCTGTTTGTTGCATTTCCGGCGCCGCCGTGGCGTCTCTCCCCTTGTTACTCTCCGCCCCGTATCCCTTTCCGCTCCCCGAAACATTGGTTCCACTAATGGGCGCGCTTTATGTTATTTAGCTCGCCTTCGGTAAATTAGTTCTCGACGCTTTATTTAATCTGCAAATTAACGCAAAGTAATTAATTAGGGCGTCATCGTCGCTGATGGATCGGGTAGACGAGTCGGCAATCCTGCTGGGGGAACTGACGGGCGAAGGACATTACGGACAGGAAAAAGGGAGGGGAAATCGTGAATGAGAGACCAAAAGCAGATAGAAACAAAAAAGGGAGTCATGTGGTTACATTGTTTGCTGAGAAAATATATAATTGGCGGGAAGTAAGAGAAATCGCCAGAAAGATCATGGAAACTAAAAAAAATTATTGCTGAAATGGAATTAAGTAGAATAAAATGCTTAGAGAACTGATGGGAGTGGAGTGTGGCCTAATCGATGGGTGGGCAAGTGAAGCGAGCAAATGTTAATCCAAGAGGATGTGTGCGTTAACTGACATGAGGCGAGAGATAGATTACTGGAACGAACTAGAATTCTAAAAATCTCCTTTCCTATTCTTTAATTAGTGCTATGCCTTATTTCTCAAGAGCAGCCACCATAAGCTGCCGAGTAAACAAGTGAAAAGGACGAAGGATAAGTGAAAACGTAGATAAACAGAGAAAGAGTAGAGGTCGCAGATAAGACCTTTGCCCTGTGCGTGCAACCTGTTGTTGTGTTGTTGATTTTCTGGGCGTTGGCCATTCCGCGTTGTTCTTGGAAGCGGTATTGAGGGTTCGGTGAATAGGTGTGAATCACTATCAGTAAGGCTACTTTCGTGTTGTGGCTGCCAAAATGACACTAATAAAGTAATTGGACATATTCGTAATTGTTTCATGATCATGAAAGTCATAATTCAGTTTAATACAATTAATACTCGTTAAGTATTTTGTATTGTTTGTGAAGGGTATTTTAATTAGTTAATACCTACAATGAAGAAAAATCTTTGAGATATGTTTACTTATTTGCATTGCACCTTTTATTCAATTACATGGAATCTCAGAACGGACTAAATGATGCGTATTTCCCAGAACATTTTTCGAATATAATTATTTACTTTAAGAAATACCAATGCAATTTTAAGAAGCCACCGAGGATACTGGGGATTTCAGTTCTAAACTAGTTTTGGAAAAACTAATTTTCGATTAAACCTGTGGAACTGTGTTAAACTTGTTTCTCATGTTTGTTAATAGACGTCATATCTTTTAAGATTACTTGGGAAGCGAAATTGCGTTCTGGTTTTCAAGAAACAGCACGATAAGACTCTAAACGCTCAGTGTTCTTAAAAGAGTCATTAATTCAAAAGTTTAGGATAGCCCAATAACAGAACTTTCCGCTTGTGTCAGACAAAGCCACGTTGCATTTCTTTCTCATTTTCTTTCTTAAATATTGATTTTCAACAATTGAGGCGCTTGAAATTGATAATAGGCCGCCACCTTAATTGAAAGGCGAGGGAATTGAAAGATTAAATAATTTTGTAAATCATGTGATAAACCCAAGAAACCTATATGTATTGTTTTTATATATACTACATGCTGTATTGTATGCATTACTACGTTGTATTGCACTACTTCGTCAGAAGTTTGCCAACCTTCTAGCAGAAACAGAAAAAGTAAATACGTCAATCTTGCTTATTGTGTGACTTACCATTGTCTAATCCGAACTCAAATATTGTATTCGTAAATACATCTAATATAATTTGCTTCTATTCATTGGCAACTAATGTGATAATTATTGTGTTTAGAGTGCACACTTTTAAAAATTCTGCTGTAAACGCAAACATTCTTACGTTTAGAAGTAATTTTGTGGTTGCGTTCTTTTTTTCTTCTAAACAGCTTAATCCACAATTAAAATGATAGTTTCTGGATATACTCATAGTCTGTGATATACGGTTATAATTGTAAGGCTATTTGTTTCTTTTATAATTGTATACTATGATGGAGCAGTTACGACAACCCAGTCTAACAAGCCAATTTCGTCGCTAATTTTTTTTCGCTTTGTGAATAGCGATTTCACTCTCAGAAAGATTTCATCGTACTTTTTTAAAATCTCTGCTATTCCGTTCCTTCTTCATTATTTCCGTTGGCTTCTTCTTAATTATTTCTTTTTTCTCTCTCTTTTTTTCTGTCTTATTCTCATTTTCTGCTCCAAGCCGTTCTAATACCCCGCTTTTCCGGTTTGTTCCTTTCCCCGCCTCTCCGACTGCTCTTTCCCAGATTCCCATCTTTCAGTGGACTTCTGACCTCACTTTGTCTCCGGTATCTCAACCCCTATCTCGTTCTACTTTTGCGGCGTCTAATTTATATTTTTATTTTCTTCCGCTTTTATTTTACTTCCCCGACTAACTCGAGTTCATTCGTTTCTCTGGAAGTTTCCCGAAGAGGGGTGAGCTCCGTAAATAAATAGAACTGCCCTTCTGTGACTGAAATGGCGTTTTTTATTCGCTCTCTGCGCAAAGTGCTGGAAGTAAAGGCGGCCGGAGGAGGCGGCTCCTCTCCTTTTTTGAATGTTACAACTTGATAACACGTGAAAGTCTACTCATAATCCCTCAGATGAAGGCGCTCGGGCTTGTTCTAGCGAAGAAACTTGGGAACTGTTCGCAGAGTCGTGCGTGTTCTTAAACGTACGTATCTTCTATTCTAGCAGAGTTGGCTCGTCTATGATATTAACGCAAGTACGAAAGTTAGGAGAGTTCTTCTGACTTGATGTTTTTACGCGTTAGTTGCAGCAGTTGCTATGGTCAAGAAAAGGATTTATTGCGTGATTTATCTGCGCACTCGATGCGTTCTGCTACTACGTACTGTCATGATTTTTACCTTTGATCAATGAGAGCGGTGGTGACATTCTCTTTTACCTAGCTCTCATTCGTCATTCAGTTGTACTAGTGTGGTTTTATCCTGGTAGTTGTCTCTAAATCATATGAGGATTTTGTGATAAATGTCGTGGATGTTGAATTGAAAATAATTGGAGATCTCAAAAATTATTATTTGAAAGTCCTTTTAATTACAATTTTGGTGTGGTAGACGAGTGTAAAACAAATCAGAATTGAAGTCACGTGTGAAAACTACTTTTGGGTATTCGTTTCTCAGCGATATTGAATGATTTTATAATATAATAAACAGTCTTTTTTTTTCATGGAAAACGAAGTAGAGGTTTGTTACGTCATGAAGACAAACGAAATTTTGTTTTTTCAACCAAAAGGGAAACAGTAACATTTTTCCTCTATACTTCCACCAGTTGTGATTCGTGAACATCCTGCGTGCTCTTATGTGATGCCCTTCAACGATATCGCAATACATGTGCGTGCTGCGGGCGAGTCTACTCGGCAGGGGTTCTATATTCGACCGCTCACCGCTGAACATTTTTTTGCGCAATTTGTGGGAAAGCTTAGAGTTTATATGGAGAGTCGCGTTTGTAATGACTATCTTAATATCCATCTCTTATGTTGTGAAACTTTTTCAATTCTAGCTTCTTTGAAGTACAAGGTGCGTGAAAGGTCGTGTTTTCATGTAATCGCGTCCACACACGAATTCCGATTAGTATCTGCGAGCAGAAAAAGAAAGTATCCTTTGCACCAATTTTTCTAAACACAAGCGGAATAATTTGTCTCATTATTTTTATATTTGTAATGGTTCCTATTTAATAATAACTGCTCTAAAAATAATAACGCTCTTTCTGTGAACCGAGAGTTGAGTTTGTGTTCGGGGAAATTCCTAGTGTTTTGCCTTCTGATACTGTGTTTTCTTATCGCATTGTAAGTATTTTTCATTCACGATGAATACATTCAATCGTGCTAACAGAGACTTTGTAACCTTCCTATTAATATCATATTTCTTTCGGAGAACGAATTAAATAATCATACTTATATACTTGTATTACTAAGGATCTACAGATTAACACAGATGTGTTTAATCCAAAAAATAAAGTTTCCCTACGTGCGATAATAAATGTTACTTTTTGAGTAAAATGAAAGTCCTCAACTCAGCTTTTTTCCCAGAAACATTCTAGACATTTCTTTATTATTCCTACTTCATCTAGGTATTCTGAATGAAAACTTAACTTTTAATTGAAATTCTTATCCAATGTTGTTTCTACACGAAGTTCTTATCCTATGTTGGCTCTGCACGTCAACAAACTCATTTTGTTATTTGAAAGTGTTTTCCGAAAATGTATGAAAATGTGTCATAGACATTGATCTTATATAAATTTAAGTTATGATGACATAAAATCTTCCACGTCTTATGAAGCTAATACGACTCTGAAAAGATTTCCATCTTTAAGAGTTGCACAGAACACTTGCAAAATGCCACAAAACAGAAATGCAGAAAAGACTACAACAACAGATCGCGAAGTGACATAAACGAAACCCTGGTATACAAAGTGCTATAAAAGTGTAACATATTTAAAAGTGGTAATGAATAGTACAGCGTATGTAACAACGTAATGACTAACATCAGGTAAAATGAATACTGCAACTTATCTGAAATATGAAGGAAATATTAGACCCGAGGTGAATTGTATGAACATAATACGTGTTTGAAATCTAGGTAATTAACTTAGATATAAGAATAATATAACGTAGATAAAAGTACAATATTAAAATTATAGATCTCCTTCCCTACCTGGCGTAGTCGTACAGCAGTTATCCGATAATTGCTTGGCCATAGAAAGCGTCTAATATTATTGTAATAATCAAAACATGTTGATAATGACAACGCCTGTTTTAGCGCCGATCCAATTTCAATTTCATTCAGTAATATTTAACTGTGCGATTCCTTCTACAAAATCTCTTTGGATCGGACTTTCCGGCCCTCTCCCATCGCATTGCATCGGTCCAAGCGCGCGCGCGCTCTACGAAGACGTCGCCGTGCGGTGAAGTGAGGGAAGGTGGCGGGGTTGAGGGGGGGGGAGGAGAAGGTCTGCGCGGCGGCGGCGGTGGCGCCGCAATTCTCCTAACGCTGTTTGGGGCCGCCCTGCGTCGCACCCGATGCTTTGATGTGTGTAATCCCTTGCGTCGCCCGCCCTCTCGCTTGTCGTGTGGGCGGGTCATTGCGGAGCGGACAGCGGCGCGCACAAGGCGAAGGGCTGTAGCCGTTAAATGCGATAACAAGACCTGGGAATGTCATCCCATCTGTGAGGGGTAGCGCGGGTCGAGATAAGTGTCTTTGGGAAAGGGGCGGACACGTTTTAGTTGTGAGCGTATAATAATCATAATGGTAATAAAAATAACAATAATAAACATTTGTATTGACTTCTCCGACATATTTTTGGAGGCTTTTTCCACCAATAATAATTAATTTTATTGAAATACGTTTTCATGTGCGTAATATTTTGGTTATTAACTCCTTTTTTTTAATTTTGGTAATTTTAAAATTATAGTTTTTTTACTTACAGTGTTTTCACTTACATGACTTTACTTATAGTGTCTTTACTTACAGTGTTTTTTACTTACAGTGTCAGAAATTTGTCTTAATTCATATCCGTCGAAACAATTCTGGTGAAGGAATGAAATAATGGGAGACGAAACGGTTATTTATGCATTTCAGAATTTTCAAGTAGCATCGCTGAATTGCAGTTATCATCTCAGAGGGTTGTCTGCTATGAATTGTCTGGCTATGAAAAAATGCCAGCAGTAAATGCCTGCAAAACTTTCCGTGCGTACCATCAGTGGCGCAGGAGGCATAGAAGGTTTGCCTGTTGCCTAGTACCATCGCCTTTGCGCTCGCCTGGTGAAATGCATTCTTCTGAACTTCGGCATCGGGATTAAGTGGCCTAAATTCATTGGCTGGTGCGCTTCCGTGGTGACCGTGTAAAAATATATTTGAGTTAACACATTATTTTTCATTTAACTTAATATATTCAACCAAGCAGCGTGTTTAACATAAGTTGGTGTGCTATCCACTTATATCTTATCCACTTATATCTTATATTCATCTCCATATTCTTCGTATGCTATGAGGAAGCGGAATGTTGACAACAGAAATATCATGATCGTTACCGAACACTTCCACGGATAAGATCCTCTTTCCAAGAATTAGTACGTCCTATTTTCCCAAGTTGTTTTAATGCAATTCAATACTATTTTAATGCTCTCTCCACAACTCTCCATGTTATTTGAATTACGAGTGAAACTTCTAACGCACGTAAATGTGTTACAGCAAGCTTCACTAAGAACCCTTTCCTGTTGACCCTTTCTTTAACTCAACATTCACCTCTTTAACCGTTACTAACCTCTACCCCACTCGCGCTTCCCCATTCCCCCTCTTCCCGTGAACTGCAATTCGCAATTCACAAGCCGCTGTTTATAGAGAGCCGCTTTGTAAACATGTTGACAAGTCATGCATATCAAAATGTGTGATGAGCGCTGTCGTTACCGAAATAAACGCACAGTTTCATTGGATTTTCAATAATTTCGTCCTCCTGGCCCGCGCGGCGCGGCGGCGCGACGCTACGCGGAGGTCCCTGGCCTGCGGGCACGCGGCCCCGCCCGGCGCACAGTCGGCCACAGGATTCCGAATCGGGGCGGGATTAAATTTTTGTCGGCTTCGCTTCGAAATGTAACGATTTGCTTTTGAAACAGGCGCTCACAACGGTTTTGAAACAGTGTATTCTTAAAATTACTATGTTTAATAAGATGGTCTTTGGAAAAGTTAATCCAATTTTAAAATAAAAATATTTTTCGTGCGTTTTGTTTTAATTTGTTTCACTTCTCATATTTACAAATGTATTGTTAATAAATGTGTACCACTGATACATTCATCTATACACATCTACGAAAATTAAAATGCTTTGACGACACTGACAGTTTGTATCACAATAACTGAAAAAAACTTTACATTATATACAATGAAATTGACAGTATATAAACATGTTCTTCACGTCGAGAGAGATGCGATTTATATTAAATTTCAGAATGGGTATTTTCGATGAGAATAAATGGAAACATTTCAATCATTTAAAAAATTTTTTGGGGGTCAAAATAAAAACAATATTCAAAATTAAAATTCCTATTTGGAATAATTCATTTACCACGCCTTACGAATATGAATCTTATATTATGCAGTATTTATTTCAAGATTAATCCACTGTTAAATTTTCTTATAACAGACGAAAAGGGTAAACTAAACAACTCATTTAAAAAAAATTGTTGTTGCAAGTGAACGGATCATTAAAAGCGACAGTTGACACTTAGATGTGATGTCATCTCTCCATAGCATTGACAGACATGCAATAATTTTAATATTCTGTAGGAAATATGCGGTGATCCAGCGTAAACGTTACGAGACAAAAGCGCTCGAGACGTAAAACTCTTTCCATATCCTGTGCACAGTTCAATATAACCAGCGTCTGCTTAGCAAATGCTTTTTATCTATTTCTTACTGCTGGTATTTATGAGTTGCTAATAAACTGCCATGCTGAATTCACAGATTTTTCGTTTTAGTGGCGGCAATTCTACACTGTGCCCGCAAATCTTTCTTTCCCGGTGCAATTTCATGCCCTTGTAATTCCCGCTGCGTTTCGCAGTGCGATGTCTGAGTACGCGGCTATCAGCGAGACTGGCCGCTGGCTGCGTGCGCCCTCCAAACCTGCCGCAAGTGGGGCCGACGAAGTGTTGATAGAGGCTCGCGTTAGTGCAGGGCTTTCAGCCAGCCAGCTCATCGAGGCGGACGGTGCGCCGATAATGGGACCCTGTCAAAGAACGCGATCTCGCATCGCGGAACCATCCTCCCCAACGTTCGACCGACTAGTGCCGCCCAAACGCCCGCGCGCCCACACACCCGCTCGCCCAAACGGCCGCTCGCCCAAACGCCCGCTCGCCCAAACGGCCGCTCGCCCAAACGCCCGCTCGCCCAAACGCCCGCTCGCCCAAACGCCCGCTCGCCCAAACGCCCGCTCGCCCAAACGCCCGCTCGCCCAAACATCCGCTCGCCCAAACGCCCGCCCGCTAGCCCAAACGCCCGCCCGCTCGCCCAAACGCCCGCCCCGCTCGCCCAAACTGCCCGCCCCGCTCGCTCAAACGCCCGCTCGCCCAAATCAGCTCGCCCAAACGCCCGCCCGCTCGCCCGAACGCTTTTTCGCTTCTCCCGTCGGCTCAAAAGCTTCCTTGCTCGCGCAAGCGGCTTGCTCGCCGCCCGCCCCACACTAGCCTAGCCTATCCTCTCCTCGCTGTCCCGCTCCCGCCACCCTGCGTGCTCGTCTGCTTGCTTAGCTCGCCCATCCGCCCTCGCCCATCCACCCTCGCCCATCCCCATCCCGCCATCCGCTCGACCATCGCCGGGCGAGGTTATTCTCTTCCAGCGAGAAGACCTCGTAGTTCGCTCGCCCCTGCGCTAGTACTAATTTAGATTGGATTCCAATGTCATTAATAGGGACGTGTGCATTTGTGCGGAACTTTCCGGCACACTAGGCGCGCTCTTCTAGTGCGTCACTGAAAACTATTTTTCAGTCTGCGAAAATTTAGTTCTCTTAAAATAAATGTTGGTGTGATCGAGTTGTGAAAAACTCTCTGCACTACTTTACATTGCGAATAAGAGTAAAATATTGCTGTTGCTGTAATAAAATGAAAATGTAATAAGAATAGTATAATTTCACTGCAACATGAAACAGAAACAAAACTGTACTTTAGCTTTGTCAAAACGAATATTAAGCACGTTCTCTGAATATGAATACCTCTGTTTACTTTATTTTCATTTGCATACATGTTATTGCAGTGTACGGGGGAGTATGTAAATTCGCGATACTGCGAGCGACTTGACCCGGGAATGGTAATCTAGAGAGATGATCGGTTTAAATCGAGCGGGATGCAAGGATGAAATCAAGATATGAGTACAGTATTACGAAGTAGCTTCTTACAAACATCGCTTATGCCGTTGTCAAGATAATTTTCTTCCGTGAATGGAATGAATATTTCGTTTTATACGGTTTTTAGGAAATTACATAGCTGTACGTATATAGAAATTACATAAGTATGAGATTAGAAGAAAATATTTAAATAAGAGAGACGAGAGAAAATACTATTTACATTAGCCTAAGTGTTATTTTTCGACGTAATAATAATTACAAAATGTCGAATACTCTTGCGATATTTAATACTCCACTAACGGTGTATCATATCACCCAAGTTCGCTTCTGATTTCAAGAGAGCCATTTTCCTCCCGTTCTACATTTCATTGTCCCGGGTCCTCCTCTGTGACACTGGATCGCCGTGCCGTAAATGTTGCGAAAAGCCGCGTAAACGGAAGTTCCGCGAAAAGTTTGTTCCAAGAAGGGCACGGGCGCGGGCTGGGAGCGTTTGAAGTGAAGCCGCGGTCGAGTTCCGGACGAAAAACAGAGCGCGCCGGGCGGCGTGCGGGGGTGGGAGGGTGGGGGCGGGGAGAGCTATCGAGCGGGCAGTTCATCAAACGGATCTTCTTCACCAAGCGTTCGCCTCTGGCGCCACCCCTTCCACACCGCCCCCCTCCCTCCCCCCCCCGTCCCGATGCCTCCGCGTCGTCGGTGAACGGGCTGCTCGGGTGGGCGAGGTCGTTTTCGTTCTCGCTCTTCCGTTTGACGTGACTTGCGCTGCGCTTGTGCTTTCGAGAATGGCCGTCGTGAGAACAAATATGAAGGTTTTAAGAACGTGGGTTGTGAGAGCGAGTTTTTTTTATTTAATACTGTCAAATTTGTTTATCATTGAACCTTGTAATGTTGTTTCCGTGCTGCTTATACGTTGAACTAAAGTGCCCTCGATTTTTGATAATTTTTAAATTGATTTCGATCGTCGGCTTGTGAAAACGTGTGTATTAATCGCCAGTAACTTCGTGTTCATATTTTCAGGAAGAAATTCGAGATGTCTTCTCTTTTTGGATATTTTACGTGCGTTTTGGAACATGAGTCACCAATATCTCACAATTCTTTATCATCCATATATTCACTACAAGGCTAATACTAATATTTATTGCATTGGGACTAAACGAGGTATTTTGTTGAATATTGGTAAAAAAATCACATACTCGTAAAAATGCAATAAACGGGTATATTCCTCATTATTATTATTATTATTATTATTATTATTATTATTATTTCATTATTATTATTATTATTTCATTCATCATTTTCACAACAAATGATCTTAGACATTCTTTGCAATTTTTTTCATTGTGCTGATCCTTAGACCGTCTGCTAATGAATAATCTCAAATTGACCAGAATGGTTATGAATACTGCACAAGCATGTTCTTAGTCGTCACAAATTGTTCTAATTGAATTACAATCTCGGAACATACGAAATTAGTTAGAAACAGCTCTTAAATTCGTCTTTTCGGCGTTAAAACCCCATCGCGCATTACTTACATCCTTCGTTTTCCCCGCCCTCACGTGCCGTTGCGTTCCCGGGCGGCGGCGAGTTGCGTGGGCCGAGACCCGGCGTTTGCGTTATCGGTGCGGTCGTTTTTTCTTTTTGTTTTGAATCGCAGGTTGCCACGTCGTTACAGCACCGGCTGCAATAATAACGAACCCGAAAAAAAACAAACACGATTACTGGGAGATTGGGGCGCGGCCGCCGATCTGCGAGGCGGGGTGGGGCGGGGCGGGGGCGGGGAGAGCGCGGTTCAGAGCTTGTTTAACGCGGAGAGAGAACAGCTCCGACAAACCGCGTGCAGCGGGAAAGGCGCCCGCGCCAGCGACCAGAGAGATGTATGGTTATGTTGCGCGCTTATTGGAAGTTTTGCTAGAAATGTGTGGACGTCCCGTTAATTTGATGGTGTTGTGCGAAAAATTTTACAAATTTGAGGAATGTATCTTACACGGGGTGATGATGATTCACTGTTAATGTTATCTGATTTGATGTGATTCAAGTTTTGTTATGAATGTTTAGTGAAAATGTTATTAATAATCATTAATGTTACCCATTAACTCTCTATAAATGTATACGACGGAGCAAGAGCCATTGGCTCCTGCTTAGTTCAATTTGTCCCTTTAAATATTTATTACATTTCTATTATATGCAGAGTCAGCAATCGGTTATGTAACTGTCGAGATAATCCAGTTGTTAAACAATTGAGTAAACACTTAAGAAAAACTCTTGAGTACGTTGTAACTTGTTGTAACTCCATTTTCTAGTAATTGAATCTTTTTATATATCTAATACATCTTTTTCATTAATAATACCTAATAACACAAAACAAAAACAGGTGTCAGACCCAAAGACATGACACATGTTTCTTTTTGTATGTCTATGCGCTGAATCCGAATCTACAGCCACAATTGCGCCATCGCCTTCCACTTTTTGTTCATGAAAACACGCCGTGAAATTGTACATGGTAAATTTCATGGTGGGTTTTCGCAATTAAAAAAAGCTAATGGTAGTGGCGCAATTCTGGCTTCCGCTGCCGATTCAGCGCGTTGACATACATAGAGAAACATGTGTCAGGTCTTGAGTCTGACAACTTTTGGATTCTGTGGAGTATAATGCGCCAATACACCAAAATCTAGTATTCGCATGTGTTTTTCTCAATTTCGTGGGAGTACCTCTATCTATCTTCAGTGAATCTGCTTATAAAAAAGTCTTAATTACAAAATGTGATTTTAAATATTTTCTGTAGAAGCCTTTAATTGAAAAAGAGGAATGAAAATATCACTTTAATTCTTAAAATAATGTCTGATTCCATTTCAAGGAAACCAAAGAAAACGTAAATGGAAAGAGTAGAGAACGTTCAATTAAGGGTATAATGAGAAACCAAAAAAAGTGCGTCAGACGTTCTTTATACGTCTGTTTCAAGAACTATACTCTCGATGTGTTTCTGGGAATCATATCATCTGTCATCTCCAGACTCCCGACGTTACTTTGAAGATTATGAAAGCCAGGAACGCAGTACAGTTCCTATGTAGAAACTGACAGATCTACATTGTACGTCACTAAGAGAACTACCTGCCATGAGCAGAAGTTGCTGGTATGATAATTGTGTATGAAGGGAGGCTTATGCAGGAATCTATATGAATAGAATTTCAATGCAATAAGACCTATTGAAAGCCATAAATCTTCAAATGTGTAATCTGAAAGAGAAACTGTGTTACCTCGGTATTCTCACGAGAAAGTATTAATTCGTAATCCATTATAAATATAATAACAAAGCTGCCTTCTTGCGTGCGTACCCTCAACGTTTTTTCCACTACAACAATTCTGTGATCGTTCAATACTTTTCGTAATACCACTTATTTCCAAGAACCTTTCATATACGAAAGAAACACATTTTCTTTGAGAAATACTTATTATGCTACATCTTTAGATTCAGCGTATGTGCTTCAATTGTTCTTAATAGACGGCGAGTTGTTAAATCTCTAACGGACACCGAAAAGTGACCTTTTGTTTACCAATATCTCATAAAATTGTTAAGTATTATTCCAAAAGTCGCAAAAAAAATAAAATAGTTTCATTTTACAATCCATGCATGAGCTTTTGCACAAAATAACGAATTGATGTCTATTTTTATTTACTTATTATAATTCTCTGGAATGACATAATCAACAAGTTGTACGAAAAGGTTTGTTGAAGAAATGACTATTGCGTCAATTTTAAAACTATTTGGTAGCGAATTTTCGAAACTAGCTATACAGCTGGATCTAATTCAGCCGCTATTTGGAGGAAAACTCTAGTGGGAGGCTGCTCTCATCGGTAGTTTTCCCTGGTTTCTCAGGACAATGACAGGTGAACGCCGGAACAGTACCCTGACAACAGGGCCAAGGACCGCGCGCGATTTTTCTTTCCTCTTCCTTGTCTTTTCCTCTCCACTTACACACACGCCAATGCAGTACACTTCTAAACATGTCGGAGGGCCAGTCGGGAGCGGCGTCCCTGCTGAGGGGAGATACCCGGAAGAGTAAATTCCCGGCAAACCGAAGAGTAGATCGGGACCGGGGTCGATCTACACGTTGGCTTCGGGAAACTACATTTCGGCTTCGGGATGTACACGTCGGCGTGTAACTTCGTTCTTCCCTCATCATCCAGGGAGGAAGAACACCGCTTACTCCAGGTACTAAAAATTTCACAACACTAACGGGACCAATGACCTAACAGTTAAAGAGCCTCGAAATATGAATCAACCAATCCAACTTGGTTGAAGGGTGCCTTAGGTAGCCGGGGCCGGTGCCAGGGATGACCGCCGCCGAAGCTCGACGCCGGTTCCGCGGCTACACTGCGCTCCGATCCTCGCCTCGAAATATGAATCAATCAATCAATCCAACGTGGTTGAAGGGCGCCTTAGGCAGCCGGCGCCGGTGTCAGGGACGACCGCCGCCGAAGCTCGACGCCAGGGACGACCGCTGCCGAAGCTCGACTCCGGTTCCCCGGCTTCACCGCGCGCCACTCCTCCGCGCAGCGCCAGCAGCGGGGCGGCGCGGCGGCGGCGCGGCGGCGGCGCGGCGGCGGCGCGGTGGGCGTGCACCGGCCACGGGGAGCCCTAACGGCCTCTCGATATTGCGCCCCCCTCTCGCTTTACGGCGGAATAAAGATTTGATGGCGCCATATCCGCGCCGTTGCGCCCACCCCGCCGCCACACCGCGCCCCGCCACGTCTTTATTAAAAAGTGCGCCCCCGCCGCGCCCGCCGCCGCCGCCCACCTTACCCCCCCCCTGCCTTCCCCTGGAGCCTCTCGCTCGTACTCGCAGCTGATCTCGCCGTGCCAGCGCTCAAACGTACGCTGCTTAAAAACGCCCTCTCCTTACCGCCCCGCTGTTTCAGCCTCCAACCGTAACACTCCCTCTCCGCAATTTGTCGATTCCTAAGTTTTTACTGGGTGTTGCCTCTCTTTCTTCGCTTCGCCCTTTGTTCTCTCCAATCTATTCTGCGTTTCCTCTCCTTGCATTCTCAGCCCAGCTGACCTCATCTCCTACTCCTGCGTCAAACACAGGATCACTTACCGCTCCGTGTTTTCCCGCCGATTTTCCTTTTATCCTCCACCGCCTCGTCTCTCTTCATCATTCCCCGTTCCCTGACTTCCAACACAGCCTATATCCCGCAGTAGAGCACGAATGCGTCTCCCGGGGCTTGCCCGAATTCCTCACACGATCCATAAATCCTACTCACATTCCCTACTCCAGGACAGCACCTAACCTGCTCCATATATGCATCTGTTCCCTTCGGATTCCTCTTTTTTCGTCCTCCGCTTCTTCCTAGATCTGTGGGTATCTTGCGGCCTCGAACTCTCTCTCCTGCTGCACGCCTTGTTCGACTCTTTCTTTCTGCACCCTCCCCCACCCCCCATTGAGACCTTTCCACTCTTCTTTGCATCCAGGTCTACTCCTCGGCTCGGCGGTTCGCTTTCCGGCAGCACCACCCAAACCCGCACCCAACTCTCCCCGCCCCGCCCCGCCCCGCCCCTCCCGCCCTTCGCACACGCGATCTGCATCGCGAAGCGAGACGGACAAGCGGCGGGCTGTTCCCTCTGAAGTCGGCCAACCGAACGGAAGCGTTCTTTATTCATGAAAGAAATTCAGCAGCCGTCCGTATAACACTTGTACTGCGCTCTTCCTTTGCCCAACAACTTCATTTCGAGGGATGTGCCGGGCCGCACAAATCCCTACTGGCTTTTTTTTCGAGGCTGAATGCTTGTGGATAGAATAGACTCAAATTTCGACGCGCCCATCAACAGTCAACTTTGAATCTTTTGGTATTTATATCCCACTCAAAAAGTAAACTGTGATTAAAATACCAATTATTCAGAGAGAAGGAATAGTTAGTTTTGGATTCACCTATCTGAAAGCCATATGTAAAATATCTCAAACATGGTGCGCTTTTCGCGTGCTCTTTCATTGCGTCAAGTAACGTTGAAGATTTATCAAAGTACATTTAAGAATATTTCAAGTTGATTATTTCGATTAGAGAATAATTCATTAAAATCTTTCAAAATGTTTTCGAATTGTATGCTTTATTAAAAGTTAAAATTGAATTCAACTCCTAACTGAAAAGCGAGAAAAAGTGTAGATTGTAAGTGAACATTTATTCATTTTATTCTGGGTACTTCGAAATGTCTTATGTTTTATCTTTTCTGATCTCCCTGTTCTCAATGTTTTTTCTTTCGTTGAATTATTATCTCCCTTATACGATCATCGTCTCTCCTGCTCTCTGGGTTAATTTGTCGTTCCAGCCCACTCAGGATTCTGACAGGTAATTTTCAGGAACTCAACTAGCGTACTACTCATGTCACCTGGAAACATAAGTAGTACAGGTAATTTGAGGCCACTTTTTTCTTTTAGAGAACCAATTAGTTCGCATGACAGAAGTGATCGCTTCGTTCGACGAAGTCGCTCACACCCTTTCTCCCTTTACTCTCTGACCTTTCCATGCAGCGCTTCGCCCCCCCACCACGCCCCGCCCCTTCTCCCCTACCCCGTTTCGGCACCACTTCCCCCACCCCGCTCCCGTCCCCATCCTGCTCCGCCCCCAACCCGCTCCGCCCTCACCACGCTCCGCCCCCACCCCGCTCCGCTCTCTTACTCCCCCACCCCGCACTGCTCTCCATCCCCACCACCACCAACCGCTTCTCCCAAACTCCCCTTATCCCACTCCGCCCCCACTCCTCCCCCACTTATTTTACCCACTCCGCCCCCACTTCTCCCCCACTCCCCCACCGCTCTCGTTACACTTCTCCCACCCCACCCCACCCCACCCCACTCCACCCCACTCCACCCTACACTACCCTACCCCACCTCACCCCACTCCACTGCACCCGCTCCGCTCTGGCCCATTCCGACCCGCTCCACCGCGCCGAGTCACACCATGCTCTGCCCCACCCCACTTCATCTGCTCCCGCCCAGTTCTCCTCCCCACCCAAGCGCATTCCCTACCTCACTCCAACTGACTTCGCTCCGCCTCGCCTGGTGCCGCGGCGCTCCTCTCTCCCCTTTCCCTCCCTAACCCCACCCCTTGAGCTCTCACCGTAATTACACTGTTTATCGCGCTCAGGTAGGCTCGCGACGCGCAGGCGGCGGCGGGTCCGGGGGCGAAGGAGAGGGAGTAAGTGGGGTGGAAAAAGGGGAGTGGGGACGTCGTGCCGTGGCAAAGCGGCGACGACATTAAGAAGACATCATGGCAGCCGATAGCGTCGCCCCTGGCTTACCCAAGTTGGCCCCGGGCGCAAGCCACCGCCACCGCCGCCGCCAGCCTTTCTTACGCTCTGTGTCTCCTGACCCTCTGGCGGCGAATCGATGAGGCGCAGAGAATGTGTCGGCATGGACCCCGCGGGGGGGGGGGGGGTGAACGGGTCATGGGTCTCAGGGTCCTTCCGTCACCGGCTCGCGGGGCAGGAACCTCATTGTCCGAACAGAGGCTTGTATCTTTGGAATAGCACTTGCATACTTTCAGTATTCACAAAGGACACCCAAATAAACACAAAGAACTGGATAACACGTTCTAATCGTCGGTTTAACTGTGGAAAACCCAGGTTTTGCGCTTGTTTGTTGCCTCTCCACTCTACAAATGTTTTCCCTTAACCTCCCTGCAACGACTAAAATATTTTGGGTGACATTCTTCACCAACTCCATTCGAAAGTATCAAAATATTTTTGTAAATATCCAAAAATGTTGGAATATTGCCACATAGATTTCTGTTGGGCAACATTTCTAGATATATATTTTAGTTGATGGTGTATTTGTACTGGATTCATTTGATTTATTTAAATGTTATGTTCCTTTATTGGCTTGCAATGCATTCCAAAATCACTGTAGATAGCAGTTTGTCATTTCAGGTTATTTTTAATATTATTCCGAATTAAATTTTAAAAAATTAGTGTGTGCTTACTTTTTACGTTTTAAGTCCATCGTACGTGGCCGTGAAGTGATGCAACCAACGCGTCACTTTTTTCGACGCTTATCGTAATGCTACGTCACGCTGCATGTTTGCTACACGTCACCCGACAAGTTTGCATCCATGAATTTCAGCGATAGGCTGAAAAAACGCAGCATTGTCCGGGAATACTACGTCCACTGTCTGGTTTGCCCACTATGCAAATGAAAAGTACGGTTGATCTACGGAAGATACATTAGGGCATGTACGTTATTTAACAGTTTTGTAAAAGGCTTATGCGAAACTGTGCGTTTAACAACTTTGCTGTGTTACATTAAATCGTGCGTAAACATTACATGTGCGAACGATGGGCAAATGATAGAGTTTTCACGCAAATATTAACTCAATCTACGTTGTACGGCAATAGTGTACTTAATTATTTGCGGTACATTGATTATGGCTAATTACTTTTCAGTTTTCATAGAAAGTTTAGAATGTTCGACTTTGCGTTCGCCTACCTGTATCAGTAAGTTTCGAGCGATACTTGACAAACAAATTATTTATTATATTTAAACTTTCATTACACTTTAACAATAGTATTTTTATTACAATAGTATTTATTTGAAAATTTGTAGCAAAAGATGGAACACGTGTATATACAACCATAAAGATTACGAAGTGTGATTAAAACATTATGTCAACGTTACAAATGTATTTATGGATCAAAATTATCTAATAAAATTGTGAAGCAAAACATTTATTAACCTCAAATTTTTCTTGCTCACGTTGTTGTTGGTCTTATTGGTCTATTTAATTATTACGGCCGATTGCGAAAAATAATAGCGCACGGCACTAACGGTGCCTGGTTCGAGTCAAGTACAAGCATTATACAGTTTTCATAATGTTTAATGCAGTGGCAAACTGGAAAAGACTCTCAGTAATTTCCGTCATGTCGTCAAATTGCTAATCACTAGCCAACTTAACACCCGTAAACCTGAAGATGATTCTAATAAATAACTCGCTGCCCTTTCCTTTGGGTTTGTAAGTTCCCTTCGCTTAGCCGAAATAATCTGGGCGCGGTACGCCGTGATGGCGCTAAGGACGTTCACCGTGCGTGTGAACGAAGCTTTCTGTCGAGTGCATATTCATGTGTAGCGTCGCGAGGTGGCGCACGTGCCGTTTCGCTGGAAAGCCCGGCCTTAAGCCGGATGGGGGATGGGGGTGGAATGCGGCGGCGCCTCGCCGGCGCGCGCCGGGCAGGAAATCCCAGCCTCAAAATAACCGGGACAACTGGGCGTGCCTGAGTGCGAGTCCATTGATGACCGCTGCTCTCTGCTGAGGGCTGGCTTGCGAGCCGAATGACGCCCGCCGCTGGTAGAGGGGGGGACGAGCCGTGGGGTATTTATTGCGGCGCCGACATGCGCTCGGGGGATACGCTAGTGAGTCGAAAGACGTGAGGTATCTCCGTGCAACCTTGCACGTTTTGGCATCCGGCCATGTAACATCTAGTTACGGGGACTAAATGTCCGACAGCTCGCACTTCGCGCAGCTTCTCATGCTCTCGAGCAGAGGCACTGGGCTCAGCCTAGGGACGGTCGCGGGGTTTTCGCGGCTTAGAGAATAGAAAGGTTGCCTAAGGTTATCAATTTTGTAACATTATCTTGTAATTTATTATTGTAAATATACTGTACATACTATTCAGAATCTGTCGTCTGTGCTTTTCATGTCCAGTACGCCACACATGATAGCGCGGAGCGAGGGAGCAGGAGGGCGGAGAGTTCTCTCTGAGGCAGGAAGAAGCCAGAGCCGCGCGCCGCATGTGAGGGCGAGATAGGCGCCACCTGTGTCGAGACTTCGGAGATTCTCCCGCCCGCCGTGCCGCAGCGTGGCGCGCCCCTTTAACGACCTCGCCTTTTACGTCATTGCGCATCGTAGATTAGATTTCGCGTCAGCCGCCCTTCGCCGCGCCAAGGCCGGTGGCCCTTATCCCTTCACGCGGCTGCCTTCGCCCGTGAAATGCCGTGTACGGGAGCGTGTTCTGCGTGTAGGTGTTTGAGACAAATGAGGGGTGTTGGAAGAAAAGTTGATCTCTCACAATATACTGATTATGAGGTAACGAAGAGAGCTTTAATATTGAATGCTAAATTTTATACATTGTCTCTAATATTATTTCAGTAGTATACCTTTCCTTTGCGGCTCTCACACGCAACCAATCTTTATAAATAAGATATAAAGAAAGAGAATTTCACGGAGACGTGACGAATTCCACTTTGACTTTAAAAATATGGAGGGATTTGTTTAAAAAACGTATATAAATATTCATGTCAAATGCAACTCGCAACGCACGTCAGGATTTTTTAATCTATATCGTTAAATAACTCTTAAATGAAACGTTCTAGGGCCTTAGAAAGTAACTTTCCTCACGCCGTAATCTACAGGATGAGATCTTCATGAGCATTCTATTACAGTTTTGCTAGTTCGACGCGTCTTGATTCTACCCCACCTGTTCAGAGCCTGTAGAATTTGTAACTATATGTGAAATTACTAATTATTTATATTCTATGCGATTGAATTACACGGGTGTACCTCTTTACTCGATAATAAGTTAAATAAGAATAGTTTGTATAGACAAGAGTGTATTATATTGTTATCAATTGCAAGGTGATAGAACAGACAAGAGTGTATTATATTGTTATCAATTGCAAGGTGATAGAACAGATGGAGGATAAGAGGGTCTTGTAGAAAAATATATATTACAGGTTTAATATGGAAATGGAAAAGTAAGGAAGAGGGCGGGGCATAGGATGCGAGAGTTCTCGCACGGGTACGCTAGTAACTAATATTTATGAAGATATCTTCATGACTGAGGTAGTTTTAGGAGCTACTTAAGTTCTTGGTTCTTCTTAATTCTCTATAATTTCTGTTTCATAAAGGTGTAGTAAACTCTTTTTCCGCCAAAATATGACTTTTCTCCTTTCGACTCGATACTACGGTTCAAAAATGATATAACTGCACAGTCTCTCGTATTGCATTGATTATTACATTGAAGGACACACTTTACTTGTCAATTGTAATTGATTTTTGGAAAAAATATTGATCTTGGTTTCTCGTTCGAACAGCCAATCAGCAAATAAATTCCTAATTTAAGGAAATAGGAGGTCCTCAAATATAAGAAATAACGTCTGGTAGAAAAGATTTTAGGTCTTTAATGAAAGGCATTCATTACAAATTTTAACTTAACCGTTAACATTTTTATTTCGTATTTTATTCTCAACTCCTTTCATTCCGATCTTTCTTTGCGGTCGTTTTACTTTCCTTACTTGTTTACAAGCCTTCTTAAACTTTTGTAAAAGGAATTAAATAAAACCGAAACTTATAAGAACGTCAAATGAAGACGTTGGGGGGCAATAACATGCTATGCCACATTTCGGATTAAACTGAGATATTAGTGTATTTCGACGCCCCATAGATGTATCTAGATGTCGGGTTTTTATCTTAAAGATTTACCGCAAGATGGCACTGTTATTCGTAAAATTAATGTTCTTTATCCCCAATGTGTAGAATGCAATGCCTAACCTTACTTACCTTTTTCTCAAAACTTACGTATAGTGGCATAGCATGTTAATTGCCGCGAGGTCTTCAAATATATATTTTGTGTAGGCCACACGAAAAAAATCCATGCTGTTGCGACGCGCGCACAAAGGCCATCGCTGGTCCGCTCGCCGTTCGCAGAGCGCGACCTAAAATCCTCGTGCTTCCCGGAAGCGGCGGGGTTGCGCCCGGCCAGCGTGACAGGCTCCCGTAATCGCCTTTATTTATAACGTGGCTTTAACTCTTCGGCCGCCGGCAGCCGCCTTTTTTTTGCGGATGTTCCCCCGTTCCCCCGCCGCTCCCGGGCGCCGCTTCCTTTCCGATGCTAGCGCGGGCGAACGTCTCGACCTGGAGAAGGTGCGAGAGAGCGGGATGGCGCTGGGAAGAGTGCCGTAAGTGCACCATGCTGTTTGCTGGGGAGAGAATATTCTAGACTTGCGAACTGTGAACTGAACCATCACAATTGCGAACGTAAACTGATTTATTTAACACTTTTTTTCAGTACCATTGAGGACTGTTACTGTGGAGTGGGTTTTAGTCCCCCGAGCGCTGTTCCTATACCACTTACACTCACTTTAATGACAATATTACTTTACATTATGTAGGTAGAACTCAGAAATTTGCATTATCTTACTTTATGCCGTATAAATGTCAGTAATAAGGGATATCAGACTAACAATTCAGTATTTACATTTTTAACAGGGTTCTATCAGGGAGCAACGAATTGCAGAATTGTCTTGAAGAATATTTTATTATTCATGAATTGATGATCACTGGCGAATGCAGGGGGCATGGGACCCATGCCACACACCTCAAAAAGACTTGTCATTTATTTTCCTTTATTTGAAAAAACAATATTTATTTCCAAATTATGTTATTTTTTAACAAAATACGATACTTTCCCAAAATGATATGCTAGGTCCGGATCTGATCATGATTATCATTATTTTGATCATTCATGCGAATTATTATGCACGAACTGTTTCCAGTTTTCGAGATCTTGAAATCCTTTTAATAGCTTGTGAAGCGTATATAAAGAAGTGGCCACTAATTGTCAGCCATTGGCACGCCTACTTCCGCTAACGGGAACAAATGCACCTCAGTACGCGATGGATCGTTTGAACATTTTCGGCTACTCGGTCCTTTCGTACCTTATTTGTACGTCTGTATATTCTTCGTTTCTCGGACACTCGACTTGCGACTCGTAGTGCCATCAGGAGTATTCGACGTTACATTAGAGTCAATTTTTTCATCATTCACTCATTTGACGTTACTACTGACATTGTATAAAAAATCGGTGAAATATGACTGTTGTTTGAAAGATTCTACGTGTTTAAAGATTATTAGTCTGAATAGTGAATATAGAAATCAATCCTGAATCTTGGGAGAATTTGTGGTTGTTTTCGTCCGCGCTAAATGGTATCAGAATATATTTAAGAAAACTTGCATCAGCTTGTTGTGCTGTTTTGATTCAAATAGTCTAACGTTGTAAATTACTGTGTACATGAGGCTGGTCTGGTGGCAACGTCAAATGGGCAGCAAAACGGCTGACAAATACAATGCAAAGAGCACACTTCCTCTGTTCAAAGCTGCTTCAACAACGTTCTAAAACGGTTGTCAAAGCGACCTGAGCGAGCAGCCCTCTGTTTGTTTCGTAGAACTCTCCTTTGACAACTTGACCCACGCTTTCACTTGAAATACTTTAGCATTAGTTAGTTACTTGCGTCACAGCAAGTACAACTCTGAAAGCCCTTACAGATCAAAAGGTGATTGGTATCGAAAACGATCCCTCATCCACTTCTGAAGTGTGGCGAGAACCGGTGGACAAATGATTTGTTTATCTGAAATAATACACTACCGCGCATGCCTTCCCAAAAATTGTATTTTAACGATAAGCGTTTTAATTCAGTGGTGGCAGTGAAGACAAGTTCAATACTCGATCGCCATGTTAAGAGAAAATACAGCAAAAGTGTAATAAAAATCGAGAATGCAAGCCAGAATAAACACATTTTAAGGGCCGAATTCATAGTCGACACTTCAGGAATAAGCGAACCCTTAAGTGATAAGTGCTTTCTCAAAATAAGTGGTCACTTATAGGCGCTCGTATTTCATAGACGTTCCTTACGACCGCTGAATGAGTGTTCCCTTAAGTGAAAGGGAAATATGGCAACATGACATTGCCGGCAAGCTGTTTTGCGATTCTTGGCAACGGAATTTCTACACCCAATAATATTTGTACAAAGAACGTCCAACGTATCTAGTGCGCGCGCAACACGAACGTTGCACGTCGAACGCGCGCTGCGTCCACTTGCCAGTTCAAATAGCTCCCACTATATAAAGAACTGTATGTTATTGTAACATTTCGGTATTTTTCACCAATATTTCAAATTTGTTTAATTATAAATATTTTCTACCCCTAAGTATGTTGTTATCTTAATACTGAAGGGATGTTTTGACATCAGCATCACATTTTAAAGTATTTACTACCCATCACTAATAATAAGCAATGTTTTGTAACAATATAATCATTCATTCTGATATAATTGCAACAAATATTTGTCTTGTGCATTTTCTACGTTATTAATATGAATTATTTAGGGATAATATATGTTAATACTTAACATCAGTTCCTTTTTACTTCACAGTGTTAACTTATACTCCAATATAAATCTAATGAACATTGTCTGTATTGGTCATGAAAGATATGACTAATAATACTAAAGATTTATGGAAATTTATAAATAAAGAAATTGGCAAAGATAATGATATCACACCCATCAAACAATTGTCTTCTGAAAATGATGAAACGCTAATAAACAATATAGATATTACCAATAAGATTAATCAATTTTTTTATACATATTGGTTCAGACATGGCCAAAAAAATTAGCAGAGTTGACAACTTTGAATGTCCTGATAATAAATAACATAATACTAAATTCATTCTATATCACTCCTACTACTGAATCTGAAGTTAGAAATATTATTAAGAAAATAAAAAAACACAAATTATCTGGAAAAGTTAAAATATCAGTTAAAGTCATATTCCATATAGTGAATTATATTTCTAAGCCATTAGTACACATTTTTGATTTCAGCATTAAAACTGCAGTTTTTTCCAATCATTTTAAAAGAGAAGAAGTAGTACTATTTTTAAATCAGGAGACATTAAAAATCAAAAAAATTATGGACCAATCTCGCTATTTCTAATTTTGTCAAAGTTTACAAAAAATAACTTAAAGTTAAATTAAGTGATTTTTTTGTTAAACATAAGATCATCAATACAATGCAATTTAGATTTCAAGAAAACAAAGGAACTGAGGATGCAATTACATTTGTAATTGATAAAGTAAGAAAACTAATAGATGAAAATATCCCTTGCTTAGCTATATATTTAAACTAAGGCGTTACGCTAAGGCGTTTGATACAGTGAACCACAACCTGCTTATATAGGAATTGGTAATGTATGGACTAAAAATAAAAATAAATTGTTTATTACAAAGTTACCTGACTGATTGAAAATAGAATGTGTAAGTGAATAAAGTGTCTAGTGAAGATTTACATGTACTTTGTGGATTCCTCAGGGGACTATCCTAGGCCCGTTATTGTTTATTATTTACATTAATGAACTCTTCAAAATTTTAGCTGAAGGAGAGCTAGTATCCTTTGCAGATGATACAGCTTTAATTGCTAAAGGTATCATATGGCAAGAGACACTTAAAACTGCTGAATATAAAATTCCTTCTGTTGGAAAATGGTTAAGGCAAATTTTTTTAAGTTTAAATATTTGTAAATCAAATTATATTACACTTGGAAGTTACATTGATAGTATGCCCCAAAAGTATACAATACATATTCATAAATTTGACTGTATCATGGTAAATTGCAATTGTCCAGCAATCAGTAGAGTCAGCGAAGTTAAGTACCTAGATTCAGTGAAGTTGAGTATGTTGATTGATTGTAATTTGAAATGGAAAAAGTCATGTTTCTTATCTTGTAAACAAACTTCGATATTTAATTTACATGTTCTATAAATTACAACATATATTTAAGACCAAACAATTGCTGATAATACAAGTATATTATGATTTTTCTGGTCTGTAGCTTCCTATGGAATTGTGGTGAGGGGTGGCTCATATAATGCAACTTTGTACTCTCTGAACAAGATACAAGAAAAAGTTCTTAAATTAATTATCATCAAAAGCTTTGATTTATTTATTTATAATTAATGATTTTACTTTACATCCAACTTTTTTAAATTATAAATCTTTTAGTCAATACTTTCTAATTTATTGTTGTGTTGTAGTCATAGTCAGTTTTACTATGTTCTGCTCACTTATACATTATTAGCTCAAAGTATGTAAAACTTTCAGTTTTATATAGAAGATTTTGTAAGATTGAGCCATTGCGAAAATAACTTGAAAGGAGTAATGTGTCTCCATGGGTATTACGCCCTTTCATTTATTTTGTGTAATCATAATCTGTATAATAATAATTATTATTTTAAAAAATTTCAGGTAATAGAAAATGTCAACCCTATCAAATAAATTCCATTTTACAATTACCTAATTCAAATTTCGTGACTTTTTATTCATGTTGCATATTCATAATTACTTAAAGTTAATAGGTCTCATAAATCAAAGAAACGATAGTTAAAATTTTAGGAAACACCTGAAAAGAAAAGTTATTTAAAATTTTAATGCAACAAGAAAATGAAGAAATCGGCAGACCCCTTTAGTCACTGGGATCTTTTCAATCAGCGGCTCAAGTGTATTCACTATTATGTTTGTACACTGTTTTATTTAAACGAAACCGCTTTCGGAACTGTAGGTCTTTATACATTTCCAGAGAATTACTTCCTTTACTAATGACGCTTTTGTATTACGTACGATGTACTACAAAACTCAAACACGGACGAAAATATTATGCGAACTCTTGATCGTTTTACTAATGGGTCTTTTTAACTAATAATACAATTTTTAATTGGCACAAATAAATTTAATACAGGCATCAATACAACTATTACAAAAGTCGGCGAGTGCCGGTAAGAAAACGAGTAGGCCTATAACCTAAATTGGTTACGTGTGACGATGCTCAGACACTCATAAGGGACACTTAAGGGGGCAGGCTGCTTCCCTTGTAGGAATGAGTGCTGACTTAAGAATCCACTTAAGGGCTGTTTATGAATACGATTCCTTCACTTAAGGGAACACTCATTTTAAGTGTCGACTATGAATTCGGCCCTAAATGATATTAAAATAAAATGGTTATATTGATTATTAGATCAGAAATGATTAAAATTAAAAGACAAAGAAAAGCAATGCTAGATAAATAACTTTTAAAACAATAGTTGCAAATATATGGTGATTGTAATATGAAAACATGGTTATAATTAGTCTACAAATGTATCTAATATGAAACCGAGGCTTTACCAGTGACTGAATTTTCTGATAAAATTAGAGCTTTAACTGCATGCTTTACGTGTCATCGCGCTGAAAAAATATATCACTGCTGATGAGACTGGCATAAAATTAATTGTAAATAATTGTAAAACTAATATCACATTACGTAGGAGCGGTTCACAGGAAATCTATTGGAATGTTGTGACATCAAATGTGTTCATTTTTGAAGAGTAATTTCAATTGTTCTAACTTATATTGAAATTTGATAATTTTTCTTTCAGGACCTGCATGTATCAATGAAAATCTCTACAAACTACTATTTAAACAAACACCCGTGCCAATTAGTAGAGAGTACGACTACACTCGTGACACAATTTAATCTTGGCATTAGTATTAACTCACCATTAACGAGCCGAAGAACAGTCTGAAGCTTTAATTCCTGGGCCTGAGAAAAACGTTGCTGAATCTGGAAAAAAACGTTGCACATGCAAAAAAATTGCTCGGCTGACAAAACATTGCTCGACCTGCACGACCGTCGCATGACTTGGATAAATATTGTTGAATCTGATCGAACGTTGTAGTAGCGCGCTAGGAAAGTGTCTCAGTAGTGGCACCTGGCTGGTGAGAGTGTTAGCAATATAAATTATGTTGATAGCACGAGCTGCAACTTGTAAAATGTAGATCACGTACTCACCACAATCATAGTAGATGTTACAAGTGTTGACCCTTCACTTATTTCCTAGTGATCTGGTTGCTACCAACATATACTTCGGTTTTTCTTTCTTGGCGCACGGGGGTGTCATAAACGGAATATATCACGGTATTTCGCATCGTTCTCGGTTGTGCCGACTAGGAGTCGCATGATCGCGACTGTATGGGGCAGTGCTGGCGATTATGCGACCACTGGCGGCATATAGGAGAAGCACGCAAACTACCGTGAGATATCCCATTTTATTGACACACCCCATGCGCCAAGAAAGAAAAACCGAAGTATGACTGTAATGTTTAAAACGAGGCCCTGACTCGGTCAGTGCGAAGAGCTTCCCTGGCGCACTATACTAAGCGCACGTTGCTGAATGTAAGGCATTTTTTTTAACCTGGAGGAACTTTAGTTGACTGAGGTGAACTTGCTGAACCTTGGACTATCTTTGTTGTTGCCGGTCCTCGACGATCTTGGCCGGGCGTGGCGGGCCCTGCAATCAGAGCGGAACAGTCACAGGTGTGCGAAGGGCGTCGGGCGCGCGACGCGGGCGGCGGGGTGCGGGGGTGTGAAGCGGGCGGGCGGGGCGGGGCGGGGCGGGCGGGGCGGGGCGGGGCGCGTCCGGCCGGGAAATTGTTTTTAAAACAAAGGGCTCTTTGCCGGGCTTAGGCGGCGACCTAATTCCCGCAAGCCGCTCGCCGCGGGGCCGCTTAAGCCCCGTGGGGGCGGGGACGGGGCGAGGCGGGACTCGAACCCCGACGCCGCCGACGCCGACGCTCGCGCCACGCCGCGCCGCGAGGATTAGGTGCAGTAGCCGCTGCGGCAAGATATCTGGC
>JAHLJT010004567.1:46539344-46596139 GCA_031308135.1 Acheta domesticus | reverse complement strand
CGCTCTTCCGTTTGGACGTGACTTGGCGCTGCGCTTGTGCTTTCGAGAATGGCCGTCGTGGAACAAATATGAAGGTTTTAAGAAACGTGTGTGAGAGCGAGTTTTTTTTTTATTTAATACTGTCAAATTGTTTATCATTGACCTTGTAATGTTGTTTTCCGTGCTGCTTATACTTGAACTAAAGTGCCCTCGATTTTTGGATAATTTTTAAATTGATTTCGATCGCGGCTTGTGAAAACGTGTGTATTAATCGCCAGTAACTTCGTGTTCATATTTTCAGGAAGAAATTCGAGATGTCTTCTCTTTTTGGATATTTTACGTGCGTTTTGGAACATGAGTCACCAATATCTCACAATTCTTTATCATCCATATATTCACTACAAGGCTAATACTAATATTATTGCATTGGGACTAAACGAGGTATTTTGTTGAATATTGGTAAAAAAATCACATACTCGTAAAAATGCAATAAACGGGTATATTCCTCATTATTATTATTATTATTATTATTATTATTATTTTCATTATTATTATTATTATTATTATTATTTCATTCATCATTTTCACAACAAATGATCTAGACATTCTTTGCAATTTTTTTCACATTGTGCTGATCCTTAGACCGTCTGCTAATGAATAATCTCAAATTGACCAGAATGGTTTATGATACTGCACAAGCATGTTCTTAGTCGTCACAAATTGTTCTAATTGAATTACAATCTCGAACATACGAAATTAGTTAGAAACAGCTCTTAAATTCGTCTTTTCGGCGTTAACCCCATCGCGCATTACTTACATCCTTCGTTTTTCCCCCGCCTCACGTGCCGTTGCGTTCCCGGCGGCGGCGAGTTGCGTGGGCCGAGACCCGGCGTTTGCGTTATCGGTGCGGTCGTTTTTTTTCTCTTTTGTTTTGAATCGCAGGTTGCCACGTCGTTACAGCACCGGCTGCAATAATAACGAACCCGAAAAAAAACAAACACGATTACTGGGAGATTGGGGCGCGGCCCGCCGATCTGCGAGCGGGGTGGGGCGGGGCGGGGCGGGCGGGGAGAGCGCGGTTCAGAGCTTGTTTAACGCGGAGAGAGAAAAGCTCGACAAACCGCGTGCAGCGGGAAAGGCGCCCGCGCCAGCGACCAGAGAGATGTATGGTTATGTTGCGCGCTTATTGGAAGTTTTTGCTAGAAATGTGTGGACGTCCCGTTAATTTGATGGTGTTTGTGCGAAAAATTTTACAAATTTGAGGAATGTATCTTACAACGGGGTGATGATGATTCACTGTTAATGTTATCTGATTTGATGTGATTCAAGTTTTGTTATGAATGTTTAGTGAAAATGTTATTAATAATCATTAATGTTACCCATTAACTTTCTATAAATGTATACGACTGAGCAAGAGCCATTGGCTCCTGCTTAGTTCAATTTGTCACTTTTAATATTTATTACATTTCTATTATATGCAGAGTCAGCAATCGGTTATGTAACTGTCGAGATAATCCAGTTGTTAAACAATTGAGTAAACCTTAAGAAAACTCTTGAGTACGTGTAATTGTTGTAACTCCATTTTCTAGTAATTTAATCTTTTTTATATATCTAATACATCTTTTTCATTAATAATACCTAGTAACACAAAAAAAAAAGGTGTCAGACCCAAAGACATGACACATGTTTCTTTTTGTATGTCTATGCGCTGAATCCGAATCTACAGCCACAATTGCGCCATCGCCTTCCACATTTTGTTCATGAAAACACGCCGTGAAATGTACATGGTAAATTTCATGGTGGGTTTTCGCAATTAAAAAAGCTAATGGTAGTGGCGCAATTCTGGCTTCCGCTCCGATTCAGCGCGTTTGACATACATAGAGAAACTGTGTCAGGTCTTGAGTCTGACAACTTTTGGATTCTGTGGAGTATAATGCGCCAATATACCAAATCTAGTATTCGCATGTGTTTTTCTCAAATTTCGTGGGAGTACCTCTATCTATCTTCAGTGAATCTGCTTATAAAAAGTCTTAATTACAAAATGTGATTTTAAATATTTTCTGTAGAAGCCTTTAATTGAAAAAGAGGAATGAAAATATCCTTTTAATTCTTAAAATAATGTCTGATTCCATTTCAGGAAACCAAAGAAAACGTAAATGGAAAGAGTAGAGAACGTTCATTAAGGTATAATGAGAAACCAAAAAAAGTGCGTCAGAACGTTCTTTATACGTCTGTTTCAAGAACTATGCTCTCGATGTGTTTCTGGAATCATATCATCTGTCATCTCCAGACTCCCGACGTTACTTTGAAGATTATGAAAAGCCAGGAACGCAGTACAGTTCCTATGTAGAAACTGACAGATCTACATTGTACGTCACTAAGAGAACTAGCTGCCATGAGCAGAAGTTGCTGGTATGATAATTGTTGTATGAAGGGAGGCTTATGCAGGAATCTATATGAATAGAATTTCAATGCAATAAGAACCTATTGAAAGCCATAAATCTTCAAATGTGTAATCTGAAAGAGAAACTGTGTTACCTCGGTATTCTCACGAGAAAGTATTAATTCGTAATCCATTATAAATATAATAACAAAGCTGCCTTCTTGCGTGCATACCCTCAACTTTTTTCCACTACAAACAATTCTGTGATCGTTCAATACTTTTCGTAATACCACGTTATTTCCAAGAACCTTTCATATACGAAAGAAGCACATTTTCTTGAGAAATACTTATTATGCTACAATCTTTAGATTCAGCGTATGTGCTCAATTGTTCTTAATAGACGGCGAGTTTTTAAATCTCTAACGGACACCGAAAAGTGACCTTTTGTTTACCATATCTCATAAAATTGTTAAGTATTATTCCAAAAGTCGCAAAAAAAATAAAATAGTTCCATTTTCAATCCATGCATGAGCTTTTGCACAAAATAACGAATTGATGTCTATTTTATTTACTTATTATAATTCTCTGGAATGACACAATCAACAAGTTGTACGAAAAAGGTTTGTTGAAGAAATGACTATTGTGTCAATTTTTAAAAACTATTTGGTAGCGAATTTCGAAACTAGCTATACAGCTGTATCTAATTCAGCCGCTATTTGGAGGAAAAATTCTAGTGGGAGGCTGCTCTCATCGGTAGTTTTCCGTGGTTTCTCAGGACAATGCAGGTGAACGCCGGAACAGTACCCTGACAACAGGGCCAAGGACCGCGCGCGATTTTCTTTCCTCGTCCTTGTCTTTTCCTCTCCACTTACACACACGCCAATGCAGTACACCTTCTAAACATGTCGAGGCCAGTCGGAGCGGCGTCCCTGCTGAGGGGAGATACCCAGAAGAGTAAATTCCCGGCAAACCGAAGAGTAGATCGGACCGGGGTCGATCTACACGTTGGCTTCGGGAAACTACATTTCGGCTTCGGGATGTACACGTCGGCGTGTAACTTCGTTCTTCCCCTCACCGTCCAGCGGGAGAAGAACACCACTACCTCCAGTTACTAAAAATTTCACTACACTAACGGGACCAATGACCTAGCAGTTTAAGAGCTCCGAAATATGAATCAATGAATCCAACGTGAAGGGCGCCATAAGCAGTCCGGCGCTGGTGCCAGGGATGACCGCCGCCGAAGCACGACGCCGGTTCCGCAGCTACACCGCGCTCCGATCCTCGCCTCGAAATATGAATCAATCAATCCACGTGATTGAAGGGCGCCTTAGGTAGCCGGGTGCCGGTGCCAGGAACGACCGCCGCGGAGTTCGACGCCGGTTCCCCGGCTTCACCGCGCGCCGATCGACTCGAAATTTGAATCAATCAATCCAACGGGGATTGAAGGGCGCCATAGGCAGCCCGCGCTGGTGCCAGGGATGACCGCCGCCGAAGCTCGACGCCGGTTCCGCGGCTACAACCGCGCTCCCATCCTCGCCTCGAAATATGATCAATCAATCCAACGTGGTTGAAGGGCGCCATAGGCCGCCAGCGCTGGTGCCAGGGGATGAGCGCCGTCGAGCTCGACACCGTTCCGCGGCTTCACCGCGCTCCCATCCTGCGCCTCGAAATATGAATCAATCAATTCCAACGTGGTTGAAGGGCGCCATAGACAGCAGGCGCCGGTGTCAGAGACGACCGCCGCCGAAGCTCGGACGCCAGGGACGACCGCCGGCCGGAGCTCGACGCCGTTCCCCGTCTTCACCGCGCGCCGCTCCTCCGCGCAGTGCCAGCAGCGGGGCGGCGCGGCGGCGGCGCGGTGGGCGTGCACCGGCCACGGGGAGCCCTAAACGGCCTTTCGATATTGCGCCCCCTCTCGCTTTACGGCGGAATAAAGATTTGATGGCGCCATATCCGCGCCGTTGCGCCCACGCCCGCCGCACAGCACCGCGCCCCGCCACGTCTTATTAAAAAGTGCGCCCCCGCCGCACCCGCCGACGCCGCCCACCTTACCCCCCCCCCCCTGCCTTCCCCTGGAGCCTCTCGCTCGTACTCGCAGCTGACCTCGCCGTGCCAGCGCTCAAACGTACGCTGCTTAAAAACGCCCTCTCCTTACCGCCCGCTGTTTCAGCCTCCAACCGTAACACTCCCTCTCCGCAATTTGTCGACTCCTAAGTTTTTACTGGTGTTGCCTCTCCTTCTTCGCTTCGCCCTTTGTTCTCTCCAATCTATTCTGCGTTTCCTGTCCTTGCATTCTCAGCCCAGCTGACCTCATCTCCTACTCCTGCGTCAAACACAGGATCACTTACCGCTCCGTGTTTTCCCGCCGATTTTCCTTTTACCTCCACCGCCTCGTCTCTCTTCATCATTCCCCGTTCCCTGACTTCCAACACAGCCAATATCCCGCAGTAGAGCACGAATGCGTCTCCCGGGGCTTGCCCGAATTCCTCACACGATTCCATAAATCCTACTCACATTCCCTACTCCAGGACAGCACCTAACCTGCTCCAGAATATGCATCTGTTCCCTTCGGATTCCTCTTTTTCGTCCTCCGCTTCTTCCTAGATTCTGTGGGTATCTTGCGGCCGCTCGAACTCTCTCTCCTGCTGCACGCCTTGTTCGACTCTTTCTTTCTGCACCCTCCCCCACCCCCCATTGAGACCTTTCCACTCTTCTTTGCATCCAGGTCTACTCCTCGGCTCGGCGGTTCGCTTTCCGGCAGCACCACCCAACCCCGCACCCAACTCTCCCCGCCCCGCCCCGCCCTTCGCACACGCGATCTGCATCGCGAAAGCGAGACGGACAAGCGGCGGGCTGTTCCCTCTGAAGTCGGCCAACCGAACGGAAGCGTTCTTTATTCATGAAAGAAATTCAGCAGCCGTCCGTATAACACTTGTACTTGCGCTCTTCCTTTGCCCAACAACTTCATTTCGAGGGATGTGCCGGGCCGCACAAATCCCTACTGGCTTTTTTTCGAGGCTGAATGCTTGTGGGTAGAAATAGACTCAAATTTCGACGCGCCCATCAACAGTCAACTTTGAATCTTTGGTATTTATATCCCACTCAAAAAGTAAACTGTGATTAAAATACCAATTATTCAGAGAGAAGGAGTAGTTAGTTTTGGATTCACCTTTCTGAAAGCCATATGTAAAATATCTCAAACATGGTGCGCTTTTCGCGTGCTCTTTCATTGCGTCAAGTAAACGTTGAAGATTTATCAAAGTACATTTAAGAATATTTCAAATTGATTATTTCGATTAGATAATATTCATTAAAATCTTTCAAATGTTTTCGAATTGTATGCTTTTATTAAAAGTTAAAATTGAATTCAACTCCTAACTGAAAAGCGAGAAAAGTGTAGATTGTAAGTGAACATTTATTCATTTATTCTGGGTACTTCGAAATGTCTTATGTTTATCTTTTCTGATCTCCCTGTTCTCAATGTTTTTTCTTTCGTTGAATTATTATCTCCCTTATACGATCATCGTCTCTCCTGCTCTCTGGGTTAATTTGTCGTTCCAGCCCACTCAGGATTCTGACAGGTAATTTTCAGGAACTCAACTAGCGTACTACTCATGTCACCTGGAAACATAAGTAGTACAGGTAATTTGAGGCCACTTTTTTCTTTTAGAGAACCAATTAGTTCGCATGACAGAAGTGATCGCTTCGTTCGACGAAGTCGCTCACACCCTTTCTCTCCCTTTACTCTCTGACCTTTCCATGCAGCGCTTCGCCCCCCACCACGCCCCGCCCCTTCTCCCCTACCCCGCTTCGGCACCACTTCCCCCACCCCGCTCCGTCCCCATCCCGCTCCGCCCCAGCCCCCTCCGCCCCTACTCCGCTCCGCTCCCACCCCGCTCCGCTCCCACCCCGCTCCGCCCTCACCACGCTCCGCCCCCACCCCGCTCCGCCCCCACCCCGCTCCGCCCCCACCCCGCTCCGCCCTCTTACTCCCCCACCCCGCACTGCTCTCCATCCCCACTACCACCAACCGCTTCTCCCAAACTCCCCTTATCCCACTCCGCCCCACTTCCTCCCCAACTTATTTCACCCACTCCGCCCCCACTTCTCCCCCACTCCCCCACCCCTCTCGTTACACTTCTCCCACCCCACCCCACCCCACTCCACCCCACTCCACCCTACACTACCCTACCCCACCTCACCCCACTCCACTGCACCCGCTCCGCTCTGGCCCATTCCGACCCGCTCCACCGCGCCAAGTCACACCATGCTCTGCCCCGCCCCATTTCATCTGGTCCCGCCCAGTTCTTCTCCTCCCCACCCAAGCGCACTCCCTACCTCACTCCAACTGACTTCGCTCCGCCTCGCCTGGTGCCGCGGCGCTCCTCTCTCCCCTTTCCCTCCCTAACCCCGCCCCTTGCGCTCTCACCGTAATTACACTGTTTATCGCGCTCAGGTAGGCTCGCGACGCGCAGGCGGCGGTGGGTCCGGGGGCGAAGGAGAGGGAGTAAGTGGGGTGGAAAAAGGGGAGTGGGGACGTCGTGCCGTGGCAAAGCGGCGACGACATTAAGAAGACATCATGGCAGCCGATAGCGTCGCCCCCGGCTTACCCAAGTTGGCCCCGGCGCAACCACCGCCACCGCCGCCGCCAGCCTTTCTGGCGCTCTGTGTCTCCTGGCCCTCTGGCGGCGAACCGATGAGGCGCAGAGAATGTGTCGGCATGGACCCCGCGGGGGGGGGGGGGTGAACGGGTCATGGGTCTCAGAGTCCTTCCGTCACCGGCTCGCGGGGCAGGAACCTCATTGTCCGAACAGAGGCTTGTATCTTTGGAATAGCACTTGCATACTTTCAGTATTCACAAGGACACCCAAATAAACACAAAACTGGATAACACGTTCTAATCGTCCGTTTAACTGTGGAAAACCCAAGTTTTGCGCTTGTTGTTGCCTCTCCACTCTACAAATGTTTTCCCTTAACCTCCCTGCAACGACTAGAGTATTTTAGATCACATTTTTCACCAACTCCATTCGAAAGTATCGAAAAGTTTTGTAAATATCCAAAAATGTTGGAATATTGCCACATAGATTTCTGTTGGGCAACATTTCTAGATATATTTTTAGTTGATGGTGTATTTGTACTGGATTCATTTGATTTATTTAAATGTTATGTTCCTTTATTGGCTTGCAATGCATTCCAAAATCACTGTAGATAGCAGTTTGTCATTTCAGGTTATTTTAATATTATTCCGAATTAAATTTTAAAAAATTACTGGTGCTTACTTTTTACGTTTAAGTCCATCGTACGTGGCCGTGAAGTGATGCAACCAACGCGTCACTTTTTCGACGCTTATCGTAATGCTACGTCACGCTGCATGTTTGCTACACGTCACCCGACAAGTTTGCATCCATGAATTTCAGCGATAGGCTGAAAAAACGCAGCATTGTCCGGGAATACTACGTCACTGTCTGGTTTGCCCACTATGTAAATGAAAAGTACGGTTGATCTACGGAAGATACATTAGGGCATGTACGTTATTTAACAGTTTTGTAAAAGGCTTATGCGAAACTGTGCGTTTAACAACTTTGCTGTGTTACATTAAATCGTGCGTAAACATTACATGTGCGAACGATGGGCAAATGATAGAGTTTTCACGCAAATATTAACTCAATCTACGTTGTACGGCAATAGTGTACTTAATTATTTGCGGTACATTGATTATGGCTAATTACTTTTCAGTTTTCATAGAAAGTTTAGAATGTTCGACTTTGCGTTCGCCTACCTGTATCAGTAAGTTTCGAGCGATACTTGACAAACAAATTATTTATTATATTTAAACTTTCATTACACTTTAACAATAGTATTTTTATTACAATAGTATTTATTTGAAAATTTGTAGCAAAAGATGGAACACGTGTATATACAACCATTAAGATTACGAAGTGTGATTAAAACATTATGTCAACGTTACAAATGTATTTATGGATCAAAATTATCTAATAAAATTGTGAAGCAAAACATTTATTAACCTCAAATTTTTCTTGCTCACGTTGTTGTTGGTCTTATTGGTCTATTTAATTATTACGGCCGATTGCGAAAAATAATAGCGCACGGCACTAACGGTGCCTGGTTCGAGTCAAGTACAAGCATTATACAGTTTTCATAATGTTTAATGCAGTGGCAAACTGGAAAAGACTCTCAGTAATTTCCGTCATGTCGTCAAATTGCTAATCACTAGCCAACTTAACACCCGTAAACCTGAAGATGATTCTAATAAATATCTCGCTGCCCTTTCCTTTGAGCGCGCCTAAAGCACTAAGATTTGGATTTGTAAGTTCCCTTCGCTTAGCCGAAATAATCTGGGCGCGGTACGCCGTGATGGCGCTAAGGACGTACACCGTGCGTGTGAACGAAGCTTTCTGTCGAGTGCATATTCATGATAGCGCGGAGCGAGGGGGCGGGCGGGCGGAGAGTTCCCTCTGAGGCAGGAAGAAGCCAGAGCCGCGCGCCGCATGTGAGGGCGAGATAGGCGCCACCTGTGTCGAGACTTCGGAGATTCTCCCGCCCGCCGTGCCGCAGCGTGGCGCGCCCCTTTAACGACCTCGCCTTTTACGTTCATTGCGCATCGTAGATTAGATTTCGCGTCAGTCGCCCTTCGCCGCGCCAAGGCCGGTGGCCCTTATCCCTTCACACGGCTGCCTTCGCCCGTGAAATGCCGTGTACGGGAGCGTGTTCTGCTTGTAGGTGTTTGAGACAAATGAGGGGTTTTGGAAGAAAAGTTGATCTCTCACATATACTGATTATGAGGTAACGAAGAGAGCTTTATTGTTGAATGCTAAATTTTCTACATTGTCTCATATTATTTCAGTTGTATACCTTTCCTTTGCGGCTCTCACATGCAAACAATCTTTATAAATGAGGTCTAAAGAAAGAGAATTTCACGGAGACGTGACGAATTCCACTTTGACTTTAAAAAATATGAGGGATTTGTTTGAAAAAACGCATATAAATATTCATGTCGAATGCAACTCGCAACGCACGTCAGGATTTTTTAATCTATATCGTTAAATAACTCTTAAACGAAACGTTCTAGGACTTTAAAAAGTAACGTTCCTCAACTCGTAATCTACAGGATGAGATCTTCATGACCATTCTATTACATTTTGCTAGTTCGACCGCGTCTTGATTCTACCCCACCTGTCAGAAACTTATTGAATCTGCAACTGTATGTGAAATTACTAATTACTTTATATTGTATGCGATTGAATTACACGGATGTACCTCTTTACTCGATAATAAAGTTAAATAAGAATAGTTTTTTATAGACAAGGGTGTATTATTTTGTTATCAATTGCAAGATGATGGAACAAATGAAGGAGGATAAGAGGGTCTTGAAGAAAAATATATATTACAGGCTTAATATGGAAATGGAAAAAATAAGGAAGAGGGCGGGGTATAGCCTGCGGTAGTTCTCGCACGGGTACACTAGTATGTAATTATTTAAATGAAGATATCTTTATGACTGAGGTAGTTTTAGGAGCTACTAAAGTTCTTGGTTCTTCTTAATTCTCTTTAATTTCTGTTTCATAAAGGTGTAGTAAACTCTTTTTTCGCCAAAATATGACTTTTCTCCTTTCGACTCAATACTACGGTTCAATAATGATATAACTGCACAGTCTCTCGTATTGCATGATTATTATATTGAAGGACACACTTACTTGTCAATTGTAATGGATTTTTGGAAAAAAATATTGATCTTGGTTTCTCGTTCGAACAGCCAATCAGCAAATAAATTCGTGATTTAAGGAAATAGGAGGTCCTCAAATATAAGAAATAACGTCTGGTAAGAAAAGATTTTAGTCTTTAATGAAAAGCATTCATTACAAATTTTAACTTAACCGTTAACATTTTTATTTCGTATTTTAGTCTCAACTCCTTAATTCGATGTTTCTTTGCGGTCGTTTAACTTGCCTTACTTGTTTACAAGCCTTCTTAAAGTTTTGTAAAAGGAATTAAATAAAACCGAAAACCTATAAGAACGTCAAATGAAGACCTTGGGGCAATAATATGCTATGGCACACTTCGGATAAAACTGATATATTAGTGTATTTCGACGCCCCATAGATGTATCTAGATGTCGGGTTTTTATCTTAAAGATTTACCGCAAGATGGCAGTGTTATTCATAAATTAATGCTCTTCATCCCAATGTGTAGAATGCAATGGTCTAACCTTTACTTACCTTTTTCTCAAAACTTACGTATAGTTGCACAGCATGTTATTGCCGCGAGGTCTTCAAATATATATTTTGTGTAGGTCACACGAAAAAATCCATGCTGTTGCGACGCGCGCACAAAGGCCATCGCTGGCCCGCTCGCCGTTCGCAGGCGCGACCTAAAATCCTCGTGCTTCCCGGAGCGGCGGGGTTGCGCCCGGCCAGCGGGACAGGCTCCGTAATCGCCTTTATTTATAACGTGGCTTTAACTCTTTCGGCCGCCGCAGCCGCCTTTTTTTTTTTTGCGGATGTTCCCCCTTCCCCGCCGCTCCCGGCGCCGCTTCCTTTCCGATGCTAGCGCGGGCGACGTCTCGACCTGGAGAAGGTGCGAGAGAGCGGGATGGCGCTGGGAAAGAGTGCCGTAAGTGCGCCATGCTGTTTGCTGGGGAGAGAATATTCTAGACTTGCGGACTGTGAACTGAACCATGACAATTGCGAACGTAACTGATTTATTTAACACTTTTTTTCAGTACCACTGAGGGCTGTTGAACTGTGGGAGTGGGTTTTAGTCACCGAGCGCTGTTCCTATACCGCACTTACACTCACTTTAATGACAATATTACTTTACATTATGTACGTAGAACTCATAAATTTTGCGTTATCTTACTTTATGCCATATAACTGTCAGTAATAAGGGATATCAGAACGAACAATTCAGTATTTACATTTTTAACAGGTTTCTATCAGGGAGCAACGAATTGCAGAAGTTGTCTTGAAGAATATTTTATTATTCTTGAATGGTGATGATCACTGGCGAATGCAGGGGGCATGGGACCCATGCCATCCATCCTCAAAAAGACTTGTCATTTATTTTCCTTTATTTAAAAAAATGTATTTATTTCCAAATTATGTTTATTCTTTAACAAAAGTATACGATGCCCTTCCCCAAAATGATACGCTAGGTCCGCCCCTGATTGTGATCATCATGATTATCATTATTTTGATCATTCATGCGAATTATTATGCACGAACTGTTTCCAGTTTTCGAGATCTTGAAATCCTTTTAATAGCTTGTGAAGCGTATTAAAGAAGTGAGCCACTAATTGTCAGCCATTGGCACGCCTACTCCCGCTACGGGGAACAAATGCACCTCAGTACGCGATGGATCGTTTGAACATTTTCGGCTACTCGTCCTTTCGTACCTTATATTTGTACGTCTGTATATTCTTCGTTTCTCGGACACTCGACTTGCGACTCTTAGTGCCATCAGGAGTATTCGACGTTACATTAGAGTCAATTTCTTTCATCATTCACTCATTTGACGGTACTACTGACATTGTATAAAAATCGGTGAAATAGTGACCACTTGTTTGAAAGATTCTACGTGTTTAAAGATTATTAGTCTGAATAGTGAATATAGAAATCAATCCTGAATCTTGGGAGAATTTGTGGTTGTTTCGTCCGCGCTAAATGGTATCAGAATATATTTAAGAAAACTTGCATCAGCTCGTTGTTGCTGTTTTGATTCAAATAGTGTAACGTGTAAATTACTGTGTACATGAGGCTGGTCATGGGTGGCAACGTCAAATGGGCAGCAAAACGGCTGACAAATACAATGCAAAGAGCACACTTCCTCTGTTCAAAGCTGCTTCAACAACGTTCTAAACGGTTGTCAAAGCGACCTGAGTGAGCAGCCCTCTGTTTGTTTCGTAGAACTCTCCTTTGACAACTTGACCCACGCTTTCACTTGAAATACTTTAGCATTAGTTAGTTACTTGCGTCACAGCAAGTACACTCTGAAAGCCCTTACAGATCAAAAGGTGATTGTAATCGAAAACGATCCCTCATCCACTTCTGAAGTGTGGCGAGAACCTGGTGGACAAATGATTTGTTTATCTGAAATAATACACTACCGCGCATGCCTTCCCAAAATTGTATTTTAACGATAAGCGTTTTAAATTCAGTGGTGGCAGTGAAGACAAAGTTCAATACTCGATCGCCATGTTAAGAGAAAATACAGCAAAGTGTAATAAAATTCGAGAATGCAAGCCAGAATAAAACACTTTAAATGATATTAAAATAAAATGGTTATATTGATTATTAGATCAGAAATGATTAAAATTAAAAGACAAAGAAAAGCAATGCTAGATAAAATAACTTTTAAAACAATAGTTGCAAATATATGGTGATTGTAATATGAAAACATGGTTATAATTAGTCTACAAATGTATCTAATATGAAACCGAGGCTTTACAGTGACTGAATTTTTCTGATAAAATTAGAGCTTTAACTGCATGCTTTACGTGTCATCGCGCTGAAAAAATATATCACTGCTGATGAGACTGGCATAAAATTAATTGTAAATAATTGTAAACTAATATCACATTACGTAGGAGCGGTTCACAGGAAATCTATTGGAATGTTGTGACATCAAATGTGTTCATTTTTTGAAGAGTAATTTCAATTGTTCTAACTTATATTGAAATTTGATAATTTTCTTTCAGGACCTGCATGTATCAATGAAAATCTCTACAAACTACTATTTAAACAAACATCCGTGCCAATTAGTAGAGAGTAACCACTACACCTCGTGACACAATTTAATCTTGGCATTAGTATTAAGACACCATTAACGAGCCGAAGAACAGTCTGAAGCTTTAATTCCTGGGCCTGAGAAAACGTTGCTGAATCTGGAAAAAAACGTTGCACATGCAAAAAAATTGCTCGGCTGACAAAACATTGCTCGACCTGCACGACCGTCGCATGACTTGGATAAATATTGTTGAATCTGATCGAACGTCCTAGTAGCGCGCTAGGAAAGTTTCTCCGCAGTGGCACCTGGCTGGTGAGAGTGCTAGCGACATAAATTATGTTGGTAGCACGAGCTGCAGCTTGTAAAATGCAGATCGCTTACTCACCACAATCATAGTAGATGTTAAAAGTGTTGACCCCTTCACTTATTTCCTAGTGATCTGGTTGCTACCAACAAATACTTCGGTTTTTCTTTCTTGGCGCACGGGGGGGTGTCAATAAAACGGAATATATCACGGCATTTCCCAGCGTTCTCGGTTGTGCCGCTAGGAGTCGCATGATCGCGACTGTATCGAGCAGTGCTGGCGATTATGCGACACCTGGCGGCATAAAGGAGAACGACGCAAAATACCGTGAGATATCCCATTTTATTGACACACCCCCGTGCGCCAAGAAAGAAAAACCGAAGTATGAATGTAATGTTTAAAACGAGGCCCTGACTCGGTTCAGTGCGAAGAGACTTCCCTGGCGCACTATACTTAAGCGCACGTTGCTGAATGTAAAAGCATTTTTTTTAACCTGGAGGAACTTTAGTTGACCGAGGTGAACTTTGCTGAACCTTGGACTATCTTTGTTGTTGCCGGTCCTCGACGATCTTTGCCGGGCGTGGCGGGCCCTGCAATCAGAGCGGAACAGTCACAGGGTGCGAAGGGCGTCGGGGCGGCGCGGCGCGGCGCGGTGCGGGGTGTGAAGCGGGCGGGGCGGGGCGGGGCAGGGCGGGGCAGGGCGGGGCGGGGCGGGGCGGGGCGCGTCCGGCCGGGGAATTGTTTTTAAAACAAAGGGCGCTTGCCGGGGCTTAGGCGGCGACCTAATTCCCGCAAGCCGCTCGCCGCGGGGCCGCTTAAGCCCCGTGGGGCCGGGGACGGGGGCGAGGCGGGACTCGAACCCCCGACGCCGCCGACGCCGACGCTCGCGCCACGCCGCGCCGCAGGATTAGGTGCAGTAGCCGCTGCGGCAGATATCTGGCCGCCCGCCTTCTCTGCCTCTCGCGCTCTCCGCATGCTACCGCTATCTCCGCTGCTGACCTCCAGCGCCCGGCGAGTTGCGCGAACTGCGATACGTCCCAAGGTGAATTCCTGGATGGCGACATTGGTTACAACAGTGTTTGCTCAGGATTCTATCGCTTCTTATAATTTCCATCGTGTTTTTATCTCAATCTGCAACTCCTCTTTGAACTCAGACTCGTGATACTGAGAATCGTAATAAAGCCGTATCTGACAAGTGTCGGGTTATAAAACGATCATTATCGAAAAATATTTTATTGTGCATTTTTGTTATCTTGGTAATTCCCTACACAGTAAGGCATTTTCCATGTCAGGTTTACCTTTGAGTAGATTGTGCTGGACATTCTGTTGAAAGCACGGGTAATTTTGTGACAATGTGTATTAGTTAGTCTATGATTCACTGGTTTTACAATTAAATAATCAGAACGCCACGGAATTTTATTTGTGTATTAAGTATTCTGTGGAGCAAGTAAACCATCATCTAGTTTTAAATTTCATGTGGCTGATTAAAATTGATAAAGATGAAAATAGATTTCATTTCTTAATTATTTGCAGTAATAATAAATATTACATCCATTTTGTTGTCATTGCCAATAGGTAGGAATATACAATTCAAAGTAATTTGCTTTCATTATTCAGTGACGAAACAAAATATTAAAACTTCGATCGCAAATATTTCGCATTTTCGTGATGTTATTTCCGTGTTTACTTATTGCATTGGATGCATTATTGTTCCGAAATAGGCCTTGAAACAGAACAGATGGTGTGTATTCAATTTATTTTGAAATGTCTAAGCTAAATTACTGGTTTCTGTAATTCATTGTAACGAGGAAATATTATTCCTCACAGGCAAAAAATAAACACTATCATTTGGTTTTTTCAAAAATATTTTATTTTCAAAGCAAAAACATAATAAATGTTTGAGATGAAATGTATCATCTTGTTATAAGCTTTTCGAATACAAATTAATCAAAAATTGTTTGTTTGTTTTTCGTCGTATGTGCCGTAATTTGAAGCGTTTCCACCGTTTTCACATTTATTGTGTGGCAGGTTTTTGTGTTACAAATTTATTCGTTTAACGCTAATATATGTTGATGGTAAAATTATTACTAAAATTCAAAAAGATACCACGTAATGTATGTTCTATTTTAATTGAAGATATATTAAGAATTGAGATAGTACGAAAGAAATGTTTGTCTCGTGATTTCAAGATAAAAAGAAAAACAAGATATTCTGATAAAATAAAATTAGCATTTATTGTTTGTTTTTTTTCGTGGAGAAAATGAGACATGTTAAAACTACTGAGAGAATATCTTAGAAATGTGGAAGAAATTCGTGGAAATTTGAAAATCCGCTGACAGATCCTGCCTTCTTTTACATATCGCTTTATTAATAAACACTTCTCCAAGATTTTAACGTCTTTAAACAGTATCCATTCCGCATCGCACTTCCAATTCCAATCCTGCTAGTCGGCGGCATTTTTCTGCACCAAATAAACCCTTTCTCGGCTTCATATTTTCACGACTTCTACCACCTTTATTCCCACAACTGACGCTGCTGCCTGCGCCACCGCCGCAGTCGCCACCATCGGCTGCGCTGCTTCTGATATATACGCCACCCGCGCTCCTCCGAGTCGAGATTGACGATTTGGGAGCCGTGGAAAGTCTGTTCGAAATCTGAAATGGCGGTGGCGGTGGCGGCGACGGCAGCGGCGGTGGCGCGACCTGTAATGGTATTCAATCCAATAACGCTTCTCTCGCCCCCAGCTCCCTGCCTCGCGCTGGACGCCCCGCGTAAGTTGGCGTCCAATTGAATCTTCTTCTTCTTCTTCCCCCTTTTATCATCGTCTCTCTGAGGAGCGCATGTCATGGACGGCGATCTTTGCGACCTCTCGTCCTTGGCGCCTCTGCTGCAGCCTCTCCCCTCGCCACCTTCAGCCACTATCTTCACTCCCTGCCGTCATTGCCCTCAGAATCCCAGTTTGCTTTCGATGCCCCTCTTCATTCCCGCTTTTCTCACTCCTATCTTCCCACACGGTTGTAATCCTTCTCGCTCTGTTCGCTACTGTCCCTCACCGCCATTACTGCCTTCCGTATTCGTCGTCCTCAGTGTCTTAATTGCGCTCACAGTCCTCACTTTCTTTATCATCCATTACTTCACTCCCCTTACATCTTCATCACCCTCAACACTAATAGCCCTTATCATACTGACCTCGTCGCATTCATCTGTGCCCTTACTTTTGCTCATAAATTCTCTTCAAGAATGGCGTGGCCATACACCCATCATCCCACCTCTCATCATCACATTCGCTTTCGCAGCCAGTCTCCCACACAACCGCAATCGGCGTTGTCCCAGCCTTCCTCCGCCGACACCCCGCGCCTCGCGCCCCTCGTTGCTGTCTCCACCTCCCACCCCTCCCCGTCGCGACTTCTGCCAGGCCCCGAGGCGTCGCCCGCCCTCGCCAGCCGCTGCCGCCCCGCTGTCGCTCCTCTACCTCCTCCTCCTCCCCCTCGCGGCCCGAGGTTCAGACGGGAAGATGAAAAGAGGGGACGCCCGAGCGAGCGCAATAAAAACAGAAATCGCTGGAAATTGTGGAGGCCGCGCTGAAAGAGGCGATCGTCAGTTGGGCGAAGTTTCATGAAGGCGGGCGGCGCGCGGGTGCTGCGGCGGCGGCGTCGCGACTTGAAGCTTCTGGGCACGTGGCCATGCGACGACGCTGGCGCTGTCGCCGGCGCAAGTTGTAAACTGTGCCGACGTGCGCTGTCCCTTGTGCGATGGGCGCCAAAATTATGCCCCTTTTGGTCGCAAAGAAGAAATTACGGTATGCCTTTCTGATACTACATGAGCGTATCTTTGTTTTCGTTTCTTTTGTGACTAGTGGTGTATTACAGTATTTGCAATTGTCACATAAATATTACGCATGTTTCAATACTTATCGCAAGTAAAATAATGATTGAAAACAAAGATGTTACATTGCTGAATAAAGTTGTTTTATGCCAACAGTAGTTAAGATCCATTGCCGGGAAAATACACGGCAGATTGGCTTTCGTGTTTTCTCTCTTTTCTTTTTCTTTTATTTTTTTTTCCTTTTCTCCGTTTCGTAGAGAACACGGCTTAGTAGCGATCATTCGAAATGAATCAATCTAGATGGATCATCTTATGTGGTTGTTAGAATTATGAAAAACTCAGCTCTTGCCGCGCAGCATAACGTAACAAACATATTTTATAGATTGTGAGATCGCAACAAGTTCAAATAAGTTACTAAAGTTGTCATTGTACAGAAGTCTAAATACACAAACGATTGTTTGAATGGAACACGCAGAATTACCGTTCACATGGAGCACATTGAGTATCGATCTCTCTATAACGGTTTCCAGCAGAACAGTTTCAAACCATTCAGAGTCGTTTGCGATCTCCTATGTGTGCAGTTCGGCCAAAATTAACGCGGCCCGGGTAGTGATGAGAACGCGAAAAAAAGTGCATCGAAAGTCGCAGCCTGTCGCCCGTTCCGGTGGATGGAGATTTTAAATAACTTCATACACATGTTCCGTTACCATGTGTACGTCTGCATTTCCCAACGGGTTGAAAAATATGCTTCGGAATACGGCGAGGGATTTTGAAAAACATGGTTTCATTACGTGTTGTGAATTTGTGAGATGGGAAATAAAATATTAAAAGGGGTCTCATTGCAGAGCGTCGAGTTAGCAAGAAACAATTGCGACACATCGTTTGCATTACGCAGGTAGAAATATTTCAGTGCGAAACTAAAGAATTTTAATAACTGTGTTTTCACATTCACTGTGTATTTGTTTCCTGTTTCAATTGTCATCGTTTCCCTGAATATTTTTAACATAGATTACAAAAAATTACATTTACTTATGAGGTTTTATTTATTATTCATGTCTGTTCAGGACTTTTATACATCAAATTAGTTCTCATAAGTCACCTAATTTCCCTTACGTTGTTCTAAGGTAAGCATTAGATACACTTTCATGTTATCTCTCTTAAGTGACACACTCTTTTCAGAATGTTCTCGAATTTATCAGAAATTATAGTTGTAAATTATAGTTACAAATGTTCATGTCAAACTATTTTCGGCAACCAAAAATGAAATTATTAAATTTGATGAAGTCGTGACAGCAGTTTTCAAACATCTAAAGTTTTTCTCTAATTTGCAGGGCGAGCAGTAAAGTCTATTATTGCAAATTGTGTGTATGTCTATCAAAATATTCTGTAGTGGCGTTAGTGAAAGTACTTGTATACGCTCAATGAACAGCAAACTAAATTTGCGTTTGCATGTGCAGGTGTGTTTCCTCTCACGGTTGAATTCGCGAAGTGATAATAGGAAAATTGATAGTAGCAAAACGCCAATGTAGAAGGATTCGTTTGACTTAATTTCGAAACCTACACAATTCATGCTTATTTACATGCATCACTCGTACTGAATATTTCGTTGATACGAAAACTACAGAGGCAAAATTTGTTCACGTCTTCCATTAACGTGGATTCTTCTTATATTGAAAGGGATTGATTCCGGTTGAGTGAACAATTTATCATGCTATAAATATTCCTGTCGCAGACATCTTTAGAAGGACAGATAATCTCATTATCCCAGGTTGTGGATATCCTGCTTGTGAAGAAAAGTATCATCTTTAAACAAACTCAATCTCTCATTTTATCACCATCAAAATTGAAATGATTGCGAGATGCTCTGACTTGATGATCAAATTTTTACCACGTAAATAATGCATTTGAAGATGCTGACGAGACTGACAGAGCAAAGGCAAACTCGAGGACACCAACGGGGCCCCCGAAGTTCCGGCGAGTTCCGGTCGATTGATTGATTGATTGATTGGTGATTCGGGGCGCGTCAACTCATTAGGTCAATAGCCTCGTAAGTATAGTGTATGATTTCATGGCATCAGGTGGCGATCTTCCACCGTTAGATGGCGATATCCGGCGCTGACCTACCAGTTGGCTTGCAGTGTTTTCGCCCAACCAGGTATCTCCCTTCAGCAGGATACCGTCCCTGCCTGAAGATGCTCTAAGCTTTTGCCTGGTCTCCCGGCGTGTGTGGTAGTGTAGAGCATACAAGTGTATTTGTGTAAGTAAGGGGTGAGAATAGGACAAGGAAAAGCAAGGAAAGATCGGGCGCGGTCCGTGACCCTTTGTTAGGCTACTGCTCCAACATTCGCTTGATGTTGATCGGAGAAGCCACGGAAAACAACCGATCAGAGCAGCCAGACGCTAGAATTCTCGTCGAGACAGCGACAGAACCCGACCTAGCTATCTGGCTAGTGTCGAAAATCCAGCCACAATCGGGACTGGTACCCTAGGAACTCCCGGTCAGAGGCTGTGCAGTGACATCAGTTGATACCCTGAGCCACCCAAGCGGGTCCGCTGCGACTCGCGTGCCTTTGGAGACTCCGTCCAACGCCCGCACTAACGTCTTTGCCTCTTTTCGCTCCACCCCACCCTGCCCTGCGCTTCCCCTCTCCGGTCCGTCGTGCCCTTCCGCTCAACCCCGCTACGCCTCCGCGACGCGTCGCCCCGCCCTGCCTCCTCGCGTTGTAATCGGCACCCGGATCGCTCCGCATTGTACGGTCGACGTCGGTGGCCGCTTGGGCGGGGAGGGATTTCCCCTCCGTGTCCTCATCCTCTTCTGCCCCGCTGCCCGGCGGACGAGGTACCTCCGCGCGGTATCGCCAGGGCGCCATCTTCGTTTGCCCTCGGGAACGCAGCAGGGCGGTCGTGGAGCGACTGCTATCTCCCACCCGCGCCCTCTCCCTCCACGCTTCTCTCTTCCCCGCCATCCTCCTCCCCCTCCCCAGGCCTCGCCGCTTTCTCGTTCCACGGTCGGCCGGCCCCGCCCCCTCACCGAACCACCCGCTGCCGTTCCTTCCCGCCCCCACGCCGCGGCTGCTGTTTGGCCACCCTATAAATCACCGCATCGCCAGAGCGCGCCCCGTCCTGGCCCCGTGCCCCCGGGGGAGGGGGGGCCAAAGAGGGGGGGGGATACAGCGGCGTTGAGGCCTGGGAAGAGACAGCTGCTTTCTCTCGACCGCTCGCAAGCCGATTGGGCGGTCTAGGACGCACAATGCTGAAAAACGTTCCTGGAATCGAGCGGCGATGAGAACATGCAGGATGCGGATGTGATGGAAGATAGCGGCGCCGTGTGTATGCACCACCAATACTGCTCTGAGAATTTGCTGGTTGCTGTATTCAATTGACAGGCGCTTTCTAGTTTGTACTTTGTGATTGGTGTTGATGGCATGAAATGACAAGTAATATAATGTTTAGTACGTTTTAAGGAATTTTGGTTTTTTGATAATCACAAACGATCACTAGTTCTCTGTATCTTTTACAGCTGGTTTCAGATACTGCGTTCATAATACATATTTTCGTCGTTCTTAATATGTATGTTTATCGTATGTATTTTCGAACACGATTAAATACAAAACTTATTCATAGCATAATATTATTATTTTACATGCAACGATATGATTTTAAAATATAATACAGAACATATTATATAGTAATCTTCCTGTCCAAGGTACTTTTATCTTAACCTTTCTAAACTCTTAATCTTACCAGCCATCTCTACATCTATGTAGTCTAGTTCTTCGGATCTCAATTTCTCCGACTAAAATTAATATTTGTAACATTTATTGCTTAATTTTCTTGAACATACTTAACATTTTAAAATGTTTTCGTTGTTGCAGGAGAACTGCCAGAACTACATTCGCATCCTGGCACGAACAGGACCAGGCCGCTACCTCGTCTGTGGCACCAATTCTTTCAAGCCCGTGTGCCGGGACTACTCCATACAGGTGAGTGTGCTGTCTGCTGTTTACTGAGAAAACATTCTAATTTACTCTAAAAACAACTCTTCCAACCTATCTTTTTCCTTTAAAATAAAGCGTTTCTTTTTTATCTGAATTACAATCTCTTTCGGCCAACTCTTCAATGTTTACATTCTTTTAAAGAAATATATTAATTACGTTAGAGTAATATTCTTGTGAGTAAATATGGTTTTCTACTGAATTGAATATCTTTTTTATTTGCTTATATTTTCTATTAGATTGCCTTTATTTTTAATAGAAACTATCATAGCTGTTATAATACATGGATCTTGTTACGATGCAGGAAATATGATTTGAATTTACTTTACTTTAACATTCAGATGTACTCCAGTAATATTTAAGAATCTTTTCATGTGATTCATGCTCTCATTCTAAATCGTGGAAGAGAACTGTGGGTTGTTTCGTGCATCCCAACATGACATCAATTTCGAACCGTCATAAAACAACACACCCTGAGGGGATCAACTCGAAACGAGACATTTTTCAAATATAAATAGATAAATGTTTCTTATAATCAAGTAACGGCGTAATTTTTGCGAAAGGCTTGCTCTCATGTTACAACACTGCTTTCTCTTTAAAACTTCTTTTTTAGGAAGATTCATAATATGAGGTAGGAAAGAGAGATAAATTCGCTCCATTGTATTTCCACAGCCGTCGAACAGGAAAAAAAGATAGTACAGAGAAATCAAGCTTTCAATGGGAGATGTGTACCAGAAAAGGCTGAATATAATTTCATAGCCTGTTGGAATATTGCATTAGACAAGCGAAAGGCGGGTTTCGTCTACGAGTTTCTTCTCTGTTTGGAACTAGAGAAATTACTTTGTGGTTCAGTGCAAAATAAATTCCCGTCTCCTTAGGCTCTACTCTCAGTTAATTACCTCTTTTGCAGGGCACTGTAAAATCGCTAGGTTTACCAAAATCTCAATATTTTTTTTTAACAATAAACTTTGTGATTGCAAGCGTAAGACGAAAGTTCAACGTGAAACTGAGGATGCACAGACTGAGAAAGTTCTTCCAGTCCATCTTCTCAAGTCCATCTTCATTGACCGAAGCAGAGGAAGAAACGTGACATTATTTGAGAGCAAGGGGTGAACTATTCTTTTCGTACCCATTAGTTGTGTCTGGTGTACTATAATCCAGGTCATGCCTTTCGAGATACACCCCCTTCTTCTTGACTAGCGAAGGCACTGAAATAAAAATAGTAAGTGCAAAAATCCCTTCGTGCGCATCTCGAGACGGAATGAGTCGCGGCTCGTCACAAAGCCAGGGCGTTGCGGGTGGCTTCTGCCCCTTCCGCCCCCCACCCCTGAGCTCCTTTGCGGCGCTCTTCCGCACTCGCTCCCCCCCCCCAGGCTGCCATCATCGAGAGGCAAGTGGCTTCGTCAGGCGCCCCCGGAGCAGAGGCGCGCCGAGGCCCTCCAGACCTCCTCCTCCTCCTCCACCCAGTGGGTCTCCGATGCGCGCCACTGACGGAAAAGAGCAGGACGACGGCTTGGGGATGACTGGTTATGATGTAGAAGGTAGAGTTGATGATCAGGAGCGCAACAAAGGGAGGGGGCTTGAGTCTTCAGACCCCCTCCCCCAGAAGCCCCATGAAACATGTTCCTAAATATCGATTTTTTTTATTTTATTTATTTACTTATTTATTGAAACGGAAAACATTCAATTTCTCAATGCTACACTTCTAATTACAAATAATATTCTACAAATTTCATACTCTACTACAAATAATATTCTCCTCTTACAAATTCTACAAAGTAAACCAAAAGACGAAAATACATTTCAAATAAAGCTAAAATGAAAAATTCTTTGTAAGAAAACATCGATTCAGCTAACCTCTACTCGTATTCCTTCCCAAGAAGTGATTAAGTATAGCAGTGGTTTCGAATTTTTTTGTAAACTACCAACAAGCGTTGAAAGAGAAAATTATCACTTATGGGTAAGAACATTTCGCATGATCTCCTTTATATATTACACGCTAAAGAAAGATGACTGATCATTCCCTTTTACAAGAAACCACGAGCACGAAACCCCGAAAATGTGTTCTGCTAAATAAGGAGTTACCTACAGGAGTGAATCATACAAACAAGGCGCGTAAAACCGCGTCCGCACGAGCTACTTACCCGCCTGGGGAGCCCGGTGCTCCTGTGAGCACGGGCAACTTCCCTCGACTCGCACTCATTTCCCGGGAAAATCCAAAAAGGCGTGTACATGCGTAAGATGAAGCGGCGTGAGGCGCTAAATCGTGGCTTCATACGAAAATGTTTGCCAGATTTTTTCTATCAAATAACCTGGAATTGTATTATGTTTATATTCTTCACTACGTATTACTATTTCATGCTCATTTAGTTACTAAATTCTCCCTTATACTCGTATAAATATCTTCGCTAAGTGACAAAATTATGTTTGAACGGCAAATTCTTTCCTTTGTTTCCCTTGTGCAAATTCTTTCCTTTGTTTCCCTTGTGCAAATTCTTTCCTTTGTTTCCCTTGTGCAAATTCTTTCCTTTGTTTTCCTTGTTGTTTAATCATTCAGTTATTTATTGTATTTAGTAATAATGTGAAATAAATTAGCACGTGTGTTAGTTAACAATTCTCGCTTACGGACGGACATGGCTTTTATCAGACAAGAACATTTGTCTGTTAAACCTCCTAACCTGAACGAAGAAAAATTCATGCTTTTATATCTGTCTTAAGTAAGCAGTATTTCAGAATAAACATACTTTTGATTGAATTTGTTTTAATTTTACTCTCAATTGAGAATTTGAAATCAAACTGACGTATAATTTCATTTTGGTGGATTATTTCTTTGCTTTAAAGAGAAAATCTGAATTAATATAGCTAAATGAGTGACAACTGTCAAGTAACATATCCCAAAGACTGTCATGGGTCAGGTATCCAGTGACGTACCGCCACTCCGGTGCATATGTACAACCCTTACTTTGAAATCTCGTGCCAGTCTCTCTGGACGCAGTGCCCGCGAGCTTCAGTAAGCTTGTTACCTTGCCCGCGACCTTGACATGTCTGATGTAGATAAAGGATGAAAAAACATTGAAATTCGTGGATTATGGCAGATTTGGATTATCAGGCGCACATGCAACCCGCAAAAAAATACGCCGCAACACACTTTCCATCATGCCTAACTCGAAAACTATGCATCCTAGAGCCTTACAATCACTTTTTTGTGTTCTAAGGGCCTCAGGTTATGTTCTCTACAAAATGAGACCTTTTGAGGGGTTCCGTCACTCCGTGGCAAGAGTTGTCAAAAACCGAAAATTGAATTCCAGTGTGAAATATTTTCACTTTTAAAACAAAATTACGTTTACGATTAAAAATTACGTTTTGAGACTCTTCAGTTACATCTTTCGAAGGTTTCGCTCTTTCTGGTTACTCTAGCTATTCAGAGCTTCCCGTTTCATCCTGCAGACGGAGGCACTGCATTGTATACCGCTGTAACAGTTGTAACGCTGTAACATTTCGTAATAAAAAACATTTTAATTTAGTTTTTCAATTTCCCATTTAATTTCCAGATTACCAAGTGTAGGAATATGCGGTAAACATGCGAGGAAAATTTGGGGGAATATTTGAGGAAACTTTTAAGGCAACTTTTGGAGGAACATTTGGAAGAACAATCGGAGAATATCTGGGAGAACATATGGGGAACAGTTGGAAATATGCGGAAACATTTGGTGGAACCTGTGAGAACCAGTGGTGAACATAAGAGAAAACATGCTGGGAGTCTTATAGCGTACGGGGAACGTGCGGAAGTAGTGGCGAAAATATATGGTGAATATGTGAGATAAAATGAGGTGAAAATGCGAGGGATCATGTGGTGAACATGCCAGGGAATGTGCGGAGAAATCTGAGGGAGCATTTGGAGAACTTCCGAGGGAACATGCAGAATACGTGCGAGGGGAATATAACATTTATTCTTAAATTCTATTTACATTGATTACTTACGGCCTAGCTTACAAACTATATACTTAGTTTGTAAATATTTTTTGTCTTCCGTCCTAACTTAATCTAACTCCGAATACTGTTTACGTTATTTACACTGGGCAATACATACGTATATACATACACTAAAAAACGCATCTGGGAGAATGTAGAGAAACATGTAGGGGACAGATGAAACAAACAAGTGAGTAAATATTTAGGTCTTCTGATGACCTCTCCTCTGTACGTATAAGGGTGGTCAGAATTGAAGCTCGAAATCTACGTAAAATTAAATTTACGCATTAATAGGCCCGCTCGCATGGATCTACGGTATTTTAATCTCAGGTTCAGGATGTTGTTCAGATCAGGATGTGGCAGTTCAGTTGGAATCCCGTAGAAAGCCATTTTTAATTTTTAAACATGATTTATAAAGTGCGAAATATCCTCACGCATCCTGCAAGTAAAAGTACTTAGAGATGAAACAATTACTCGTTTTGCAAAGGGGAAATGCCTCGCTGGTTGATCCCCCAATTGGGTGGCAACTGGTAATTTCTATAAGGTTACTACCAATCATTACTGCGACAACTGGTAGCATACATTCATGCCGTTCTCATCCCCTAAGATGTCGATGAAAAGCCATAAAAGCATATGCTGCTCTAGGAAAAAACATTATTTGCCGTGTAATGCCCGTATAATGTTCGCTCTATAATTCTCATAATGTTCATAAATTATTTTTTGAGTTAATTCTCTTAATATTATTTTGGATCTACGAGACATATTCGGCAGCAAAATTGAGGGCTTTTTTTATATTTCACAAGAAGTTTATAGTTTTGGTAGCAAGAAAATTGAGATGAGTTTGTTTTTGTTCTTAGTAACGATGAATCTGAGGACTGATCTCTGTGATCACTGCTTTGGTATACTGTGAAATAGCTTCTATACTTATAATTTACAGACACATATATAGTACCGGTTTATTACGAGACCACTACTTCCGCCTAATTACACAGATAAATACAAATTACACTTGCTATTTTGTAACAAAATGTATTTTTGTAACATTTCATTTTATAAACAAAAGACTTGATGAATCGATTTGGATATTTTTAACTTTCTCTATTTAAATTTTTATTTTTTATGCTTCATGCTGTGCCTGTGTTCCATTTCCACAAGAATTTAATTATTTTTTCAAGCATGAGAACGAAATTTATAAAGTAGTTTACTTCTTCATATTAATCATCCAAACTTATTATGCTGAGCAACTTTGCGTGACTTACGTTCTTAATTTTTCTGGCTTCCAGTGTTCGTGAGTCTATAATAAAATTTCATTTTTCTTCTTCATGAACGTTGTAGTATATACGCTAGGTATTGGAAACAAACTGCTACAAAAACCGAGGTTAATCAGTTATGTTAAAGTATCAGTGTTATGTAATGTATCTCCTAAAAATAGTGCATGTCGCTCCCCTCTATCGAATTCCATGAATTCTATCATTACTTGAAGGGTTGAAAAATAGAAGAGTATATCTAAGAGATAAAACTGACTATGAATAAAGTTTCTTCCGCTATGAAGCAATTAATGCCAAAATGGACTATGACGCATTATATGAAGAATATATTAGGTCTTGGATAAATGCTTACTACAGTGTCAACATATGTCGTCCAAAAGAGTAATATTTTTATGAGATTCTTACGTACCTCAGGGATACTTTCGTAAACTTCACTACGTGATACGGCTTTTAACGTGGTATCAATTACATATTGCGACAATACTGTCATGAATTTTAGTCGAAGTGTAAAAGACTATTTTTCACGTAAATCACTTTTACATATAATTTACTTGTGATTAGGAACCCCTAAAAAACAGTTAATTTTGTTTAAGTTTAGTTTTGATCCCCTTTGCGTGTTCTGACTTTTTAAACTTTATAATTCTGTACTTGTTCCCGCGAAAATTTCTTATTCGCATCCTATGTAAACATTGGTCAAAGGAATATCATCTGTGTAAGTTGAAACTACTATTGCCGGTAATACAATATTCCCAACGTTGTCAGAGTGTTGACAGTGCAGTAGATAATCTATTTATTTGAATCTAATGATTCATATCATGGTGCGTATATCTTCATTAGTAGGGCGAAACTCATATAACATGCATAACGTAGATGTTAATTTATCATAATACTGTATAATCTGTATATGATAATCTCTAATAATTTAACGTAATTTATTGGAAATGTGTTTCCCATTTTAATGCTATATATCATTGCTGTGGGATTCAATTTGGTTGTTAAGTTAAATAGGATAGGTCATCGAACGTTGCCTAATCCCTTGGATATGTTGAAAATACAAGTGCAACTATCGTTAATTATGGGTGTGCAATGTAGAAATGAACAACTAGTGTTGTCACAACCGTAATCAATGAAAAAAGATAGTTCGATTTGAAGGTATTTGAAGTTCGTGTGTTGCTCAACTTTTTACTTCGTAACGTTTAAAATTTCTTTAATGTCTGAAAGTGAATACACTTTTTCACATAAACTTATTAAAATAAAATGTAATCGATAATAGATTTTACTTAATTTAAAATATGCCCTTCATTACATCTTTTAGCTGAAATAAACATCTAGATTTCAAGTATAAATTTTCCCGCCATCGTTTCGGAGGCGAGGTACGGTCATCATTGATCAGGTCTTTTGTCAATGCACTGATTAAAACATTGTCTCTTTCAGAGTTCTGGTTATGTGGTGGAGAGAGAGAAGAACGGGCAAGCGTTATGCCCCTACGATCCAGCGCAAAATAGCACAGCTGTCTACGTTGGTGAGTACAGATTGCACTGTTAAATGATGGTCTAAGTTAAAAAGTGCCTAATATTTTTTGTTATTTGCTGGTGTTTTGTTTTTGTTTTGTGTTTTTTGCTTCTCGTTTCTCTAAATATTTCCCTTAACCTTTTGCAATTTCACTGCTCTATGGATTATTTCGTTGGTATACAATTTTAGAGGGACTGAAGTCAAAACTTGGAGGGTATTACTATTTCTCTTTCGTACGTTTGAACGACCAGTGGAGAGAAACGTTTTGGTATTTATTGTAAGGAAACGCCGTAAGACATTATATTTATTCATGTCAATGAACTTACTACAATAGATTCATTGGGTAAGGAAAAATACCATGTATATTGTTGTCACAAACTCCCCTGTTGTAGTTATGTTGTTTTGTTGTAAGATAACTTGTTTTTCAATAGAAATCAATGAGTAGTAATTCTACTTGTAAAAAAATATATAGTAAGTATACATTGTACCTGTAATTTAATTCAGAATTTAGCCAAGAAAATCTGAAATATTACAATATAACAAACTTTTCTTTGAAGAAAATATACTGATTCAGACATTGTCCCGTATATTTATAATTTAGAAAAATATAAATATCATAACAAATGATAAAAAGTCTCTAAATTTCATTTGAAAACGATAACCATTTTTCGATTTTAACAAAATTTGTCCTTTGAAAATTTCAGAGGGAGTGCTTGCATGACTCACCCGAATCGTAAATATCTTCTAGAAGGAAATACTTTGCCTCTTAGTCGTAATACATTCTAGGTCTCAGTCATTTCCCGCGAATATTTTCTTGATTGCCCTCCGAGGATGAGTTAAACAAGTTAATGTCGTCACAAAAGTTCAGAACATCGTGATTTCTACAAGTTTTATTTCAAACATCTTGCAGTTGAAAAGGTCGTTAACAGAAACTGAGAAAACTTTATTTTAGATCTCTCTATAAGTAGGTCAGTCTTTCGGATTATTGAATAATTTAATTAAATATATTTGAGTTTAGAGACGGTATTCCTGATATATTTTGTGTTTCGTGCATGTATCATATTATTAGCCTGTAACTTTGATTACGCTTGTACTCAAGGGAACACAATAATGAGATCGCTCTCATTAATCCCAAAATTATTTTGCGATTTTCATCTATAACTTCACTATTTCTTGTATTTGAAAATGAGCCAACTGTATCTCTAATAGGGATATTTCTCTCATAACTAATATTATATTTCTCATAGGGATATTTTTCTCCTAACAGAACTTAAGACATCTTTTACGACTAATTGTTTGTTTTGCGTTGAGTAATTGTCTTTGTCATGCGTATGTCTGCGATTCGAAGACTCATGTAAGAGTGAAATGTATGACCGGGCAAGGTATGAAAGTGAAGATGCAACCACAGCCTTTGGTAAAATAGAAGCAACCATTGAGCGTAATATGTTTCTGCGTTCACGCTATCCATGTCCTCCATTCGGTATTCAATTATTAATTTTATTTCTAAAATTACTTTGTTGAATAACATCATCAACAGCATTCTCTTCTTGTAATGACCGTTGTATTGATGTACAGTTCAAATATGCGACGTAAACGCAACGCACCTACAGACCTCGAACCAACTACCCTCAGTTTCATTACTGCAGGTATCCCAGCCAGTCACTGCAACACCTGGGTAGGCAGTATTCGAGCTTATAAGCCTTTTTAATGACAGGTTTTCATGCAAGCAATTAAAGGAGGCCTGAAAAATCTCGTCCATGTGCCCTATGGTTTGGAGCCGCGCGCCGTCCTATAACCGGGAGCGGAAGCGCCGCGCCGCTTCGGTCACTATCCGCCCGCTGTGTTATGGTAGCTCCACACATTCGGCATTCGCCGAGCAGCGAGCTACTTGCTCGCCCGATCCCGATCAGCTGATGCGTTCGGCGAATGTTCTCTCCCTTTGATGTGTCCAAAAGACCGACACGGTGATAGGGCGAGCGCCGAATGTTCGTCTCTCGGCAAATAGCAAGCGACGCATCCACACTATTCTGGATTCGGCGAGCGGTTGCTCGCTGTTCGCCGAATAGCGAATGTTTTCAGGGTGCGTTGGCGGTCGCTGCGCTTTCCGAGACCATTGAGCGCCCAGCAGCCAGACGGCACAACGAGCGCTTTCACGCCTCCTTACCCCTAGGGTTGCCAGATGTTCACTATTTGAGCGAACTATTCACTTATTTCTATTTCTGATACACTAATTAAAATTGAAATAGTGAGCATGTAAAAAGATCCTATCCAATGACGAAACAAAGAACAATTTATTGTGAGAGTGACCAAGTGTTAGTATAGCTTTTGTTTTGGCAAGTTTTTAATCTCGATTAGAGCTGGCATTACTCTGATGCAAATCCTAGCTATTGTCCACGTTGTGGTCTTAGTTTGGTTAATATTAGTAATACGTATGTCTTTGTTCAAGTGCACAACACCACGAATGTAAGCTAAAAGTGTTTCATAAATGCCTTTCATGCATATACTCCTTTAACGAACTCCTGATAAGTGCTTGCCCTAATGCACACAGAGAATTTTATTCGAAGATGTGAACTAATGTATAAAATTTTTTACATTTATTTATTCCATTTTATACAAAAGCAAAGCTCAACTTCACACTTGGCTCTGTTTTAACTAAAAAGAAGAATGTATCACTATTATTCAAAGATCCCCTCCTCCTCCCCAGGTTCACTGTTTTCTGAAGACATTTCTGGCAACCCCACCTGCCCCCGAGACCTGTGGTGGCGAGAGGCTTCGCAGTGCCAGAGCTGCCGCCGTTGCTGCCCTCTGGCCTCCACCCCACCCCCCCGCGATCTTCACCATTCCCCCGCCCATTGCACGTTATGATCTCCTTGACAGCCCCCACAGCCATCTCTGTTACCATCGTCGTAATTTCCGCCTACGCATTCCAGCCCTCACTTCCTGCCGCCGCCGTCACCTCAGTTGCTGAACATTATTCCCATCCCGCTATTACAATCTCTATGTCCATCGATTTTTCCCGGCCTTTATTGTCTCCACCATTATCACTGCAGTACAATATTGACCAATCCACCACTGACAACCGTCCCCGCTACCGTCTACTTCGATATGCCCATTACTGCAACCGCGAATACCGCTTTTGTCATCTCCACCGCCGCCAGCTTCCACCTCTGCCATCCCCGACACCGTCACCCTCACCATTCACCTATATGGACCGCTATACATATCAACGCGTTCCCTGCCGGCTGATGTCTCCGCCTCAAGTATTCTCGCGACCAGCATCCCGATCACCGTCTCCTACTGCCGCTATCCGTGCCACTGCCTAATCTACAGCCCCTATCCCTGCCACCCCTCCACCGCACAGGCCCATCTACCCATCGCCACTCTCTCCGTCGCCGTCTCCAATCACCCACTGATACCATCGCTTCGGCCGGCGTCAACCCCGTCCTTGCCGCCTCTCACTCCACCTTTGTCCTTCTCGCCACTGACAACGCTCCTACATTCTGGGTAGAAAATCAAATCACTAAAAAAGAAGGCATATCGAAGTAGACGGTAGCGGTGACGGTTATCAGTGGTGGATTGGTCAGTATTGTTCTGCAGTGATAATGGTGGAGACAATGACGGCAGGGAAAAATCGATGGACACGATGGTAATATCGGGACCAATGTGCCCGACTACAACCCCTCATCGGCATGGCTTTTGTGCTCGGCGGGATACGCGGCGCCCCTCGCGGCGGAGGGCAGCCGCCGATGATGCCGCTTAATGGCGCGGCGCGGCACGGTACGGCCCGGCACGGCCCGGCACGGCCCGGCACGGCTCGGCATGGCGCGGCGTTCGCGCAGCTGCCGATCCCCTGTCCAGCCGCTGCTGTTGAGAGGCGCGGGCACAGAGCCCTTCAACTCCCTGTTGGAAATGTAGGCCAAACTACTGTGCGCAAACCGGGAGAGGTGGCTCAGGGCATCAACTGATCAGGACGCTGGCAGAATTTTCGATCAGCCAGGTCGAATTCACTCGGTGTCTGAATGCTAGCGGCCGGCTTGGTCTGATCGGCGGTTTCCGTGGATTTCTCCGATCAGTACCAGGCGAATGCCGGAGCAGTACCCTACCAGACTGTCCAAGGACCCTGCGCGATCTTTCCCTCCTATTCCTTGTCCTATCCCACCCCTTACTTACACACACACACACACACATACACACTTGCATGCACTACACTACCACGCATGCCGGGAGGCCGCTCGAAAACTTTGAGCTCGTCCGGGCTGGAGCGGTGCCCCGCTAGTGGAAGATACCTGTTTGAAGAAAAAACCGCTAGCCGATGTTAGGTCGGCGCCGGATCTCGTCATCTATCACCAGCCACCTCCCAAGAAAAAACTACGCACTAGACTTACGGGACTAATGACCTTAGCCGTTGACGCGCACGGAATCACTAGTAATCAATCACTCAATCATTATGGTGCGCAAGTGTATGGGCCCTGATGTCCAGAGCTGCTTTGCGCAGTCGTCCGCCAACTTTGCACGATAAAAAATTGAAGCATTTGTAGGACATGCGAAGTATGCGGGACTCAACTATTTGATATGACTATTCCACTCGTAAAATTAAAACCAATAGCGTGGAACTATACTTCTGGTATGCGCCAATCAAAACGATCAAGATCCTCAAAATTATCGCATTTGCTTACCACTTCCTCTCTGCTGGCCACCATTCGCCAGGTGCGGTACTTTAAGAAGCGCTGTCGCATGCACTAGGAGCACAAACAACACACAATTAATATTTGTCGCATTCTGAAACTCTTTGTGGAAGTAATTTCATTCATGAAATAGTCTTATTATATGCCTCTCGTGCATTGACAATTTTCAGAAAAATTCCCTCGTTGCTCAAAAACCGAAGAATTTACCGAAAATTTCCAATGCACGCGTGGTATTACCTACGAGAATACGTTCTAGAAGAAAAATAATCGAAGCTGTATAAAACGCGAACATCCAACTTGTACCCACGCCACGCCACAGCACTTCTGGCTCGCGCGCCATCTCAGTAACGTTGGCAGCCGTGTGATTTCAGTTGCTGGTGCAAGGGCAGAGTGCGCCGCTGTAGCCGCAACCAATGTGTGTGGGATTTGAAAGGCCCTGTTCGGTCTGTTCTTCCAGTGACATCCTCCGCCCTCGATAGAGGCCCTCCACATCGATCCCTAACCTCGAATTGCTGTACTCGTTTGCGAGGAAATGGCCGCGCCACGCGGTGCAGTTGGTTGCCGCTCTCATTGGGAGGGTTGCAATCTGTCGTAAAGCGCGGGTGTTTTCGTCGTTTGAGTGCAATGTTTACATCGGCACGTTTACCATCCTTTCAATAGAATGTGATGGTAGAACTTGCGTTAGTCCTGATGAAGTTACAACACTGTGTCGGTTTCGGTCTAGTTTCTTTTTATATAGACACAAAACGGTGCCGTCGCCTGTTAGGTTCAATTGAACATAGCGCACTCAAAAAAATCTAGGTTCCTGACGAGATCCAGAACCGCGTACTTTGAGATGGGGCGTTGTCCCTACACATATAGCACAAATGTGTGTAGGTTTTAGAATTTACTACCATGCTTTATTTATTAGCGTTTATTTTCGCAAGGGTTGCTCGGAATTGGAATGTTTGGTTGTAAACAGTTGTAATTCCTTTTTAAATTTGTCGAGTATATTGTTGGCATAAGTTACGTGTGTCGAACGTTGTAGGGGGTATTATTTCCAAGTTTTATTCATTTGCATTTTACCGTATTTCACAGTGTTAAGCTTGGCCACATCCGCATTACAGACTGTAATAAAAGTAGAGTATGTAATGAGAATTCTTATTGAGGAAACAACCGACAATAAAAGTTGTAATGATGACGAAGAATATATTTGGAAATTAATGTTTACATGCATGCAAAATTATCTCGGTTTTCAATGTCAAGAAAAAAGTTTTATTGTGAGAATTCCACGAGCGGAAAGTTTCATTGAAGGGATAAACACTTTTGAATTGGAGGAGAGTGAGATCATCTTAAGCGGTCAGCTGTAAACGTACCTTTAGTGTCTTAATGGAGAGATACACTCCTGCGAACGACAGTTACGCATTTCTCCTTAATCTGATACGGTGGAGATTTTTTAAATAATACAAACAGAAGAGCCGTGACGGGAGTTAAAATGCAGCGCGCGTACTGCTTTGTGTCCGCTTCACTTTAACGCGCTCGCCGAAAGTAACACTTTCCGTCAACGGGTGGGGTGTGGGGGGGGACACGAAACCATTTCAGACGGAAAGTTATGGAAAAAGATTGTGCACACATTTTATATCTAATAACTCCCCCTATTACGACTTTCAAGACAATTAACTTCATTTAGGGAATGTGTGGACGCGGGCGAGTGGCTGGAGCGGCCCCCCCTTCATTACTCCGCTCCCGCGCGCACTCTCCGACCGCCCCCCACCCCGACCCGTCCCCCTGTCCCGCCACTTGTCCCGCGGCGGCGATAACGGGGACATTAAAACGACCGATTTCTCTCGTCAAGTGTTACTTAACAAAGGACGCGTTTTAGCGCGGAGGGGCGCGCGCCCCCTGCGCTCGCGGCTGCCGAGTGGGGGCGGGAGGGGTGGGGGAAGGGGAGAGGGAGGGGTAGGGGGAGAGGAGGAGTCGTTGAAGTCGCGAAGCACGAGGCAGGCGGCGCGCATTAAGTGGCCGTTACGCGCGCAAGAGTACTCGCCCGTGCGCCCCGGCGCGGCGTGGTGGCGACGCGGTTGTGGTTGGCGACGGCGGCGTCGGAGGTGATGGAGATGGCACCGAAATCGAAGTCGTGGTGGGGACGGATGCTTGAGGATGGACCGGCAGCGATGGCTCAATGGCAACACCACTGCCTCTACAGCATCGTCCACTAGAAGGTCCTGGATTTGTCTCGACTGTGGATTTTCAGTCCCGACTGTGGTGGACTTTCGACAGTAGCTGGATCGATTTGAGCCTCTGAGTGGATGAGAAGTTTAGCAGCGACTGCTCTGACCGGTAGTTTTGCGTCGTTTCTTTGTTCAGAATGTGATAATTGCTGGAGCAGATCCCTAACGAACGAGTCACGAACCGCGCGTGATCTATTGTTTCTCATTCTTGTCCTCTCCTTTACCGTTATATATGCACTTATACCTACATGCACTAAACTACCACTCATGTCGGGAAACCAGATTGGGGCTTAGATTTGTCCGGCTAGACCGGTACCCCGATGACGGAGGTACCTGGAGGAAGAACATGGACGTAGAGGTCTGTGCTGAATGTCACGTTCTAGCTGGAGAGGCACCTTCCGGGTTGTAACATGCACTACACTAACGAGATAAATAGCTATTGCAGGGGACGCGCCCAGAAACACAAAATAATCGATCAAAACGGCATATAACATACACTAGACGTACGAGACAATTGATCCAGAGGGCCTACATAGTTGGAGCGCTCGGAATCAATATTCGCCCTCACTGTGAGGGCGTGGAAGTAAGATGCGGTGCGCAGAAAGCTGCGTCGGTGACAGAGGCGGAGGCGCTAGGAGAAGCGGAGCTTAATATGTTGCTCCTCTCAAGTTCATCATTTGCGCATTGTGTGTGATTGTAATTTATTATTTTTCTTCCATCGTTTGTCGTTTTACGTTTGTTTACCAAAATGTAATATCTTGCCTTCTACTTACTTGGGATCCGTATTTGGCCAAACGTTCTTCATTACGAGTATTATTGTTATTATTATTATTATTATTATTATTATTATGACTAAAATATTTGTGAGATTGTCGAGTAAATTAGAAATACTTTTAGTAATTGCAAAGGTAAGAAACACCAAGATAATTGGAATTCTTTATTTAATTAAGTGGCTTTGATCAGCGACTTTTAATCTCTGTTGTGTTAGTTTACTGTATTTGATATCCTCGGTATTTCAAATGTCAGGAGCAATTTTTTTTATAAGAAACGCAAGTTTCCCGTACTTTCCTTCTTTTTTGATTTCTGTTGTATGGAAGTAGTGTATCATTATGCGGATAATAAACTAACCGAACTGAATTAATTTCTACGATTAGGGATTTTTTCGTCATAAAGAAGTTTTCTATGTATAGTGTACACAATTGACTGTACATACTCTTGAATGATGTGGTGCGTCCCCCACTAGTGCTGTTTATCTACAAGTGCGAACAGTGCGCCCTCTCGTGCCGGGTCGGAGGTCTCGAATTAGCAGAGCGTTCAGCTGCCAGCAGTAGCGAAGGCGCTGTGATACTGATCGCGGGCGGCGCGGACATCGCTGGCGGCGAAGCATAAGCTGGGGGGCCGGGCGCGATAGCGCAGGGGCTGCGCGGCGGCGGCGGCGGCGGCATGACCGCAGGGCAGGCGCTGCGCATTAAGTGGACGTTAAGCGCGCAGCGGCGCCCATATGCGCGCCCCGACGCGGCGCCGCGGGCGGGGGAGGGGGCCGATCTCGACCGGCGGACGGGGTGGAGTCCCCAGATGCGGAGATGCTAGTGGTAGCGCATCCCCTTGGGCCACCGATTTCCCTATTTTATATCCAGTTGTCAGGACAGATTCAACACTGTGTGTGTCTGCGTCTATGTGTGTGTCTGTGCCTCAGTCTGTGTCTGTACCTCATTTTGTGTCTGTGCCTGAGTCTGTGTCTGAGTCTGTGTCTGTGCCTGAGTCTGTGTCTGTGCCTGAGTCTGTGTCTGTGCCTGAGTCTGTGTGTGTGCCTGAATCTGTGTCTGAGTCTGTGTCTGTGCCTGAGTGTGTCTGTGCCTGAGTTTGTGTCTGTGCCTGAGTCTGTGTCTGTGCCTGAGTCTGAGTCTGTGTGCCCTTGTGGCTGTGTGTGTCTGAAGAATCAACGAATCTACCCTAAAGTAATGTAGTCGGATCACTGTAATGCTTTCAGTTGTTACCATTCTCCTCAACTCTTGCATGCTCCCTGGCTGGACTTGGAGGATATTATGAATGGCGGCGGCCGTTCTGGTGGTGCCATTCTCTACATCTAGGGATTCTGCCGTAGATGCAGCGACTCGCGTGACCTGATCGGCCACCTCCATTAATATCCTTTCATCCGGAAAGAGCCGCCAGGCATCAGTCGAGGGGAAAGATAATTGAAAGCACTACTGCAAGTTTTGGGAACATAAATATTGTTTTTGAGCAGATTGGTGGTTTCCAACCCATATCGAACAACCCTGGAAGTCAGACTGGGAATGGTGGATTCGATGGGGCTAATAAAGTGTTATCCTGTGCATCTACGGACGCCAAGCACGCGCCGCGGCGTGCGCAAGTAATGATGAAGTCGGAGAACCAATGGGGTGCAGTGTCGTGCAGGTGCTTCTTTTTGGATTGGAAAAAACACGGGAACATAAATCCACTCGTAATGTGAAAAATATGATGTATGCACGTTTGCAGATGTACGGCAGGTCTGGCAGATCATGAATCACGCCCGGATATTGTCTAGCCGTGTCTAGTTTGCGCCGCCGTGGAAGCTATTCTCGTCGTTCAAATTAACAAACAAATGTTGGTAAAGGCGATGTCAACTGTTATATTAATTTCAGTGTAAATGATATTCCGCCAACAGAACAGTACAAGTATTGAAGTAAAATCAATGTTCTAGACAATACGGCGTAATAATTAGTCTGCGTCATTATTGTGTTCATTTATTATTTTATAAATTTAAAAATCGCATGATTTCCGATTTGTAAACATTCGAATAACGTAACATTTATTTACAATTACAAATATCGAGTTATCATCGTGTGCTTCCAGTTTCCGAGAAAATATATTTAGCGGTGCAGTTAATTGCTATTTTTCGTGGAACTCTTAAGGATGTTTCGCAGAACCCTAATTACAAAAACGCTGAACCAGACAAACGAATTGAAATTTTGTTGCCACGTTGTCAGCAGTTCGTCGTTAAATAAAATGTTTTAATGTTTTGAAGAAATGTTTTCGTAGGTTTTATTCATCACGCAATGGTGTAATATTTTATTTTCTAATTAACGCACCAATATGTCAATGTCAATGGAAAAAAAATCGTAAAATTGGGTTCTGAATATGATGGGACCATCGTCTAAAAAACAATAACATAAATTAAAGCACTGTTCGGAAGCTCATAATATGGAAAATGCCCTAGTTGATTATTAATGTTTTAAATAGAACAGAATAATTTATCAATTTGATAAGAATGTTATAAAGACATACACATATCGCTAGTAATGACATAAGAAGGAAGTTATACAATTTAAGATGTAACAGAAAATGTAAGTACGTGGGAGTCGAACAAGGAGGCCGGAGAAAATCACTGAAGTTTAGGAGGAGCTTTACATAGCTTTAGGAGCGGCACCCTCGTCAGTGTCTCAAGAAGGTGGTCACGGAGTGGCTCGTCAATATGGACGAAAGTGACATTGCAGCGTCGGAGGGTTTGGCATTAATGAAAAATCGATCACTGTGGAGAAAATGGCTGTTGATCTCTGGTGTTTGGAGTAAAGAAAGGAAATACAGCGACGCAATGACATGACGCACTTTCATTGTAGCGTCTGGAGCTCCAGGGAGCAGTAATCGTGAGAAAGAAACCCTTTAATCCCCCCCTTTTCCATTGTCATGTAAGATATTGAAATGTAATATGTATCATCTGGTGAAGGGATTAAGAACGTGATTTAAGATAAGAAATTATGACGAATATTAATCGAAATGACCGTTCAATTTTGTGTGAAGGTTGTTTTATATAATGTGGTGAGTAAGGGGCGGATTTTGATTACCTAAAACATTGCCAAAAATTATCGATAGAATGCTCTTCAAATGTTTTCAAGATGCCCTAAATACAAAGAAAAATGACATTATAAATTTGATCAAAATCACTTCAGATGAACAATTCAAGCTGTTGGATACGTTACTTATGTAATCCAGGCTTCTTTCCTTTTTTCAAGTGAGCTCATCTTGCAAACGTTTGGTTTGATCTGTTTTGAAAAGAAAATTTCTGCCTTTATTTATCACGAAATCGGCATACGCCCAGTGGCGCCCATAGGCGTCACAGAAACCTTAGATTACAAAGTACTCACAGCGGCTGACATTACAATTTATGAGCGAACAAATCGAATAGGCAACACAGGAATTCTGTGGTGAACATTTGTTGCATCTCGTAAATATTGCATTGTATAAGCAGGTGCCCATGAAAATTACCTGAAAATCGGTGAAATCATCGAAAATGCATTAAAAATGACGGAAAAGGTAAAAAATGACTTACCAGTCGAAATCGACGAAAAATGCAAAAAATGATATTTAAAAATGGGTCATTTCGTTTTGTCATAACATAAAATGAATTTCTATACTAAACGGCATTGTTCTAAAGTGAAATGAAAAAAATTACATTTCATTAAAGAACGCCCCTTTGTAATGAGTATATCTTCAGATGAATCATTAAAGTCTCTTATTTTCATAAATTTGAAATGTTCTGTCTTTGTAAAAATTCATATCGTCTGCGATTTTTCTTTTTTTGCCAAGTTACTTTCCTGAAAGTCCAGTCCAAAAGGGACTATAATTCGTATTCCAAGACTCCTGTACAAAGGACATCAAAATGTGTATGTATTGTCGTAAATAATGAAGTCCACAATGATTAACTCTTTCTTTTAATTTTCATATTACATCGGAAATAAAAAAAGGCTTATGAAACTAACTCAAAATCAAGTAAAGTTTCGGGAATGTATCACTTTAATCTTACATAAATATTTTATAGTATCTGCTAAATGTTATTTTGAACGAAGCAATCTTGACACATCTTAAATTAACTTTTTCTCACTATACTTAGGACAACACATCTTGATTCAATTTCTAATGTATTGTTTTTAAATTCAGACGTCAAATTTTAAAATGAAAATTTCTTGGGACAAAACAAAATACTTAACCGCAAGTTTGCCTAGTAAACAAAGGAAAACAATTACCGCAGAAATGCCCTAGCAAGTGACCTAGCCAGGTCGCTCATTAATAACTTCATCCAAATCCAACCTGCAGAATTTGAAACGCTAATGTATCCGGTAACACGCTGGTAATTCTTCGGGGACGAGACTTGCTACACGGACTGTGGCGTAAGTCCTTCCTGGCCTGCCTGCCTGCCCTTCCTACCCCAACCCCCTCTAGTTCCCGTCCCTTCTCCGGCACAGTGCACATCGCGGTCGCGGCTCTAGCGTGCATAATAGCGGCTCCCGCAGCCACCCTTTTCCCTCGCCCTTCCCCCCGCTGCCCCTAATCCCTGCCGCCGCCGCCAGCGCCGCCCTCCCCCCGCCCCCCTTCCCGCGCGGTGTGGCGCCGTACGCCCACGCGCCCGCCGAGGGAGACTTCCCCCCCTGTAATTATTAACCGCCAGACGAGGAGCCGCGTAATTCTGTGTGCAGCCGGTTTGAATTTTGTAATTTCGTCTCTGATTTGCTCGCTCTCGGAATAACGAGGAGGAAAAGAGGGCGCCACTGCGGAGTGCATACTTTGCTCTGTTCATTCCCTGTCCGCCCGCGACGGACCCTGTCTCGTTATATTCCTGCGGAAAACTACTTCCGCTGAAATATTTATTTGGAATTGCTGCTGTAGAAAAGAGGCCGTGTTATGCGAGCCTGCGATGCATTCATGATGACCGAATTTCGAAAAAAAAAAGAAAAAAAAAAGACTGCGCGCGCGGCTCGTTGTGGGCCTTTCGTTGCTTGCGAGGATCATCGATTGAAGAGAATCTAAGCAAACCGAAATTACGTAAAAACTAGAAGTGCTGTTAGTTGGTTTTGTGCGCTCTCCGGTCTCTTGCTGCATTGCTGCTTTCAGTGTACGTAATGTGGGGAATCGCGGAAATTCCGTAGTTATAAATTAAAAAAAGTCCCAATGATTTGTGCACGACACGTAAGCAATAAAAACTCTCTTAAGGAAAGAAAAGTATGCTTTTTTATTTAATTGATTTTAATGATAGTTGATAATTTGCTTAAATTACGATTCCGTGGTTTCATTTTTGTTTGTCAAACAAGTTTTAAGAGCCAATTACAGCTCAACTATAAAAAGCATCAGAAAATAGAAACCCGTATCTGATCCACCTATTGCTGCAAAAACCGCTGATAAGTCTCTTCACAATGCGTAATATGTGGTAAGGCAGCTTGTTTGTCCGTTCTAGCAATATGGGGTTTAAAAGGTAAAGGTCCCCCTGTGCAATTACACACAGGTGGATTTGCCCCAAGAGGGAGGTAAAGGTGGGCTCCACCTATTCGTACGTGTCGCACAAGGAGGGGGTTGAGCTCAACGATCCAGTCGCCTTTACCCCCAGGAAAGTTCCTGGTACTCACTTGGAAAGGAGGCTAAGTCGACCTCAGAGCCGCCCTGAATGAAAATCACCAGATAATAATCTCAACCTACGACGGGATTTGAGCCTTGTTCCTGCAGATCAGGAATCCAGCGCCCTACCAGTGAGCCACTGCGGCTCCAGCAATTTGCGTGTAGTAAACATGAATTTACTTCCTTATTTGCTAACTATGGGTATGAAAGCTCTCAAAACTAATTTCTCACCAATGTGCCTTTAGAATTTGAATTAAATAGACTCATTTTCAAATCATTTTAAAAATTAAGGGTACAACTTAACATTTTGAAACCATTTTGAAGTAGATAACACATTGATGGCTACTCGAAGGTAACCCAGCGAGGAGAAATAAAAGATACTTTTAAGATTTATGTAAATTCCGTAGTTTTATCTTATTTGTTCTGTGTAAATAGTTTCGAACAATTCAAATATTTCTTATTAGTATAAACAAATATAATTATGAATGCTGACAAATCGTTTCGATGAGAACATTGCATATCTTCTTTCCCAATATTGAAGAATGTCTTGTTTTGAATGGTCAGGAGCAGAGCATTTATTGACGATGGAAAGAAAACAGAGTACTGCAGATCTGGCTTAGAAAGCTGACTTAAACCGACTCATAAAGTAAGCCATCCTGTGGTTCCAGACACTTCTTCCGCGATAACTTGGCGTTACAATCCTGCCACGTGGATTTCTCGCCTTGTGCGGCACCCCAACGCGATACCACGCTCCAGCGACTCTTAGGCTTCCTGCGCCGGGCGCGTGGCGACAGCTGCCGACGCCTCCGCCACCTCCCCCGCTGCCGCCGCCGCAGCCGCGAGGCCAGAATCATGCGCGGGTCGTTAATCCCGGCCGCGTCCGCGCCGCGGCGCCACTGCTGAATTTTTCATGGAAACGGTTGCCGCCGCCACCGTCGCCGCCGCCGCGACGCGGTGCCGTTCGCGAGCTGCGGACGCCTATCCGACGCCTTTTGCATGCAAATGTCCCCACGGCACCTCCCTCCTTCGCCTCGGCCACTTCCCCTCCCCTCTCCTTTCTCTCCCCTCCTCTCTCCTTCCACTCCCCTCTCCTCTACTTCCCCTCCCCTCCCCTTTCTGTCCCATCTCCCTCTCTCCATCCCACACTTCCAGCCCCTCGCCCCTGACACTCCCCCCTTTCTTTCCCCTCCCCTTTCCTTCCCCTCCCCACACCTTCCCCTCCCCTTTCCTTCCTCTCCACACGCCTTCCCCTCCCCTCCCCGCCCCTCTCCTCTTCCTCCCCTTCCCTCTCCTTCCCCTCTCCTCTCCTTCCCCTCCCCTCTCCTCTCCTTCCCCTACCCTTCCCACTCCTCCCCATCTCCCTGTCCCTATCCATCGCTTCCTGCCCCCTCGTCTCTGCCACGATCCCTTCCCTTCCCCCTCCCCTCCTCTCGCTTTCCTATCTTTCTCTCCCTCATCCCTCGCTATCCCCCTCGCCTCTGCCCTTCTCTCTCCTTCTGCCTCCACCTTCGACTCTCCCCTTCCGCCTCGCGCCCCTCCTTTTCCTTGTCCATTCACATCCTCGCCTCCGACATTCCCCTTCGCTCCTCCCGCCATCTTCTTCTCCTCACTCCTTCCGCACCCATTCCTCCCTCTCGAATTCTACACTGTCCATGCGGCGGTTGTGTTGATAAGCAACGTGGTGATTGAAGATGGGAAAAGTAGAGGAGACGGGGCGACGGCGGCAGAGGCGGCGGCGCGGCGGTGGTGGTGGTGAAGGCGGAGGTATTGTATTGTTGTTGTTGGTGATGCTGTGATGGTAACAGTGGCGAGATATGGCGCACAGCGGCCGCTGGGGGTGTGGTTCCATGACAATGGGAGCGGACTGTACCTCCCCTCGCCTCCCCACACCTGCGGAAGGTGTTACGAAGGAATGCGTTGGGGAGGGGAACTAGGAAGCACTCTGGGGTGTGGGAGGAGGGAGAACTCAAGCACCAGGGGAGTGGTCTTTGGAAGTGCAGAGGCAGATCAGATGTGAAACTAAGAGAACCAGGAAGTATTTCATGATGCTAGACGAGACAAACTAGCGATAAAATGATTATGATGTGCTGAAAAAAGGTCTGTGATTGTCACTTGTATGACTCTTGAGACATTGCGATGGAACTAGTGTTCAAAAAACTCTAAAGGCTGTCTTTTATGAACTTTGAATTATTTAATTTCGTGCGGATAACACGTCTCTCTATTGATGAAAGTTCTTCGAAGAATATTTTTCTCGCTAATAATTAGACATTGGTACTGTAATAATTTTTATGTTTGAATCCCCTCAGAAAGGTGAGATAAATAATAAATCAAAAAAGGTAAATATGGCGTTGTGAACAAAGTCGACTCGCGAGACAGCGTCCAGAGAAGGCAGTCTTAATCAACTCACGCAAATACAAGTTTTCTTTTAAACAAATAGCTCGATCGAAGGGCGAAAACGCTCGTTCACCTACAGTACTTTGATAAACAGAAATATAATACAAAGAAACACGTTGTGGAACGTATCGCAATAAATTGTGGTGCCCGAATGAGTAGAGAGAAAGAGAGAGAGACTCAGCGAATGACGTTAAGTTCTTTGATAACAGTAACAAAATGAAAGGTGTCAAAGAAGCTATAAATGAAGTTCGTTCTGAGGGATGCTATAAATGAACTAAGTGACGAAGCTTGGCGAGTCATTTAGAGAGACTAGTTGTCTGATGAGTAGCACTTTGTTCCTGGAAATAGCAAACAAGAAGGCACACCAAAAGATCCAAAGATAGTAAGAAAACAAGGAGTTTGTTTACCGAGTCCTTTCATCGTGAAGTTGGCTGCAAGCCAGGGCTGCACAATTTTTGCGCTCCCTTCGCACTGTTCTTGTCTAACCGCCGCCGGCTTAAAAGGTAGTAATATCAATGCATTACGAGGATCAGTATGTTAATAACCAACATAAAAACATTAAGATCATGAGAGGGGCCACTACTATATTACCACTGGTTCACGAACTGAAATATTTCCTTTGTGACGTCACCGCTACTCAGCGCACTCACACACACATTATATATATATATATATATATATATATATATATATATATATATATATATATATATATATATATATATATTTTAATATAGATATATATAGATATAATATATCTATCTATATATAGATATATTATGTTTACAGTACTATATTGGCAATATCGCATCCAAGGCGCCATTTCGTGTTGTCATGTCAATAAGCCTTGTAACATATCTCTTCTTTCCATTACCACTGTTACACCATCTTTTCATTTCACTCTTGGCCGAACTCTTTTCTTCGGTCTTGCTGGTGTCCAGTTATAAACCTTTTCGGGCAGTCTTTCTGAATCCATCCTTGGTAAGTGGCCGTACCATAACAATATTTTCTTTTCAATAACATCACTTAAGCATCCTTCTATATTTAATCGCCTTTTATCGTCTCATGTTTTCACGTGATCAAGCAGCGTGACTCCACATCATCTTCTCCAAAAACTGTTTTCAACACTATTAATTCTTGGTTAGTGCCCCAAAAAATCAGAACTTGGTTAAGTGCCCAAATTTCTGAGCCATATGTTACTGTATTCTCTATCAAAGACTTAAACAACTGGATTTTTGTTTTCGTTCTAATATCCTTACTCCAAAGTAATGGGCTTCATTTACTGATTATCTGTCGACACTTTCCGATTTTTGATAAAATATCGGCTTGATCCGTGCCTTCTTCAGTCAGAATTACACCTAAATACTTCAAATCTTTTACATTTTTAATCTCAGAACACTTTAGCTCATACTGAAACAAAAAGAGCGAATTTATCCAACCCGCAGTTCTTTGTTGAAGTAGCGTATTGCCCTCCCCTTCTGTTCTACAAAAATTCTCTACTTTTGTGGTCCCCTATACTTACTCAAGCAACGCTCGAGTAAACCTCGCACTACCCTCTGCATTGTTCTCCCCTACAGTTTTTTCTTTTACTTATATTCTCTCCTCAGTGTGCAATTTCTCGAAAATATGTATGCGTGTAGACTTCATAAAAGAAAATGTGAATATGAGCGACGCGCAGATTTCCTTCCTGGAGCCTTAGAGACTTTCTTCAGAAATGTTTTTCAGGCCTCCTTTTAAAATGCACCCTTATGCAAATTATTGAATTCGATATGTTAAGAGTGAATATTCAGTTCATGTACCGAAAATCTAAATATTGGGGTGTATGCTACGTTGTGGGAATTTTGTTAACACTCGAATAAACGTGTAATAAATGGTTAAAAATCATTCTGGCGAAATCCATTATCGGAAGAAGGGAGGAACGATGAAAATGAAAATGTACCATGAATATTATTCACATGTACAATGAATCTTCGTTCTTTTCATATTTTTTGTTATTTGTATACATGCGTACGAAGGCCGATGGTATTGCTAAAAGTATTACGTCAACAATGGAACCATGACTTTTGGACTAAGGAAAGTGGACGAAGTACATTGCCAACCCCGCAGTCGAGGTAAAAGTTAAATGAATTTAATCAATATTGGCATGAGAATTAGGGTCCCATGGTTGGGGACATTTTTCCCAAAGTGCCTTCTGCCCCAATATTCCTACCGGGAGAGGTGGCAGAAGGTATCAACTGAAGTCACTGCCGAGGCTCTGACCGGTAGGTCTTAGTTTCGTGTCCCGACGGTGGCAGGATTTTCGACACTAGTTAGATAGCTAGGTCGAATTCAGTCGCTGTCTGGAAGAGAATTCTAGCGCCCGACTGCTCTATTCGGGAGTTTTACGTGGTTTCTCCCATCAGTTCCAGGCGAATTCCGGAGGAGCACCTAGCAAACGGGCCTGGGACCGCGCGCGATCTTTTCTACCTCTTCTTTGTCTTAACCTCTCGCCTTACACACACACTAACATGTACTACACTGCCACATGCCGGGAGACCGGTCGGGAGCTTAGAGATTGAACCGTCTGGGACGGTGCCTCGCTGGCGGGAATACCTGGTTGTGGGGAAAACGCTTGCCGACGAGTAGGTCGGCGCCGGATCTCACCATCCAGAGGGAGAAGATCACTGCTACCTCCTGAGAAAAACATGTATTACACTTACGAGACTAATGACCTTAGCAGTTGACGTATCCGGAATCACTAGTAAATGGATAACACCCAATATTCTCCAGATGCCAGAAGGAATCTCAAGACCAGAAGCGGGAAGTCAAAGTCCGAAATTATTTTCCTTCAACCTCGTTCCTCAGCAATCGGTAGCTGGGAAATAATAGTTGGCTTATTAATTGGCTCAATAATCAGCTAGCTCATATATAGTTGGCTCATGATTTTTGTTCGTTCCGTCCCCCACACTGCACACTTATCGTTCGGCCGCGACAGAAATTGTGTTCGCCAGAGTACAAATTACAGATCATCTTATTATATTGCTAAAGATTATGGGTCTGGGTCAGGGAAAGTAATAAGAACGAAACAAAATTGTATATTTTTATTGCACTTTATTGCCCAATATGCATGAAGTTTGCTCGTACCTCTATGCTTGGTGGTCATTCTTGGTGGTTGGGAACTATTTTACTGAGTTGAACATCTTACTAGGATAATATTATTGATATTTCGGGATTGTACCTACGATAGAAGAAAAATAACCTTGATTTCTCATATGGCCTGTCTCAGATTAAAAAAAAACAATATTTTACGAGATGTCTTTTAATATTATTGGATGGTGTATCAAACACGAAATCATCTAACTGTATAATTCCGTGGCGTACGCCAAATTTTCGTCAAAGCACTTACCACAACGGGAGAGAGGACATCGACGCGTTATTGTGTCAGGAAAAGGGCAGAAAAAAATCATCGCGAGAGGAAAATAATGTTTTATTACTATTTTTAATGTGGCGTCCTCCACTCTCGTCAACAATTGTGCGTTCTCGTTTCAACCCCTTCGCATGCTGCGTGCGGCCGTTCGCCGAGGCAGCATGGGCTCTGCGCGGCGCGGCGCGGCGTGGCGGTGCGGGGGAGGGCGGGGCGGGGGCTTCGGCATCCTCGACGTCGTCGGGCGCTCGTTGACTCAGGGGCGTTGCGGCTTCTGTGGGAGGTCGCGGCGCGAGCAGGCGGAAACGCGACGCCGCCGCCGCCGTGTCGGGGGGCGGGCGCTGGCGGCGGCGGCGACGGCGGCGGCGGAGGGTCCAATTTCGGCGGCGGAATGCGACGCCGTGCTCCGCAGTTCAGACCCCGCCGCCGCGCCGCCGCCGCCGCCGCCCGCCAACAAGGCCCATTCAATCCCGCAGTCGAGATATTGCGCCCATTTGTCCGGATAACGTTTCATCGGCGCGCGCCGGCCAGCCGACCCCGCGCGCCGCGCCTCATTTGTCACTGTGGTGGTGGTGGTGGTGGTGGAGGTACGAGTGGGGACGTGGGGGAGGAGAGAGAGAGGCATGGTCCGCTCCGCTGCGTTGCTGTCGCCAACACGACTTGCCTCCGCCTGCGATGTTCAGGCCTGGTCTTCTCGATCCTTCCCACGTCTCTCGCTGTCATTCGTATCGGAGGTCCATTTTGTTGATGTGCGGTAAGAATTCTTTCGAGAGAGGAAAGGTGTGTCGGAAATAATTTTCTTTGGATAGTTTTTGGTTCTGCTGTATAATTCCTTTGCGTGTCATAATATATTGCAACGGAACATGCCATCTCTCGGCATGCCGGCACTAACCAACCTTTGATGGGCTAGGGCGGATATACCCCACGAGAATCAAATGCTTCTGGCGTGGGTGTCACCAGGACGTCACGGCGCTCCAGTCACCGCCTCGTCGCCAGGCCCTGCCGGTTGTTTATCAAAATATTTTCTTTTATAGGATGCTCCCTCCCTAGGAAATCCTACATGGTTTAGTGACCAGGGAAAATCACAATCCACAAATGCTTTATATCTCATTCATTAACCAAAATTGATTACATAACATTACAACATGCAGCGGGCAAACCACTGCTTTGCCCTACACTGCCTGTACACATTACACCTAAGAGAGATTTCGATAATCCTATTTCCAGCTGGATTTACCTAAACATTCTCTTAAGGTTTTCATTACTACTTAAATTAGTGTGGCATTACTTATTGCCTTTCACATAAAAGCACATGTACACTGACTCTTTCGATAAAGAAAAAGACTGATTTTAACAAAGTTACTTATTGTTCTGGTTTAGATGCATGTAAGCATCGTATTCTATTTAAATTCTGTTTAGAACGACCCTTTGAACATGAAAGAAAGACCTAATCCAAATCTAGAATTGTCCTCATTAGCCTCTCCTATTTCTGCTAATACCTTGTATTTTTACAGCACTGTGTCAAAGTTTACAGGTACTCACTCTCGTTTGCTGCATGGCGGTGAAATACCGTTACACCTCCCCCTCTCGCGCGCGTTCCGGAGACCTCCCGTTCGCCCACTAGCAGCCGGGAAGGGCGTAGCGATGACCTCGCTGTCTTCACGGCCGCTCGAACAAATGGAAGCCTCGGCGAGCCTGTGGAGTAGCGGCGGGCCCGATGGCGACCTCGGGATGCAACGGTGAATTGCACCGCGGCGCCTCTCGTACTCGCTGTATTCCACGTCACGTACCAACTTCTCGGCTGTACCTTCTTCTTCTATCTTCTCCCTTCTTCTTTCTTCGTTCTCCTTCAATGCGAATTACACGTCAGTTCAGAAGTTCAGACGTCTTTAATTTCCTTCCTCACAAACCCATTCCGGACAACAGTTCATTAAATAATTCTTGATTTGAACATCGGGCTCGTTTCACTTTGCTCCCGTGCACTTTGAAAGTTCTGGTGGCGTTGGAAGTTGTGAATTACGCACCGACTCACGTTGTACTTGGTCATGAATTCTGTTTTAGAACAAAACTGCTCCTAGCGGATATCGCATCTCGTCGTTAACTTTTTTCTAAAAGCAACGTTTCACGTCGTCGAAAACTTGTTCTAGAAGAAACATTCTACACGTCTCGCCTCGTCGACAACTTTTCCTAGAAGAAACGTCCTACACGTCTCACCTAGTCGACAACTTTTTCTAGAAGACCCGTCTTGCCTCGTCGGAAACTCTTTCTAGAAGACCAAAATTCTACATCGGTTACCAGGCTGCCTCTTTCCTACTCTCCTCGCGTGACCTACGCCGACCAATGGCTATCGTGGGATTTTCGGCCCTCTCCTCATTGGCGACCATCGGTTCCGGTTGTAGGCTTCGAAATTATTCGACGCCTTCGTCATCCGCTGACGTCGACGGCGCGCGGCTTTCAAAGCTGCCTGCGCCTTATGGTGTTCGGGCTGGTTGTAGATTTATTATGGGACGAATGGATTTCGTCCATTTTCGTCTCATTGCCCCCATAACGGTAAGATTCTTCGACGGTCATTTAAAATGATGGAGAAGAATCTTCAACGAGAACTATTCAAGAATTCTTTTATTTTTCCCATCGACTTTTCATCTTTCTGTTACCTGATCATTCGAATCAGCAACCCGTTATTTAGTAAGGTTTCAAGTTGAAGAAGTTATATGTTCCTATTACTCTTCCGTCTTCATCTATTAATTCGGCTGCATTTGGAGCTACCAATCTTGTCACTGTGTACGGTCCCTCGTACAGGTGAAAGAATTTAGCAAATAATTTTAGCCTTGGTACTGATACTTTTTGGAGTTCGTAGCATGACTTTTTGATTCACCCTAAACACATATGGTCGGCTTTTTTACTTTCTTTTTCCGTTCTTCGGCAGCCTTGCGGAGCCTATCCAGAATTTGTTGTTCCGTGTGGTAGGGTTCCGGTCCGGTCACATCTTCACGGTCTAGATATCCCAACACATGTGGTGGTTTGCGGGCGAAATGGGCCTCGTATGGACTCATCCCGATGCTTTCATGCGGCACGTGGTTCAACCATCGATTCACATGGGGCACTAACTCGGTCCAATCGTCATGTTTCTGGCTGCAATAAGTTCGGAACAGTCTCGACATTTCTTTCATCACCCGTTCGCTTGGATTTGATTGCGGGTGGCGAATGGACGAGTAAATTGGAGTTAAATTTTTCTCTTGTAATGCTGTTTTCCACAGTTGGCTAGTGAATTGAGTTCCATGGTCACTCAAGACTCTACGATACTGTCCTGCTATTGCTAATATTTCTCCAGCTGTCGTAAACACTGGTTAGTGGTTGATCTTATTAATGGGGTACACTTGTGTAAACTTTGTAAACAAGTCGATGATGACCATGATATACTTATTCCCGCGCCTCGATTTTGGTAATGGCCCGTACAAATCGACTGCAATGATATCATTTTTCCCTTCGGGAATGATCGGTGTCACTGTACCCGCATACGATCGATTCGGAAACTTTGTCCTCATGCATGTCTCGCACGACTTGATTACTCGTTTCACATCCCTATCCATGTTTTTCCAATAACATTAGTTCGCTTATAATGCTTTTAATTTTTGTGGACCCGTAATGTGCGGCTTGAGCGTGGACATAGTTAATTAGTTCCTCCGCGTGCGCTTTGGGATCCAAATTTTTGTAGGTAATTGGAGCGGTTGTCCAATCGAATCAGCACCATGTCATTGGTCAATCTCCACCTCTCGGGATCTCTCTGCAATTTCGTCACGACTTCTTCGTCTTCTGTTGCCCTCTTCCCTCAAGCACACGCTTGACTTTACTAATTTCGTCGTCGTGATTTTGAAGGTCTGCCAATGTGGACCAATCCCATAGAAAACTTTGAGGAATTTTTTAGATCGATTGCATTGACTTGTTCGACGCCTTTATGGGTGCTATTCGTCTCTGGAGGCTGGGAACTGACGACTGAGTAAGTTCAGGTAATACATTTTTCTGCCCCTCGACATACTCGATTCGAAAGTCAAATTGTTGTAGCCACAGTGACCACCTCATCAGCCTATCGTTTTTGCCCAATTGCAACGATTTAAAAAAGATTAGGGCTTTGTGATCGGTTTTGATGACAAAACTCCTCCCCATTAAGTAATTCTTTAATTTAGTTAGGGCCCAAACAACGGCATAGGCTTCTTTCTCCGATGTCGTAAACGGATCTGCGGCCCTTTTAAAGCAGTGCTGACCAAATTGATGATTTTTGTTCTCCCCATCAATGACTGGTACAACATCGCTCCCACACCCAAATCACTACTATCTGTTTGTATGATACATAGGCTGCGTGAAATCTGGATGTGAAATCGTGCATGTTTGTAAAAACATATGCTTAAGAGCGTCGAACGCCTTCTGTTGAAGTTTCCGTCCATTCCCATTTCTGATCTTTTCGCAATAATCGATATAATGGAGCTATCGTTAGAGCATAATTATAGCAAAACCTGCTAACATAATTGCAGACTCCTAAAATTCTCTTTAGTTGCCTATTATTCTTTGGTCGGGGTATGGCTTCGATTTCTTTAATTCTATCCAATCCCATTTGAATTCCATTCTTCGTGATTTCATATCCAGAAATTTGATTTGTGGTACACCAAAATGGATTTTTCAAGATTTAATACAAGTTATTTTGAATCAACAATGGTAATAACGTTCCCAATGCTTCAAGGTGACGTTCAAATCTGTCGAATGAACTAAGATATCATCAACGTAAAGAGTGGTGTCTTGTAACCCAGCATTGTTCATAATCTCGTCCAAACATTGAACCAGCGCAGCTCCACTGTTACGCAATCCAAATGGGACACGTTTGAAATACATAGCTTCGCCCCTTGTAGACGAACCCTGTGTATTTCTGATCCTTCGGATGCAACCTCATTTGATAATATGCCTTGCTGAAGTCCGTTGATGAGAAGTACCCCTTATTGGCGAATCGTAACAATATTTCATCAATTTTGGGCGGTACATCCCTATACGGTATTGTCAGCGAATTCAAGTAACGCGCGTCTAAGCATAAGCGCAATGTGCCGTTCTGCTTTTTCACTATTACAATTGGATTGACATACGCCGTAGTCGCCCTTTTGATTATGCCTTCTTCTAACATTTCTTCAATTTGTTTTGAAATTGCTTCTTGGTACGCCACTGGTATAGGATAGCTGCGTCCTTTGAACGGCGTCTCGTCTGTGAGTGGATACGAAACACGTAATTTTTCACTGGCTCGCGATTTTTCTCGAACACCCTTTTGGCGCTGATGAGTAACTTCGATAGCTTGGCCTTCTGTTCTTTGTCGAGGAGATCAGCGGAATTAACTTTCTCTTCAATTGATTCAATCAAGTCATTTGTCGCGGACGAACATAAATCTATTTCATCCTCATTTTCAATTAACTTTTCTTCATCAAATTTCATCACTGTGTTAATTCTCGCGTTTTCCACGACCTATCAGAATTTTCGCGGCTCTGGTATCTACAATTACATCATTCTCCACGAGAAAATCAATGCCTAAAATTACTGCGCACGTGAGTCCTTTTACTACGAGACATGGCGTGTCATAGACCTTGCCTCCTATTTCTAATGGTGCATAAATTGTTTTTGATCGGGCTCGACTGTTTCCAATCGCAGTGTAATTCGCGTACTTTTAATTGGCAATTGAGGTAGTTCAATCTTCGATTCCCTTAACGCATTGTAGGCGTCTTCATCCATTATGGTTGCCATGGAGCCAGTGTCCACTAACGCCTTCATCACCACGTCGCCGCAGCATACTTCAATCACCGGACAACGATATGGATACTCGTTCGTTGTGACCATATTCCATATGACACCCGTCGGTGGATCACCTACAGAGATTACAGGAACCACGTTGTATTCAGCTTGAACGTTGTTCGACATGGGGTTCCCGCTCACATCGAACTGTGGCAGTTTCCCGATGTTGATGGCTGACATTGATGTTTGTCCCTAATTCTTCATTATTCTCTTCTTCTTTAGTCTTGCGCTTGTTTTGAGGGTATGTTTTTATTAGTCTTCTCCCTTCCTGGTTTTGAAGTTCGGTCTTCGTTTCATTCCGAAAGTTATTTTCTTCCGTATTTCGATCATTCTTTTTATTGTTTGGTTGATCGCTCTGTTTCGATGATTTTGCCTCTTGACCTCCCACACTCGTGCTGATGGCATTAATCGTCGTACTAGTCTTGCCTCCCTTCATGACATTATCTGCTGTAATATCATAATTACCTAGCAAGCTTTGGAATGCCTCAATGTCACGCGGAGCTATGCTTCTTATCAAGTTCTGTATGCTGTATGGGAAATGTCTTGTTAATAAACAAATAATTTCTTTGTCTTCCATAGGTGGCGAACATAACTTGAGTGCAGCAATCTTCCCGCCGCATAATCGCGCATGCTTCCTAGCGTCGGCTTGTAGTACGTATTCATAACTGTCATCTTGTGGTTGAGTTGAATTTCCTCGCTCCAATATCTATTTAAAAATTTTATTTTAAATTCTTGAATTGTTTGAGGAAACGGTTCAAGCGTTTCTAACCATGTTCTTGCATTTTTTTGTAAAATCTGGTACAATAAATGCGTTTTATATTGCTCTGGCAAGCGACTAAGAGCCATAAAACTATCTAGTGCCTTTAAGAACGAATATGGATGTTCTTCGGGCAATCCCGAAAACTTCAAGGTAGGTGGCACATTTAAGTTTAACGGGTGCGTCGAACCTACAGCTGCCGGCATGGTATCTACCGTTGCTTGCAAGTCGTTAGTTTTGTTAGCACTTTCAAACGTTCTTGTGTGCCCACTTCTACCTGATTTGAAATCCCTTTCAGTCTTGTGCGATTTTGTCTTCATGTCGTTTCGTACGAATTTCGACGAATTCAGTTATTGAATCAATTCGCGTGTTCATTCTTCACATTTATTTTGTACAGTTTCAATCTTCTCAGATTGTCCTCTACTTTTCTTGCTTGTGCCTCTAACTTCTTGTCAACTTCATTCTTCAATTCGGCTGCCCCCGTTTCCTGTGCTCGCTGAATTGCTTCGACCTTGTCGTTAACAGCACTTATTTGGTTGTCAACTCCGTAGCTAAAGCATTTTGCTGTTCTTTCAACTCCGTAGCTAACACCTGGTTTGTTGTTGAATCTCGCGTTGAACACTCTCTTGTACATGTTGGATGTTTTCTTGTACCTGTTGCATGTCGCGTTGAACATTCTCTTGTACATGTTGAATGTCGCGTTGTATTTCTGCAGCTATTGCGTGGTTTTGTTGTTGCATATTCTCTATCTTATTGGTAAGGGTTGTATGGAAATTACCTAACAATGCCCTCATTAGGTTTAGCATGGGGTCATCCGGACTAAACGGGTGGTGATTCCCCTTCTAACATTTCCGGTGACGATTCTAATGGCTCTGTTCCGCGAGCAGATTCGGTCGGCGTTCGTTCTACGGTCGGCCTTGCCTCCACTTCGCGCTGCCCCTCCTCCTCGTCACTGTTAGCGGCCTCTGCCCCCACTAAGCCTCTACTTTGCATGAATCTATCCGCCATGATACGAGGTTGAGTACCCGTTTACAGCAATTCTTTACACAAAAGATATTTGTTGGAAACGAAATTACCTCCCTCACAACACACTGAATAATTTATACACTCCACAACAAAATCACCTAGAAATAGAACTTATCACACTGCTGAAATAAAAACACAAAACATGACATGTACACCTGCAATAAATTGTAACACTGTAACAACTATGAACACCGTACATCATTTCACAAGTATCGTTCTCCTTTCAATATTTCCTTTTTAACTTTAATTTTATTCATAGCATTGTGTGTGTTCCCTCTTTGATTTGACAAGTCACTACACAATCTTATATGGGACTTTGGAAACCCTAAATTTTAGCCTTATTAATGATGCAAAATATAATTCCTCTCTCCTGCTATCATTAGTTAATGCTAATTTAACTTTCAAGTTCCCCTGTTCGGGCGCCATTTAATGCAACGGAACATGCCATCTCTCGACATGCCGGCACTAACCAACCTTTGATGGGCTAGGGCGGAATACCCCACGAGAATCAAATGCTTCTGGCGTGGGTGTCACCAGGGACGTCACGGCGCTCCAGTCACCGCCTCGTCGCCAGGCCCTGCCGGTTGTTTATCAAAATATTTTCTTTTATAGGATGCTCCCTCCCTAGGAAATCCTACATGGTTTAGTGACCAGGGAAAATCACAATCCACAAATGCTTTATATCTCATTCATTAACCAAAATTGATTACATAACATTACAACATGCAGCGGGCAAACCACTGCTTTGCCCTACACTGCCTGTACACATTACACCTAAGAGAGATTTCGATAATCCTATTTCCAGCTGGATTTACCTAAACATTCTCTTAAGATTTTCATTACTACTTAAATTAGTGTGGCATTACTTATTGCCTTTTCACATAAAAGCACATGTACACTGACTCTTTCGATAAAGAAAAAGACTGATTTTAACAAAGTTACTTATTGTTCTGGTTTAGATGCATGTAAGCATCGTATTCTATTTTAAATTCTGTTTAGAACGACCCTTTGAACATGAAAGAAAGACCTAAATCCAAATCTAGAATTGTCCTCATTAGCCTCTCCTATTTCTGCTAATACCTTGTATTTTTACAGCACTGTGTCAAAGTTTACAGGTACTCACTCTCGTTTGCTGCATGGCGGTGAAATACCGTTACACCTCCCCCTCTCGCGCGCGTTCCGGAGACCCTCCCGTTCGCCCACTAGCAGCCGGGAAGGGCGTAGCGATGACCTCGCTGTCTTCACGGCCGCTCGAACAAATGGAAGCCTCGGCGAGCCTGTGGAGTAGCGGCGGGCCCGATGGCGACCTCGGGATGCAACGGTGAATTGCACCGCGGCGCCTCTCGTACTCGCTGTATTCCACGTCACGTACCAACTTCTCGGCTGTACCTTCTTCTTCTATCTTCTCCCTTCTTCTTTCTTCGTTCTCCTTCAATGCGAATTACACGTCAGTTCAGAAAGTTCAGACGTCTTTAATTTCCTTCCTCACAAACCTCATTCCGGACAACAGTTCATTAAATAATTCTTGATTTGAACATCGGGCTCGTTTCACTTTGCTCCCGTGCACTTTGAAAGTTCTGGTGGCGTTGGAAGTTGTGAATTACGCACCGACTCACGTTGATACTTGGTCATGAATTCTGTTTTAGAACAAAACTGCTCCTAGCGGATATCGCATCTCGTCGTTAACTTTTTTCTAAAAGCAACGTTTCACGTCGTCGAAAACTTGTTCTAGAAGAAACATTCTACACGTCTCGCCTCGTCGACAACTTTCCTAGAAGAAACGTCCTACACGTCTCACCTAGTCGACAACTTTTTCTAGAAGACCCGTCTTGCCTCGTCGGAAACTCTTTCTAGAAGACAAAAATTCTACATCGGTTACCAGGCTTGCCTCTGTCCTACTCTCCTCGCGTGTGACCTACGCCGAACAATGGCTATCGTGGGATTTTCGGCCCTCTCCTCATTGGCGACCATCGGTTCCGGTTGTAGGCTTCGAAATTATTCGACGCCTTCGTCATCCGCTGACGTCGACGGCGCGCGGCTTTCAAAGCTGCCTGCGCCTTATGGTGTTCGGGCTGGTTGTAGATTTATTATGGGACGAATGGATTTCGTCCATTTTCGTCTCAATATATATT
>JAHLJT010004567.1:46411032-46538344 GCA_031308135.1 Acheta domesticus | reverse complement strand
TAATAACTTTCCCAATCGCTTCAAGGTGACGTTCAAAATCTGTCGAATGAACTAAGATTCATCAACGTAAAGAGTGGTGTCTTGTAAACCCAGCATTGTTATAATCTCCGTCCAAACATTGAACCAGCGCAGCTCCACTGTTACGCACTCCAAATGGGAAACGTTGAAATACATAGCTTCGCCCCTTGTAGACGACCCTGTGTATTTCTGATCCTTCGGATGCAACCTCATTTGATAAATGCCTTGCTGAAGTCCGTTGATGAGAGAAGTACCCCTTTTGGCGAATCGTACAATTATTTCATCAATTTTGGGCGGTACATCCCTATACGGTATTGTCAGCGAATTCAAGTAACGCGCGTCTAAGCTAAGCGCAATGTGCCGTTCTGCTTTTTCACTATTACATTGGATTGACATACGCCGTAGTCGCCCTTTTGATTATGCCATTCTTCTAACATTTCTTCAATTTGTTTTGAAATTGCTTCTTGGTACGCCACTGGTATAGGATAGCTGCGTCCTTTGAAACGGCGTCTCGTCTGTGAGTTGGATACGAAACACGTAATTTTTCACTGGCTCGCGATTTTTCTCGAACACCCTTTTGGCGCTGATGAGTAACTTCGATAGCTTGCCTTCTGTTCTTTGTCGAGGAGATCAGCGGAATTAACTTTCTCTTCAATTGAATTCAATCAAGTCATTTGATCGCGGAACGAACATAAATCTATTTTCATCCTCATTTTCAATTAACTTTTCTGTCATTCAAATTCATCACTGTGTTAATTCTCGCGTTTCCACGACCTATCAGAATTTTCGCGGCTCTGGGATCTACAATTACATCATTCTCCACCGAGAAAATCAATGCCTAAAATTACTGCGGCACGTGAGTCCTTTTACTACGAGACATGGCGTGTCATAGACCTTGCCTCCTATTTCTAATGGTGCATAAATTTGTTTTTTGATCGGGCTCGACTTGTTTCCAATCGCAGTTGTAATTCGCGTACTTTTAATTGGCAAATTGAGGTAGTTCAATCTTCGATTCCCTTAACGCATTGTAGGCGTCTTCATCCATTATGGTTGCCATGGAGCCAGTGTCCACTAACGCCTTCATCATCCCACGTCGCCGCAGCATACTTCAATCACCGGACAACGATATGGATACTCGTTCGTTGTGACCATATTCCATATGACACCCCGTCGGTGGATCACCTACAGAGATTACAGGAACCACGTTGTATTCAGCTTGAACGTTGTTCGACATGGGGTTCCCGGCTCACATCGAACTGTGGCAGTTTCCCGATGTTGATGGCTGACATTGATGTTTGTCCCCTAATTCTTCATTATTCTCTTCTTCTTTAGTCTTGCGCTTGTTTTGAGGGTATGTTTTATTAGTCTCTCTCCCCTCCTGGTTTTGAAGTTCGGTCTTTCGTTTCATTCCGAAAGTTATTTTCTTCCGTATTTCGATCATTCTTTTTATTGTTTGGTTGATCGCTCTGTTTCGATGATTTTGCCTCTTGACCTCCCACACTCGTGCTGATGGCATTAATCGTCGTACTAGTCTTGCCTCCCTTCATGACATTATCTGCTGTAATATCATAATTACCTAGGCAAGCTTTGGAATGCCTCAATGTCACGCGGAGCTATGCTTCTTATCAAGTTCTGTATGCTGTATGGGAAATGTCTTGTTAATAAACAAATAAGTTCTTTGTCTTCCATAGGTGGCGAACATAACTTGAGTGCAGCAATCTTCCCCGCCGCATAATCGCGCATGCTTCCTAGCGTCGGCTTGTAGTACGTATTCATAACTGTCATCTTGTGGTTGAGTTGAATTTCCTCGCTCCAATATCTATTTAAAAATTTTATTTTAAATTCTTGAATTGTTTGAGGAAACGGTTCAAGCGTTTCTAACCATGTTCTTGCATTTTTTGTAAAATCTGGTACAATAAATGCGTTTTATATTGCTCTGGCAAGCGACTAAGAGCCATAAAACTATCTAGTGCCTTTAAGAACGAATATGGATGTTCTTCGGGCAATCCCGAAAACTTCAAGGTAGGTGGCACATTTAAGTTTAACGGTGCGTCGAACCTACAGCTGCCGGCATGGTATCTACCGTTGCTTGCAAGTCGTTAGTTTTGTTAGCACTTTCCAACGTTCTTGTGTGCCCACTTCACCTGATTTGAAATCCCTTTCAGTTCTTGTGCGATTTTGTCTTCAATGTCGTTTCGTACGAATTTCGACGAATTCAGTTATTGAATCAATTCGCGTGTTCATTTCTTCACATTATTTTGTACAGTTTCAATCTTCTCAGATTGTTCCTCTACTTTTCTTGCTTGTGCCTCTAACTTCTTGTCAACTTCATTCTTCAATTCGGCTGCCCCCGTTTCCTGTGCTCGCTGAATTGCTTCGACCTGGTCGTTAACAGCACTTATTTTGGTTGTCAACTCCGTAGCTAAAGCATTTTGCTGTTCTTTCAACTCCGTAGCTAACACCTGGTTTTGTTGTTGAATCTCGCGTTGAACACTCTCTTGTACATGTTGGATGTTTTCTGTACCTGTTGCATGTCGCGTTGAACATTCTCTTGTACATGTTGAATGTCGCGTTGTATTCTGCAGCTATTGCGTGGTTTTGTTGTTGCATATTCTCTATCTTATTGGTAAGGGTTGTATGGAAATTACCTAACAATGCCCTCATTAGGTTTAGCATGGGGTCATCCGGACTAACGGGTGGTGATTCCCCTTCTAACGTTTCCGGTGACGATTCTAATGGCTCTGTTCCGCGAGCAGATTCGGTCGGGCGTTCGTTCTACGGTCGGCCTTGCCTCACTTCGCGCTGCCCCTCCTCCTCGGTCACTGTTAGCGGCCTCTGCCCCCACTAAGCCTCTACTTTGCATGAATCTATCCGCCATGATACGAGGTTGAGTACCCGTTTACAGCAATTCTTACACAAAAGATATTTGTTGGAAACGAAATTACCTCCTCACAACACACTGAATAATTTATACACTCCACAACAAAATCACATAGAAATAGAACTTATCACACTGCTGAAAATAAAACACAAAACATGACATGTACACTGCAATAAATTGTAACACTGTAACAACTATGAACACCGTACATCATTCACAAGTATCGTTCTCCTTTCAATATTTCCTTTTAACTTTAATTTTATTCATAGCATTGTGTGTGTTCCCTCTTTGATTTGACAAGTCACTACACAATCTTATATGGGACTTTGGAAACCCTAAATTTTAGCCTTATTAATGATGCAAATATTAATTTCCTCTCTCCTGCTATCATTAGTTAATGCTAATTTAACTTTCAAGTTCCCCTGTTCGGGCGCCATTTAATGCAACGGAACATGCCATCTCTCGGCATGCCGGCACTAACCAACCTTTGATGGGCTAGGGCGGATATACCCCACGAGAATCAAATGCTTCTGGCGTGGGTGTCACCAGGACGTCACGGCGCTCCAGTCACCGCCTCGTCGCCAGGCCCTGCCGGTTGTTTATCAAAATATTTCTTTTATAGGATGCTCCCTCCCTAGGAAATCCTACATGGTTTAGTGACCAGGGAAAATCACAATCCACAAATGCTTTATATCTCATTCATTAACCAAAATTGATTACATAACATTACAACATGCAGCGGGCAAACCACTGCTTTGCCCTACACTGCCTGTACACATTACACCTAAGAGAGATTTCGATAATCCTATTTCCAGCTGGATTTACCTAAACATTCTCTTAAGGTTTTCATTACTACTTAAATTAGTGTGGCATTACTTATTGCCTTTCACATAAAAGCACATGTACACTGACTCTTTCGATAAAGAAAAAGACTGATTTTAACAAAGTTACTTATTGTTCTGGTTTAGATGCATGTAAGCATCGTATTCTATTTAAATTCTGTTTAGAACGACCCTTTGAACATGAAAGAAAGACCTAATCCAAATCTAGAATTGTCCTCATTAGCCTCTCCTATTTCTGCTAATACCTTGTATTTTTACAGCACTGTGTCAAAGTTTACAGGTACTCACTCTCGTTTGCTGCATGGCGGTGAAATACCGTTACACCTCCCCCTCTCGCGCGCGTTCCGGAGACCTCCCGTTCGCCCACTAGCAGCCGGGAAGGGCGTAGCGATGACCTCGCTGTCTTCACGGCCGCTCGAACAAATGGAAGCCTCGGCGAGCCTGTGGAGTAGCGGCGGGCCCGATGGCGACCTCGGGATGCAACGGTGAATTGCACCGCGGCGCCTCTCGTACTCGCTGTATTCCACGTCACGTACCAACTTCTCGGCTGTACCTTCTTCTTCTATCTTCTCCCTTCTTCTTTCTTCGTTCTCCTTCAATGCGAATTACACGTCAGTTCAGAAAGTTCAGACGTCTTTAATTTCCTTCCTCACAACCCATTCCGGACAACAGTTCATTAAATAATTCTTGATTTGAACATCGGGCTCGTTTCACTTTGCTCCCGTGCACTTTGAAAGTTCTGGTGGCGTTGGAAGTTGTGAATTACGCACCGACTCACGTTGTACTTGGTCATGAATTCTGTTTTAGAACAAAACTGCTCCTAGCGGATATCGCATCTCGTCGTTAACTTTTTTCTAAAAGCAACGTTTCACGTCGTCGAAAACTTGTTCTAGAAGAAACATTCTACACGTCTCGCCTCGTCGACAACTTTTCCTAGAAGAAACGTCCTACACGTCTCACCTAGTCGACAACTTTTTCTAGAAGACCCGTCTTGCCTCGTCGGAAACTCTTTCTAGAAGACCAAAATTCTACATCGGTTACCAGGCTGCCTCTTTCCTACTCTCCTCGCGTGACCTACGCCGACCAATGGCTATCGTGGGATTTTCGGCCCTCTCCTCATTGGCGACCATCGGTTCCGGTTGTAGGCTTCGAAATTATTCGACGCCTTCGTCATCCGCTGACGTCGACGGCGCGCGGCTTTCAAAGCTGCCTGCGCCTTATGGTGTTCGGGCTGGTTGTAGATTTATTATGGGACGAATGGATTTCGTCCATTTTCGTCTCAATATATTTGCAATATTTCTGCGGCCTCCTGTATATTCGTTACTACGAAAAAGGGCGTCAAGTTAATTTTCTAAACTACATGAATTTGATCGATATTATCTTACACTGAGTTCACCATTTGAAATAGAAAAGTTGAAATTGTGAAGGGTTGCCCTCCTCTCTCCAGTCGAAGAAAGCAATTTTATTGTTTATTTTTGATACGAGCGAGACTCGGCAGACGTTGTTCTGCCCTTTATCTCCCTCACTCTCCATCTCCCCGTCTCTCTGTCTCTCTCCGGCTCTTTCTCTCCTGCTCTTTCCCCTCTGCTCTTTCTCTCCGGCTCTTTCTCTCCGTCTCTCTCTCCGTCTCTCCCTCTCTCCCTCTCTCTCCGTCTCTCCCTCTCTCTCCGTCTCTCCCTCTCTCTCCGTCTCTCCCTCTCTCTCCGTCTCTCCCTCTCTCTCCGTCTCTCCCTCTCTCTCCGTCTCTCCCTCTCTCTCCGTCTCTCCCTCTCTCTCCGTCTCTCCCTCTCTCTCCGTCTCTCCATCTCTCCGTGAGATAATGTCGAGAAGCGTCGGACCAGCAAAAATGCAATAGAATGTTAGATCTCATCTTGTATATTACGGGGTGAGGAACGTTTCTTTGAGACCTTTGGTCTCAAAATTTTAGTTGTTAAATGTCCTAGAGCTCTTCCTTTAGGAGTTAATTAACGATTTAGATTCAATTTTTTTCCAGTGTGTAGAGGGGTGCATTTGACATGAAAATTTCGTTTTTTATTCTACAGTACCATCTAGCGCCATTTTTTCGATATTTTAATAGTTATTCTGCTAATCGGGGCAAAGATGAATCCAACAAAACAGAGATCATTAAAATTGGTCTAGCCGTTCTTGAGTTATAGATGGTGTAACTAACACAACTTTGTTGTGTGTATATAGTTTTAAATTACGTCTAGAGGGTGGTTTATCTGTCTCTCTGTGAAATCATATCTTAAGAGATAAATTTCAAATTTTAATTTAGTCTACACTTCAATTCCCGTTTCAAAAACGTTCACATTTCCCTGCACAACCGCTACTTCAGAATTGTCATTAATATCGATTTGGGTATTAGAGAATTTGTCGTTGATAGTTTAATGTATTCTTGGAATAAGAACATACTCCTTTATATTATTAACATGAACATGATAATTGTATTTGGAATCATCCAGTCCGCTATCAAGAAGCAGTTTACATCGTATATCTCCATCAAACAAATGCATGATATCTTTAGTGTCTTCAACCACGGTGCTGTGATGTTACAGAACACTTAACATCGTTCAATTATTGGATTCTCTCAGAGGTCAAAAATTAAGCTAGTCAACGATAAGATAAAGTACTACATCATGCTGTTTATCAAGAGTATAAGAATGGGTCAACAATATAGAAAATGAAACATTACTTTGATCCCATGTCGACTCTCGATTTTTTTATTATTTTACGCTCGATTGTTTGGATTTCTCAAGAACAATGCAAAGCAATAAATAAGGTGTTTTAGGATATTAGTCGTTGATAGTTTAATGAGTTTTTGTATTATTATTAATAATAATGATAATAATTACAACAATAATAATAGTGAATAACTTGTGTACTATTTATTTTGAAAATTATGTGCTAAGCAGTGAAATATGTGTGTTACAGACAGCGACCTCTACACGGGGACCGTAGCCGACTTCTCGGGCATGGATCCCATTATCTACAGGGAGCCGCTGCAGACTGAGCAGTACGACTCCATGAGCCTCAATGGTAAGTCTCAAGGACTGGCATTTGACTCGTCCAGTAAGAGAGTATTTTGAGCGGATAACTGATTTTCTAAGCTTCTTCGAAAAGAGGAAGACGAAAGCGAAAAAAGATGATATTGTAAGTTTTATTGTGTTTGTTAATGGTAATTTAAGACTGGGAATGAAAGTAACGGTAATTAAGAGAACTGTGTTCTAAATTATTGTTATTTATCAATGGCTCAAATGTTAAATAGTTGCATTACATTTTAACTGGTTCGTCTTTTTTTCCTGAAGTATTGTTAGTTTATTATATGAATAAGACACAAAATAAATATCAAATAATGGAACAGAGTAAAAGTGTTAAATTTAAAAAGAAATGAAGTCTCATAATTGAAAAGTATGCAAATTAATCTTGAGCAAAGTGTGCCATACTATTTCCAACTAATCCGCTTCCTTTTCCTCGCAGTAATTCGCACGCCAATTGCAGACTTCCCCGTTCAATCTCCGTTGTATCCAGCTGCTCTTTATTCCGTGTTCCACGCCCACTCCTTACACTCTCCACGTACCCCGCGGTGGAAGTGCAATGCCGCCGGGCAACAGTTTGGGGGGACGCTGGTTCAAGCGCGACCGGCGTGTTGGCACTTCTCTCGACGGCCGCTGTACGAAGTCGCGTGTGCAATCTCTTTGGGCAAACAGGAAAGGAGCGCTGTGCACTCGCCCCGAGCGGCCGCAGTCGCGGCTCGGCACCCCGCCCCCTCTCCTTCTCTTCCTCCTCCTCCTCCTCCTCCTCTTCCTCCTCCTCTTCCTCCTCCCCCTCTTCCTCCTCTTTCTCTTCCTCCTCTTCCTCCTCTTTCTCTTCCTCCTCTTCCTCCTTCTCCTCCTCCTCCTCCTCTTCCTCCTCCTCCTCCGCTTCCTCCTTCGCCTCCTCCTCCCTCTCTTCTTCCTCCTTTTCCTCCTCCTCCTCCTTCTCTTCTTCCTCCTCCTCCTCTTCCTCTTTCTCCTCCTCCTCCTCTTCCTCTTTCTCCTCCTCCTCCTCTTCCTCTCCTAGCCCCCTCCTTCACCCAGACCCCGTTCACGCCCATGTCCACGCCCTCGCCCACGCCCGTTCCGGCATCGCCCGCGTGCCGTCGCCCTCCCCCCGGCGAGAGCCGCGGTCGCCCGAGTCCAGTAATTGATTCCCGGGGAGGGCACGAGGACATACCACGCCGTCGAGAGCATACAGATGTACACTGTAATATTCAAGGCCGTTCGGTGTGTGCACTAGGGCCAGCTGTGTTTAAGCGAAGAGTAGAGTCAATCTTATGAATTCTGAATTGCGTTGTGTTCGGTGGCTTTTAGACGAGATTAAAAGTTGCTTATGAAAAGAATGCCTTTTAACTGGCCAATTTCTATTATCTTGATATAACTAATGTAATTACAAAAGATTCAAAAAAATTAAAGGTAAAATATTGTGCTGTTGTTTTTTAATTAAAAAATATGTAAGAAATATAACAATTGAATATGTCCTGGGAGTAAGGGAACACGGAGCGATAAGAACGTATTGATAAGCATTATACAGACTATCATGTAATCTTATTCTTAATAAATAAAATGTTTGTTTGTGAAATTACCGTGAGTATTTTTATAAGGATATAATAAGTTGTTTCGATTTAAAATCTTTATTAAAATTATTCCAGTACGCCCCCGGACGTGTGAATTGCAATATTTCGTTTTTGTCATTTATAATGAAGTATAATAGTTTTGATGTAGTGAAGTCCAGAATTAATTTATTGGAATAATCAAAATAAATCGTTTATTTGTTAGTCTCAATTTTTTTTATCGAAAAACATCGCTGACATTGGCACGGGAGAAAAGCTGTATTTACTGCACCGAAGAGAAACGAGCGGACCATTCCAATACGTGATTCATGACAAGCGGAGAAAGAGAACGAAAACTTCTAGTAGAATTGGATCTTAAACCTGTTTAACCGCTAAATTGTAGAGGCTATACTTCAGTCACTTTAAATCTGAATAACCATGTAGTTTGTATTTTAAATCTTCAGTTTTCATCTAAAATGGAGTTTTTAATGCATATTCGGCCAAATGTTCGTTTAGTTGCTTTATTTTTATATCTTTCTAAACACATTTCACAGCTCAACGTCAAATTTAAAATGGACTGAACTTTCCTGGGGGCGACCGTTTGTCCGCGCTGCAGGCGCCTCCACGGGACCGATCGACTCTGTAAGCCAATAATCAGCGAAGCCATCCGGTCATCGTGACGCCCGTCATTGCTCGTTACCTGGACCCGGTCTCAATCTCGCCCTATCATCGCCGAAACCCTTTCCCACGTCATCCTGTCGCGGGAAATGAAAATCTAACGAGCATGCAGAGCGCGCGAAGCGACGCGGCGACCGGTTATCGATTAGACGAAAACCGCTCTCGCGACCACGTAATGCGCGAAACATGGCACCGCGACATAGGAAGCGAGCGAATTATTATTTGCCGCCGCCGTCGTGTTGCCATGATTGCGGGTGAGTGATCCGGCATTTGTTTGCTTTTGGCCGGAGAGGTTTTTCCTTGGACGTTCAACGTTTGGTGGTTAAGGGGACTTGCGGCGGATTCATCACTACTGAATTCAACGTTCTAGCAGATTTGTCGCTATCAGAATTTCTGGTTACAGAAAATTGGGATGTGGGCATTTTGGGGAATATTTTAGCATCTCCTTAGTAGTTTTACCTGATCAGATACATGTCACAGATACATCAGATTTTCTCAAATAATTTCCCGCCTGCTAATTTCCACTTTGTTCAGTAGTAGCAACGATTTATTATGGCATCATAAGAAAGCTCCATGTTCACAGTATGCATTTATCAACTTCCTATAATTGTTTTCTGCTTGAACATAGAGAACATTTCTTGTGGTTCTTTTTTATTTTTATTATTCATGTAAAATCTGCGGCTGTAGCCAGCTGGACATCGTATATTCCAATCTTATTTTTCGTTTTCCTAAGCGTTGCCTTTTACTGAAATACTAATGCGTCATGGAAATGGAACTAAGTGAACAACGTCAATTTCAGAATTCTTTTGTGGTCTTCCTAGAACTGTATTACATATTTTTGTTTTGTGCGAACAAATTGTATTGGGAAAGGGAACGTAACCAATCAATGGTAATTTTGTTAACGTCAATACAAAGGAATTAGGCTTTGTTCAATTTTTCCTTGTATGATGATTTTACAATCGAAGTCATTAAACGCAGGAAATCCTATCTTCATTCCATGTACGAATCTGAGTATTCTCCTTTTGTATTTGTAGGGACTGTGTGAAGCGAGGCAGACAGATCACCGCGTTTTGTTTTTGTTTTCTTTGTTTGTTTTTTGTTTTTGTTTTTTCTCACAGGCGTCATTAATCTTTTAGAAGACGCGATTTTTAATTTACCTACGATTAAATTTTATTTTTAGAGCTTTGGCTGTTAGAGGAAAATAGATATTTAGTTGAGAGGTTACAGATGTTTTCAACTTAATCTAATGAATGTTTATCTTTCAAATTTTTTTTTCATTTTTCTTTTCTTGTGTGTATGAATAACGATTAACTTGAATATTATTATCTGAAATATTAATAACTATTGTTTTCGTTAAATAATGGTATTCATTATTAAATTATTTTCGTAAGTTGCGACCACGAATATTTCGTTCAATAGGTAATAATAATTCCGTTTGTGTTTCAGCACCCAACTTCGTGAGCTCCATGACGCAGGGAGACTTCGTCTACTTCTTCTTCCGAGAAACTGCGGTGGAGTACATCAATTGTGGAAAGGTATGGCGTCTTAACCAAACGAAACTTTTCGACACTATTGTGAAAATTCTACTGTCTTTCCAGATAGATTCAAGTTTAATAATTCTCTATATGAGAAAAAGTAAAAAAGGGAAATTAAAGTTGCCATAAAAGTTCCAATTCTTACTTCGATAAATACTTGGATGTGGAAAATATTCTGAAGTTCCAAAGTTTTCCCTTATCCTCGCGCTCAAAAAATACTAATTTCAGAGTATAAGTTAGGGTGACAAAAAATGTTATGCACGCAGGTTGCAAAAAAGGTTCTAACTCTTATTACGATACAAAATACTCTGAAGATATTTTCCCTCGCTTCCTCTAAGCAAACATCAAAAACTACCTACACAATTTTTTTGCATTTAGGCAATTATTACCCTTGTGTTCATATTATAGTCTCATAATTGCGTGAACACTACATTTAATAGAGAATTGTTTTTTTAGCGTGCCTCCTTTCCGGACTGAAAAGCCCTACGGCGTTCGGAAGAGCAACTCTCTCGCGTCGAGAGCGACGTGTCGTAGAGAAGGAAGGCGGCGGCTTTAGTCTAATGACTGAATGTTCCACGCGCCGCCATGAGACCCATTTCTCTCGCGTCACTCGCGAGTATTTTGTAAAAACCCGTTATTCGCGCGGAATGAGGGTCGTTACCGCCGACAAATGAACTTTTGCGAGCAGCACACGGTGCCAACTTCGCGCCCCGCCCCGCCCCGCGCCGCGCCGCGCCGCGCCGCGCCGCGCCGCACTCCTTACGACTCGCCTCCACCCCAACTCGCTGGCACGGAGCGCGGGCAGGGGTTTTCGTCTGTCGTGCATGCAGCATGTAAGGCTTTTGAGAGAAGGGGAACGTTTTAAATTTTTTTTCAAAGCGCTTGGGAGTTGAGGAAAAAGGCACACGACATATGACACATGATTGTATTATATATATATATATATATATATATATATATATATATATATTGGTGTGTTGGTACATCTACGTGTTTTTTTATGGAGCATGTTTTTATGAGGGTTGCTGTGTGACGCGGGGCAAAGCCGAGGAGGACAGGACGGGCGGCGAGAGAGAGAGAGAGAGAGAGAGAGAGAGAGATGGAGAGATGGAGAGAGAGTGGGGGTGGCGAGGGCGGAAAAGGAAGGGAGGGAAAGGGAGGGAGAGAGGACGTAGGGAGGAAGGGGTAAAGAGAGGGGTAGGACGTCTGCTGTGGGTTCTGCTAGTCCTACAATATAAATATAAAAGAGACGATAGCGTAGTCAAATAAAACTCTATTTTTTCGAATGATGTATGTGTATTGTTTATGCATTCATCCAGCTGGTGGCCTGAAATCTTTTTTCTTTTTAATTCTGTAGTGATTTCGAAAATTCTCTTTTCATTAGCATTATTGGATTTTGTAATAATGAAGGTGAATAAGGGTGCTCTGAAACCTTGAAACGAGATAACCATAATGTGTGAGTGAGAAATCAAGGTTCTCCGAAATTACTCAGTTTAATTTCCGAGTTGGTATTGTGAATGCACCAACGCATGTTTGCATTTACGGAGATGAAAAAAAGATGAAAAGTAAAAATGTAAAAGTAAGTAAAAGTAAGTAAAAGTAAAGTATGTTACTTGTATGTATACTACTACTATGTATACTACAGTAAAAATGTTATCTTGCTTTATCAAATGCCACTATCATTTCTTTGATCCTACTCTTTAAAAATCATAATGAAATTGGGTGAAATTCTAATATTTCTTACCAATTATTAACAACCCTATAGACCTAGACTCGCGCAATTAAATTGTGCAGAATATCAGAGTCAATTTAATTGTACTTAAACTTTGAGATTCATTATCTTTCTTATCACCCGCGTTGGGGAGTGGGGTTCTCCGGATCCTCCAAAATGTAATAGAAGGACCGAAAATTTTTTATCGTGTTGTATATTGCGGCTTTGGAAACTAGCAAGATAGCTACGTCGAATTCAGCTGCTGTCTGGAGGAGAATTCTAGAGGCTGGCTGCTCTGATCGGTAGTTTTCTGTGGTTGTTCCGATCAATACCAGTCGAATCACAGAACAGTACTCTAAAAAATGGATCAAGGAACCCCTTACGTACACACACACACACACACACACACACACACACACACACAAATCTCTACCGCACATGTCGGGAAACGAGTCTGCTGCGGTGCTGCCTCGACGGTGGGAGATTCTTAGATGGGAAAACCTCATAGGCCGACATGCAGGCTGGTGCCAGGTATCATCCAGCGGGGAAAGAACACTGCCACCTCCCACGATAAAACATTCACTTCACTGACGGGGCTAATGACCATAACAGTTGATGTGCCGGGAAACCAGTAAATCAATCAAAATTTAAAGGCGCACCGTTTCAGAATTATCCACGACGGTAAACGTGCGGTGCAACATAATGCGTGTTGAAGGTTGCTCGTTCAACTGCTGCTTTTAACACGTTGTTTATATGGGTGATAACATTTTAAATTGTTTAGAAATGAATATGTTACACATCCTGTATTCTAACGCTTAAATGAATACGCATTTATGCCGTTAGTGTAAAAATTTTATTCACATCCCTCAGTGAAATAATATAGACTAGCTGAGCACTTGCGATTACATCACGCAAAAGTAGAGCTGTAGGAACGTTGCAACAGAAAAAGATCACGTATTCACTACACCGATAAGAGAAAATCCCCCAAATGTTTCGCGTTGTTCAGAACGTATTTTTTTAAGATTAATGAAGCGAGGTAGTTCGCAGATTCTGGAACAACACAATCACCATCACTAAGATCCCAGTGTTAAACTCTCTTGAAGAAGGTCTTGTTACAACGAAATGAACAAATGACGGCATATAACTGATCATTGTATTAATTGTACTTTATATTAAATTTGTTTTTATATTAGAAAAGTTATTAATAATAGTAGGCTTTAACCCTTCTGAGGTCCATTATTTTCCACTTACAACAAAAATCACGACGTTTGGTGGAGCTAAAAGCTCAAATTTCTTTCTAAAAAAGGCCCTTTGTGTTTTAAATACGCGTACAAAAAATACGCGTCTTTGAAACATTTCAAGTCCACAAATTTGTCGCATCTTAATGTCACAGTAGTTCCTACGTTCTTGAAAGTAGTCCTAGTGTTCCCGCAGAAACTAACTAGTGGTGCTAAAGCACGTATTTTCTCCCCTGTATTTTCACTCAAAATTACGCGAAAAGTAAAATTTCGAAAAAATTGTACACAACCTTATTTCAAAATCTAGTTTTAAGGAATCTATTTTGTTAAGGGAGAATATCTCTATTTTAAATATTTTAGTTGGACGATGACACCGAAAAATGTTTGAACTTTTGCAATTTTCGAAATATTAGGGTTTTCAGCAAACATGAGACCTGTACCGTTCTCTTAAACATCCTTCACGCTATTCAACAACAAAATTTGATCAAAAACATTGGAGCCATTGTTTTGAAACTTTTGAAAATGTCCTAGGGGCTTCATGTAAAATACTCCCAAATATTAAAATATCGGTTTGAAATTCACGGGGCCGCGACATCGAACAAATTGATGGGGGAATATCAGTTTTGGAGAAATTCGGATGAACGGTTTAGCCCCTAGCGTTGTTCACAAACGGACGGACAAACAGACGTTTTGCTGTCATTCGATTTTTCGGTATAGAGTATTCGCAAAACAGGGATTCTGACTGCACCTCGTGTTAGTGGATTTTTTTCTAAATGTAGCTTTGGATTTCGTTACTAGAGCCCTGTAATAAGAATTTTTCTGCCCAAAATTCGCCGTTTTTTTTTAGCGCGGCATTACATACCCTTCTCTCTACTCCGTGGCGAGGAAGTAAAAGTCCAGAGGTGGCGGCGGTGGCGGGCACAGCTGCAGGGGCGTCGCGCTGCGGAGCGGCCCGTGACTGACGCCCATCAGGCGCGCGGCGACGTGCGCCCGCCGCCCAATTGCCGTGTTTGGGGAGTAATTTGCGGAAGAAAAAATTCGCCTTCACACAGACGATTAACTCCTGTTTTTTGGTGCGCTCGCGCCAGGAAATGGCCGCTCCGCATTCCCCGTCGTCTCCGCCTCCCTCGCCTCGCCTCGTCCCGCTTCGTCCCGCCTCCCGCCTCCCGCCTCCCGCCTCCCGCCTCCCGCCTCCCGCCTCCCGCCTCCCGCCTCCCGCCTCCCGCCTCACGCCTCCAACTCCCGCCTCCCGCCTCCCGCCTCACGCCTCCCGCCTCCCGCCTCCCGCCTCCCGCCTCCCGCCTCCCGCCTCCCGCCTCCCGCCTCCCGCCTCACGCCTTCCGCCTCCCGCCTCCCGCCTCCCGCCTCCCGCCTCCCGCCTCCCGCCTCCCGCCTCCCGCCTCCCGCCTCCCGCCTCCCGCCTCCCGCCTCCCGCCTCCCGCCTCCCGCTTCTCGCCACCCGCCTCCTCGGCCCGCTTCCTCGGAGCGTCTGGTGGCGACTGGCACAGAAATCCAGGCTCTGGCAAAGAGAGAGAGACCGAGTCGCACTCTTGTCTTTGTAGTTGTGGGTCGCGCGGTGCTGCATGCCATTTTCACGGCGGATTTTTATTTATTTAAAGTGAAAATCAGTTAAAAATGTGTTCGTCCGTCTGCCCGTCCGTCTGCCCGTCCGTCTGCCCGTCCGTCTGCCCGTCCGTCTGCCCGTCCGTCTGCCCGTCCGTCTGCCCGTCCGTCTGCCCGTCCGTCTGCCCGTCCGTCTGCCCGTCCGTCTGCCCGTCCGTCTGCCCGTCCGTCTGCCCGTCCGTCTGCCCGTCCGTCTGCCCGTCCGTCTGCCCGTCCGTCTGCCCATCCGTCTGCCCGTCCGCCTATTCTGTCCGTCCGTCTGTCTTTTCGTCTGCCTGTAAACAACGCTAGCGGTTAACGCTAGCGTAAGCAGGATTTTCACAAAAATTGATATTCTCTAATCGATCTGGCAAAGTCGTGTTCCCTTTAATTTGAAACCGATATTTTAATGTTGGGGGGTTACTTTCCATGAAGCTCCTGGAATATTTTTAAAATTTTCAAAAAAATGGCACCAAATTTTTTGATTAAATGCTGTTGTTGGATAATATAAAGGAGTTGAAGAGAGTGGTAAGGTCTCATTTTCGTTGAAAACCCTGATATTTCGAAAATTGTAATAGTTCATGTTTTTCCCTCCTACTAATATATTGGAAAAAAAGAGTTTTTCCTTAATGAAATCTGTTCTTTAAAGACAAATTTTGAAATAAGGTTATGTATAATTTTTCGAAAATTTGAGTAGTTTACGCGTAATTTTGCATGAAATATATGCAATTTTTAAGTTTTTTTAACAATTTTTTTCTCTAAAACGGCACCAACTCTTTTGATTGAAGTGTGACCTCGGATAACGTAAAGGACGCTTGAGAAAATAGCGCAGGTTTCATTTTCGTTGAAATCCCCGGTTTTCCGAAAATTGCTAGTATTCAAAATTTGTTTGGCGTCTTCCTACAACTACTAATAATGAAGAATTGTGTTTCTTAATGAAATACGTTAAACAGAAAAAGATTTTCAAAGAAGGTCATGTTCAATTTTTCGACAGTGCGAGAAAATATTTGCTGTTGTGGCGCACCTAGTTTTTCTAATTTTTTCAAGTAGGTTACGACATTACGTTAAATGTGTTATAAATGCAGCAGTGGAAGGTATTTGGTGCATTTCTATTTTACAGTAAATGTGTTATACACATGTACGTACTGTTACAGCATGTAATACTGCAGTATTCCGTGCTGTATTCTTCAGATAACTTTGAAAATATTTCTTGGAATTGTGTCCTTATTGAAAGATTTACTGTGTGCAGATGGCGAATTCTATCTCTTTAATAAACCAATTCCATTCGACCTTTTTAACTTTATGAATTAATACTTTGCTCTCCCGTCACTCTTTGAAGTGATTTTCAGCTTTAATAATTCGCAGAACCCAGGTTTTACCCTTTCCGTCTCTCTTGGATGCTTATTACGGGGAAGTTATTAATTCAACTCTGTGAGGCGCTCCCTTTCTTGAAAAACATTGAAAAATTCGAGTGCGTCGATGCTTGCTCTTCTTAAATGTAACGCGTCTTTAATTGGATATTCGAAATAATTATATTCTCATATTTTGCGTTGATGAAAAATTAAATGGGTGATTTCCAATGTAGTTTTCTTCAGCTGTTACGCCGAGAAAAATGTGTTCATTGAAAACTTTGATTCATCAATTTCTCTTCGTTTTCAATTTCCACTGGTTTATTTCTGTTTTTGCTTTATTACATCTTCTTGATTTTTGTTTTGCCTTCGAATTCTGAGTTGTAAAAAGTCGGAAATAAAAATGTTCAAAGACGCAGTGTCGTGTAATTCTCTTTACACATAGAAATAACTGCTATTTATGATGATTAATTTTAAAGGTATTTGTTTCAATGACGTTGCAATACATGAGGATAATTGTCTTAAAATGAGAATATAAGAAATACAGGAAAATACCTATTCTTTTAATATGTAGACCGTGATCAGAAATACAACCTTACTGTCCACACATTTGCATTGCTGGCATATCGAATCAGAACTTTTCACAAGTTCCGGGAATGTATTTTGATGAATCTTGTACTTTTCTGCATTATTAAAAAATACTAGAATAAATTTAATTTCGCAAATAGTTGTAATATTTTAAAGCGGATGCAACGTTATGTATTGCATTGTAACTAGTACAGGTATTAATATTATAAATTGATGACATGTATTCTTTGATATTGAATAATTGTGTCAGTAACTGGATGAATATTAACTGAAGTAACTGAATATATTCTGATCGACTGACAAAAGGTTATTCCAAACGTTAGGCTTATTATCGTAGCTCGACGAAGTAAGACTTTACTTCTTTCAATTTCAGTAAACTTACGTTAGCACGAACTCGCTTAAGACGAATTTCGCCGTAACACGAACAAAATTTGTTTCTTCGCCATGGACTATAATAATAAATATATTTATAATAATCTGATAACACGAATTTTTTACGACACGAACTCCGTGTATTTTGGTCCTTTGGAATTCTTATTAACGAGGGTTAACTCTAAACTGAAATAAAAATAGATATGTGTTCTTGAAAAAATTATTTAATTTTGTATATATATTCTACTTTCAATTTACAAACACGCCGCGGGGTGTATTGTATCTGCTACTCTTTATTTTTATCAATAATGATAATATTAATATAATTAGCATTATTAAGAATAACTCTCTCAGACCGAGAGAAAACATCACCTTTGACTGTGGTTTTGATCCACAAGGTTGGGTCAATAACCCCATCTCGATCAGGTTTTTCGTCCAGTTTTCCTGATCCCTTGAGCAAATGCTGAGGTGGCCCCTTGTTTTACTTCTCGACCTTAATGTAAGTTCATTATATGTGCACATCTTCTAGAGTTCAGGGGTAAATGTAGTTTTTCAAATTATTGTTCTCCATGTTGTCGCGCCGGGAGTTCGTTCCTTCACGAACGACATGATGAGAGATAAGAACCCGAATATATAGCTGATTTTCCTTTGAAAATAGATTTTAATACATCGGGACGAATATTTTGTTAATAATTCTTGCCAAAAACGTTCATTTATTTTTGTATTTAACATTCAACTTGTGTATGGTTTAGGGTAGGGATCCCAGAATTAAGAAAACGTGCACAGAATACTCTTCTCGCTGTATAGTTGTTAACGGTTTTTGACGTTAAATAAATAAATCCAAAGAGATCACCCTCGAGGAGACTGATTGTAGGTGCGTGTGTGTGTCCGCAGGCGGTGTATTCGCGCGTGGCGCGCGTGTGCAAGTACGACCGCGGGGGCCCCCACCGCTTCCGCAACCGCTGGACCTCCTTCCTCAAGTCGCGCCTCAACTGCTCCGTGCACGGCGACTTCCCATTCTACTTCAACGAGATCCGTGAGTACTGCGCTCGGCGAAGGCTAGGGCGCCCGCGGGGGATTACGCTGTAAATGCAAGGCTGCAGATTTACCTACTAGAAAATAAGCAATTGCGAAAAGGCCCCTCTCTGTGGGGGGCCCGAGCCCCGGAAAAAATACATTAAATGTTCAAAAAGAATGTCATAAAATATGTTTGTCTCTGTAAAATAATTTGTTATAGTCATATAAAATGATTAATAATATGAATGATGAATATTAAACCATTTAAATAAACAATATAATAGATTATAGTATGTTCAAATATATAAACAATTTGTTAATTTTTATATTTGGATAAAAATTTATTGTATTATAATACAATAAAAACAAAAGTCTTCTAATTATAATTAGAAGACTTTTGAAGGGCATCTGAACGATTTGTGTGTGTGTGTGTGTGTGTGTGTGTGTGTATGTGTATATGTATGTGTGTGTGTGTATGTGTGTGTGTATGTGTATGCATTTGTGTATGTGTTTCGTTTTTCGATGCAAAATAGTTTTTTATTATCGGGAACAAATATTTGTTTGTTAGATTTTGTCAAAAACGCTCGTTGCTATCGTTTAGGTTAATTCAACTCGTGTTAGTAAAGAGTGAGGGGCAGGTATAGTTCTGGACTCAATAACTACTGCGCTGTGGCGATGTGCGCAGAGTCGACGACTGAGCTGATCGAGGGCACGTACGGCGAAGTGACGGCGCAGCTGGTGTACGGCGTGTTCACGACGCCGCCCAACAGCATCAGCGGGTCCGCGGTGTGCGCCTTCGCCCTGCAGGACATCACCGACACCTTCGAGGGCAACTTCAAGGAGCAGGCGCAGCTCAACGCCAACTGGCTGCCCGTGCAGAGCGTGAAGGTGAGACGTCATGCCCCGCGCCACTGCGCACTCCCCGCACCCGCAGCACGCCGCTCCGCAGGACAGCGGGGCTTGGGACTCGGATCCGACGAACTCGCCTTCGACTCGATTTACACCACGGTGTATGATATATAGGTGTGTTCACTCCCAATCTATTGGCGGATTGCGATGGTGTAGCGGTTAGCGTAACGGACTGCTGTATTCAAGTTCGCGGGTTCAAACCCGATCGTGGATTTTTAAGGGCGAAAAAATCCTTCGTACGCCTTCCTTCGGAGGGGAAGTAAAGCCGGCTGTCCCATGTTAGTAGATTTACTTGCATGTGAAAGATCCTCAAGCCTAAATGAAGCCTCTGAGCTAAATTCAAATCGCCTGTTTCGTCGCCCATGGAATACCTTCTTTCTCCGCTAGTTGGTGAAAGGAGTGTAGCGAAATTTACGAGGTCAGACGGAAGAGCAGGCCTCATGACCTGAGTCTCGCCACGTAAAATAAGACATCAATTCAATTCAATCTAAAATTGAAGCTTATGTGAGGCTAGTTCTCACAGCTCTCGCATATAGCCGCTGCGATCTTTGGGTCTCATTTGGGCAAGGTCGTGATCCATTCGACAGCTCTGTGGCCAGCTGATTTCTAATTTCAAGTCAGTGATTTGTCGTTTTGCGGTGGGAATGGTAAATTCTAGAACGAAAAGTTACGAAAATGGGTAGGAAATGTTTTGTAAAACAGTAAAAGCAGTTCAAGATGTCATCTTAAGATGTACATCTTAAACCGTGACCCAAACCGATCATACGGACAAGTGAAAAACTAGCGTCAAACTAGCTTCAGAAAATTTGCCCCAAAGGCGGCTAGTTGACACACCTATACATCTTACACCGCGATTTACACGCTTCTTTTCAAGAACGATTCCGAAGTTGTAGCGAACGTACCCACGCGCATTCATGGTTCTAAAATGCTGTAAGCGACATTTGCATGAGCGCGTTCGCCAAAACTTTGGAATCGTTCGTCGAAAGGAAGCGGGTAGGTATATGAAATTAAATCGTGTCTTAAGGGGCCAGGGATGGATTAATACAAAATGAAACAAAGCACGAACCTCAACGCCCTCTCCCCATAAAAAGATTGTGAAGTATTGTTGTTAGTATTATAGCCATCAAAGCTGATGGCCCTGTAAAGGGCTATTGAATCATATTTTTTTACCTTAAAAATGGACGTCAACAATAATAACTTTGTTATTAATACCTCAGAAGTTAGCTTAGAATAAATTGAAATTAAAAAATCTTTACTTACTATGGTTAACTTATCTTATTTTACAAATATGTATATAGTAAGTTTGAAAAGCAAGCATTAACAATGATTTATAATTTATTGTTCACAACAAAACTTATATTCATTTTTGTAATGTGACTCAATCAACAGTGGTTATTGGTTAAATAAAGTCAAGTTACAAGAGAATTTGAATAGGGGCAATCGCCATCTCTCCATTTCTCCCTTGAACTGCCACAGTGTTGAGAGGCCATGACTAGTTTCGTATGGGATGCGACGTAATATGAACAATAGTGTGGTTCGTTTTACAGAAGGGTGACTGAGAGATCCTCTCTTCAATATGCTACAATTGAAAAATTACTCCTTAACATTTTCTATTCAAATCAGCCACTTTGTTTGAAAATAAAATAAATGATTACAAGAATGTGCACAAATTTCAAAAATTGACAGTTTTCCTACTGTAATAAACATTGTATGAGCTGCATTTTTGACAAGTATTTTTGGACCCTTTAGTTCTCATGTGCAATGTTTTTGTAGAAGAATCTGGTCCCTACATCCATTTTGCTTTTAATTGAGACTGCAAAAGTAGTAATTTTTAAGGGCTGTGCTACAATCTTTGTGATTTTTTAAGGAATATGAAATAAAATGTAATTTAAAAACAAAATAGAAATGATGATGATGATACATGGACTTGCATATTTTGTCTGTCTAGACAGATTTTTCTGCTTTATAACATGAATAAGTTGTTTATGTATTATTTACTTATCCTTATTAAGGCTATATAATTAATCATTTATGAATAGAAATTGAATTTCATTATAAAAAAATATTAATATTGCATCTCAAAATGTAACTAGTTACGATTCATTACCATTCTCAAATTTTAGAGTGACTGTAGTCAGTCAATATACTAAATCATCTAAACACATTGTGGATGCCCAGCCTTTGGTGCAATGAAGTGGGGTTGGTGCAAAGGCAGTGAAATGGCAAGAGGGAAGGGATTGTTTGGAAGGGTGGGCCAGGTTGCGCCACTAGCCATGTCCGTGCCAGCAGGTTCCTGACCCCCGACCGGGCCAGTGTGTCAACGACTCCCGCACGCTGCCTGACCTGACCCTCAACTTTATCAAGACGCACTCACTCATGGACGAGTCAGTGCCTTCTTTCTTTGGACAGCCCATTGTTATTCGCACCAGTTTTCAGTAAGTGGAAATGAAACTTATTATGAAACTTATTTGTATACATTACTATCAATGAACTTCTTTCTCTGTTCTACTTGACTTAGCACTCCATGTATCATGTGCATTTTACTTAAATTTCAATTATTTGAACTTGTGTATGCTTAAAGGAGTAAGTAATTTGACTAACACATTAAATAGAACACCTATTGGGAATTTCTTGTATCCCTGATTGTTCTAATTAAAATTTGATCACAGTTTAGTGGTTAGAATATTCTTTTCAGTAGAATTTGTATTAAAATGTTGTTCAGATTTACTGCTTATCACAATTATCTTTACCACTAAATTAACATATCACAATTTACATTGAATAAATAACATTTGGAAAACTCATATTAAAATAACAATATAATTTTGGCATATGGCTAAATGTGATGAATTTGCAGTTACAGATTCACCCAGATTGCTGTAGATCCCCAAATTAAAACACCTGGTGGCAAGCCTTATGATGTTCTTTTCATAGGAACAGGTATGATGCTTAATTGAAACATTATTTCACTGTATTTGCAATTTATTGTTTATTTATATAGAACTTGTTTTCACATTATCTTGTGTGTATAAAATTTACATTATTTTTCTGAATTTCCTGTGGTAGATCCAGAAAGTACTAGGGAGAAGGGATATTTTCAAATTAGAACCGTCTGCCCTTCTATGAATATTTTGATATTTTATTAATTTTTTGCTTGAAATATAAAAGAATGTGTATTTATAATGGAAATACTACTAGTATGATGTTATCAATTTGTGGTAATTGTTTAAAATTACAAACTAATATTGACTTTAGGAATTGTGCTTTCCATCTCTTGTATCCTCCACTAGTCACCACTAGATGGCTCTCATGAAAGAGTGTAGAATTTACATTATTCTTATAGTACAGGGATAAAATAAATTAAAATTGATGTTTCCAGACAATGGCAAAGTCATCAAAGCAGTGAATGCTGATTCTGCTGACAGCAATACTGAAGTGAGTCCTGTTGTTATTGAAGAAATTCAAGTGTTCCCTCCTCATGTGGCAGTACGCAACCTTAAAGTAGTGAGAGATTCTTCATTTGATGATGGACGACTAATTGTGGTGAGCGACAGTGAGGTGCAGTCATTGCGTCTGCATCGCTGTTATAGTGACAAAATTCTTTCTTGCAGGTAAGGATGTAATTAAATGTAACTGAATTTTCCAATAAACTTGAATTGTGTCAATTATAATATTATAATTAAGTGATATTATTATAATTAATTAATATTATTTCTTGCAAATCTTTTCAATAATATTCATTTTCTCAATACTGAGAAGTTTTCTGAAGGTCTATATTAACAAGCTATTGCTTAATTTATTGTTCCATTTACAAACTATAACAATTAATGTTAAATTAATAACTTGCAACATATTTTTTTGACCTGCATATATTTGTTTAGTTTCTCAGCTCTTAGTTAATTTTGTAGAAGTTATGTAGTGAAATAAAATACATCTTAAACTGCTCGTAAATGAATGTGTGAAAGAATATTTGGGAATCCAAGAAAATTAGATTTCTCTTTCTAAAAAATTTTATTGCTGTAAAATTGTGGTTTGTGTGTTTATGAAATTTTTAAAAAAAAATAGAGAATCAAGCTCTTGAGATGTGAACGTAGCAGTGATGAACAAAATCAGCGAATTGTTACAAAAGAAAATCAGAGTCAATTGTGCACATTATATAAATGACACTGTTTAGCATAAGTTCAGATAGGAATTTCACCATGAATTGAAGGACTTTTTAAGGAGGAATTGAAGAATTATTTTTGCTTTTTCTCTCTCTAACAGTATAAACATTACACATATACTAATTTCAAATTTGGGTTGGTTGTTCCTTTAATTAATTCATTCATTAAATCATGTAAGAAACAAATTTTCCTTGGCAGCTCAAATATTCTTTCTGCTAAAAGGAAGTGAAACTGAAAAAAATTATTTAATGCTCACAGAATTATGACTTCATATTAATTTATATTCTCAAGTACGTTTTTTCTATTAAACAATTTGCTGAAGTCCATGTAAGTCTTCAAGTTATTGTACTAAAACTTCACATTCGCTTTATACTGAAATTGAGAGTTAACACTGCTATTTTTCTTTATGTTAAGATAATCTTACAATGATTATTTATGTGGAATAGGAGGTATTTATTGTTGTTGTTTTTCTTTTCCATAGTGAATGTGTTGCACTTCAAGACCCATATTGTGCCTGGGACAAACAGTCTCAAAAGTGTCGCTCTGTTGGTGCTCCTCGATGGAATGATGAGAAGTACTTTTATCAGAGCATTTCCAAAGGAGTCCATTCTGCTTGTCCTGCAAGTATGTAATTTTCTTGGACTTCACCATGAATCCTCTTGAGGAAAACACATTTTCCCATCAGTGTTTTTGTACATTGAAATAAAAATTAATTATTTTAATTTCCCTTTGATAACTCATAATTTGATATTTTCATAAAATTAACTATTCAAATTATATTTTCCTTTAATGTTTCCCTCTAAACTGACATTTACTTTACTTACAGGCAAAGTAATGGGTAAAGATGCTGGCAGTGTTGGGGGATTATCATCAAACTATCCAAAGTCGTTTAATCATGACTCTGGTCGTTCAAGCAAAGACATACAAGGTGGAGAAGTCATTAACATTATGCATGATGAAGAAGAACACACAGGTAAGAATTTTAATTCAGTAACCAATCTAACATGCTTACAAGAAACTACAACTATGGTCCGATTAAAATAAGTTGGTGATTGACAGTTGCATATGGGAGGGAGCGACGTTGACAGGTTGCGTACCACCGAGCACGTGCTCCCGGGACAAGAAAATAAACACTTGAAATAAATAACCAAAGTAACCAAATCATACACTTACACCAAATACATAAGTAACACAATCATACACCAAAATAAGTAAAGTAACCAAATCATACACTCATATTGTATGAAGTTACAGCTTCAGAAGCACTATTGTCAATCGCCAACTTATTTTAATCGGACCGTAAATGTTATAGCTCTATTGCTCCCTTCTTGACATGCAGTATTACATGTCCCTGTTACAAGAGAATCCTGCCCATCAGAAACAAAATGCCAAGACCTAATGTATGCAATTTGGGCCTTTAGTAAGAGAACCACTTTTAAGAGTTTCCCACCTATAGTGGACACAGTATTTGTTCTAGAAATTTTTTTCCCAAGATTTCTTCCCAGGAGTAAATGTCAGAAGTCGAGATGACAAATTTTCCCACTTGGCAAGCCAAATTGGTTACAGTGATTTTTCCCTGAGCACACTCGACAAGGCAGGCATAAGAAAAGATTCCTTTCTACAAAATAGGCAACCTTCCAGAAAAAACCTTGGGTTCTCTTGTGAAAGATGAAAATCTGCTTCCTCTTTCCTTATGAATTTTTTTGTGGAATACACTAAGTCATACGGTCTCTTATGCATCATGCCGTGATCATGTTCAAGTGAGCAGGAACAGTGTGAGCAGTGTAGGTGTAAGGCTCATCATTGTGTACTTTAATGAGTTATGTTACTTTAATGCGTTCATGATGAAATTTGCATTGTTTGTGTGATAAAAGATTATCCATTTGCATGGAAAGTTACATCTCAATAGTTGTTTTTTTTAATTCCAATTTTGATGGCTCTAAAAAAGAAATTAATGTCAATATCAAAAAGTTTTGACATCTTATGTCAAGTCAAGATCAGTAGAAATATAATATAACCTTACATAAAGATGTAATTAACTTACATTAGCATATTCCTCTTCAAAGGGTTCTCATCTATACGATACAAAAATCCATGTACCCTGAAACCTGTATTAAGTGAGTACTGTTGGTTCCATGCAAAAAGTCTTTTTTACAGGGGTGGTTGCTTCATGGGGTTTTTTAAATTCTTTTTTTAAGTAATGGTCTATTATTACCAGATATCAGATGTTAGAAAAGTGCCTATTTTATTCTAGTGAATACATTTAAAGTCTCTTAGTATATATGTACGAATTATGAAAAATGAAAATTTTTAAGAAGTTTTTGGTGCCTATTTTGCCATAATTGTCTTTTTAGACATATGTACTATCTTTTTAAATGCATTAAAAAATGTTTATAGATCCTTCTATTGATTAAAAGTTAATCATTTTCAGTTTCAGTACTCTTAATAGTTGTCTACCAGTAACTAATCTTTATTTTCTTGTGTAGGCTCAATATGTTATTTGGGAATGTATGACAGACAACACTTGTGTATTCAGAGACAATCAATAACCCTGAACTTCCGACATCCATGACCATGACATATGGGGTTACATGGGGTTACATGGGGCCAAGACTTATTTTTACTTGATTTCTTGAATATCCCCTCCCCCAACCCCCGTGCTGCCCCCAATTTTCTTGAGGATTGAAGGCAGAGGGACATGACACAAATGCTGTTTACATCACTAATTTTCATTCTAACTACTGAAAATATGGAGTAATGCAATCTTACAACTGTTCTGAAAGTGGTCTTTTAAATTGGGTAAATTAAGAAAGTTGCTGTTATGGGACTGTTGGTAGGGGATTGGTGGTCGGGGTTGAATGTTGTGGGTTGTGGAATGTGGAGGTTCTGTTAAGTCTTGGGAGGGTCTGTTAAGAGAGGTAGGATTTACATACAATTTACAGGTTTCAGTGTTTGTTCCAAGAAAAATCAGTGATAGGAGTAGTTGTTTAATAGAGAGGTTTCACTACATCATATAACAGGATTCTACTTGCTTGTTACCACACCTGTCTTCCTTCATTTCTTAAAATCACATCTTTTTATTAATTTATAGTATTAAGGTTCCAAGGAAGTGATAGATCTGCAAGAGTTCATGGTTTAATACTTTCACAGGCCCAGAGGTCAGTGCAGCTGATTCACCAATGCCACAGTACTCTGTAGAGACCTTAGCAATGGCAGTTGTGGCTGGCTCAGTGGCAGCGTTGGTTGTTGGCTTTGTCACTGGTTACCTATGTGGTCGCAAATGCCACAAAGAAGAAGAAGACAACCTCCCATATCCCGACACAGAGTATGAGTATTTTGAACAAAGGCAGACAGTAAACAGGTAAAGGCCTATTCCGTTTAAATGAAATGAATTGTATTTAATTACTTTTTGCATATTTATTTCTGAAACATGATAATCTTTCAAGTACTTTGGTAACAGTTCCTGTGTGACAGTATTTTTGTTAGTACTGGACAAAGTACTTATTTATTTCAGGGATGTTATAGGTAGGGGCTGTATTTAAGCTATTTTAGTACTTGTTTCTTTGTTGATGATGTGTGTGAGTATTCTTATCATTCCGCCTCCTAATTCGTTGTCTCTTTTTATCAAGCCGACTGCAACCAGAACCAAAGCTGTTACCACAAGAAGAAGTGACCTACGCAGAACCCGTGTTGGTCCCAGCCCCAGGGCCCAACAAGCTGAACTCCCCCAAGAGCACCCTCCGGAAAGCACACAACGCCAACCACGCCGCCGAGACCCTGTTTCAGTTCTCCGACAACTACACCCCCCCTCCCCGCGACCCCTACGCGCACCAACGAGGCCGAGACAACTTCGGCACCCTACGTTCCCAGCAAGGAGACGGCTACCGCGGCGGTGGCGGCGGCGGCGGTGGCGGCGGCGGAGGCGGCGGCGGCGGCCGCGCTCCCCCGGGCAGCGCCGGCCTGGTGGGCGACGGTTTCGGCACCACGCGCTCCGTCAAGAAGGTGTACCTCTGAGAGGCAGGGGAGGACGGGAGGGGGCACCGCAGCCTGACGCGGCCACGCAACCGGGCTGGCACCGGCGGCGCGAGGCACCGACAGGCGGGGGGCGGCGCTAGCAGCCTGGGGGGCTCGCACCCCCTCGCCACGGCCACGCCCCCCTCCAGCTCGTCCTCGTCGCCCTCGCCCCCTTCCTCCTCCCCTTCCCCCCCACTGGTGGCCATGCATTCCGTGAGCGGAGGGGGCGGCAGCAGCCCGCCCCCTTGCAGCTACATCTACAGGACTTAGCAGCTTCTAGCCTGGTGCTAGGACAAGCCCACTGGCAGGTAGAGAGCCTTTGTCCTTTACTGATCTAAAAAAAATTCAATGGAACTTTGTTGCTTTTTCTAAAAATAAAATATGCAACCCGTCTGGATATGTCAGTTAATTAATTGTGGGTGCTGAATGGTTTGAAGCTGTGACAACTTATGAGTAACAAGATAACAATGGATTTTACATTGTTGAAAGCGTAGTTTGTCATTAGTTCGACTGTGTTGATGCTAAACGGTGCTAGTTGCATTTTAGCAGCACCGGTTGGGACTCTGTTATTTCCTTGTTGGACTTTAACCAGCAGTTCATGGATATCAATTAATTTTGAAGTTGTCACCATTGTAGAATAAGTGCAGTGTAGTGGGGAAGTAAAGTGACAACATTAGGGAAGAAACAAAACTTTTTTTTCTCTTTCAAGGTTTGTGGACTTTAGTTAGCAAATACGTTACATTTGTTAGAATTATAAACATGAAGTGTCATAAGATGGTGATATTTTCAAGAGACTTTCTGAAGCTTCAGAAAATAAGAAGAATGAATATTTGTGAAGCAACCATATTTTGCAAGCCTTGGAACGTGAGTTGTGGTAGCTTCTGTTGCCATGGTGTCATTTGAATTGGAGAGTGTAACAAGTATATTATGGTTATATGTAGATCATATATCTTCTTATATAATGCTTAAGTCTTCAAGCAAAGCCTCTTCATGTGATTATTTTTAAGAAACGGACACTGGATTATTTTATGTTTCAGTTTTATTAAAAATTATGATAAATTGTGAAAATACTCTTATTTGAATGACCATGTTGTTCTAATGAGTGAATCTGTGTGTCTGTGGGTATTCTGTGCAGCTTATTTTTGCCATTGTGTACATATTATACATACTGTGGATTTCAGCTGGTTGCCTGTAATCAGCAGGTGAAAGCGGGTTTTCCCATTCATTTACGAAGATTTCTGGCAGCTAGTAGTGTTAATGAAACGCAAAACTACATTAAGACTGAAAGAAGTCCATGTTCCAGTTTATTACTCATCTTATATCATCACAGTGATTGATATCAATATTTACCATAGTTATAAATTTATTCTGAAAGAAAAACAGTACAAATTCTGCTGAAATATTTCTTTTTTATTTTTATTTTTTTATTTAAGAACAATCCACCTTTCTGAAACTTAGTAGTGTCATGAAATTGGAATACATGTGTTTGAGTAGGAAAGTGAAGTAGGTGAAGTGATAAGTGACTAATTAATTTGTATTTTTCTGTTTTTGATGCTTCAAACCAAAGATTGTTATTGATAACCCCAATTTCAATTAGTATGTGATAGATCTGATCAGCAAGAAGATAGGAAATATTGGAGCATTTTGGTCTGTGCATTTGCCTTTTAAAGGAATGCTAGGTGGAGCATCCTAATTGGGACAGAAAGATAACACTAAGAAAGAGGAAGTAATAGTTGGAAGAACTCATTTTTCTGGCAACATATGTACTTTGTGTTCCTGGTAGAATTCAAGTGAAACTGAAGAACTAGTGAATAAAACGTTACTATTAATGTGAAAAAGTCAATATACGAATGCTCAGGTGTTTGCGGTAATACTTGAAGAACAGTTTTGTGTTATACTTGAATCGGTTATATAGGAGTGATAATTCTTGAAATAATAGGAGACTGTTAAGTATAAGTTATTAATGCAAAATTTAATTATGTTAAGGAAGAGAAACATCAATATTTTTCTTCTTTAATATGTTCTAGTCTTACATTGAAATATCATGTTCCAGTCACATTGGTATGCTTAAATATTGTTAAACTTGTGTGTTGTGGGCTCCCGTAGAGCAAAGAAGACTGCCTGCAAACATGAGCTAACACATTGTGAATTCCACCTTTCACACATTTGCATCTCATGATACCAATTTCCTTACAAAATATGCCATATTGGCCTGTTCTAGAAGAACTTTTAACATGTGGTTTATATAACCATAGAAAATGAGCAGTTCATTAATTCTGCTTACTTGATTATGCATCATGAATAAAAAAAGGTAAGCATGAACCTTTGCTCAAAATTGATGAAGTTCTAATATTTCCTATATTGTGTATGATGCTGATATGTGTTAATACTCAAATCTTTGTTGATGAAGATCTGACATATTGTATATAAATATACACACTATTTAAATATTTTTAGAATTGTCAAGGATACAGAAAATATTGTATCATTTGATTTCCAATGTTATGAATTATTTTAAGCAGAAGTTTTGAGAAGTAACGTACTGTATAAATAAAAAACATTTTTAAATATTATGCTTCTTCCTAAACGCAGGGCCAGCTAAGCTATTTTGTACTGTATAATATAAATTTTATAATGTGGAGACTGTAGGAGCAACACAAGTATCCATGAACTGTAGACATATGTTTTCCCTAGTTTGCCAACTAATTAGGCAAAGTGTTACTAAGAGTAGACATGTATTTTAACAAAGAGAAGTACTGATGGTAAATTTCCCTCCCCATGTTACAGATTGTATAGTATGTACCATGTGCAATTATTATACATTATTCTAATGTGCATTAATAAGTCTAAAGAAACAGAGTTTTGGGCCGTGTCTCTCTATCATGTCTTGTTATTATCATCGGGTGTATTATTACGGCATGAGTACAAAATTGCCTTTGTTTCTAATATAGTGATTGAGCTGTCCTGCCCTTGAAATCGGTCTTTAGGAAGAAACTGCCTTTATTATTAAGCGTAGCAGAGTAATTTTTATATTTCATCAAGAATATTTAAGTCTCACCATATGCTTTTTGAGAATTGATATCAATTTGCATGGACTCGGCTATATCACATAGCTGAATTAATTCCGAACTGTGATTTCATTCACTCATTCATGAATTCATTACATTATTTACATTCACAATCACAAGTTCATCCATCCATTCTGCCAATACTGTGTAGGTGGCAGGTCACCAAGACATGCTATTCAGACATGGCAGGGAAGATCATCAACCAAGGTCATCATGCTACTTGTCATGTTTACCAGCACCTCCCTTGCAACATAGAGTAGCAGGTTTGGGAATTATTTTTTTTCCAAAACATTAAATATTCAGAGGAGAGTATATTTACATAATAAATAAAATAATTACGTCTTCAGCAATTATGTACATTAATGTATATTGCCAACTTTAAAACATATTTAAGAGTGAAGTCAATTTTATTTTTGTCATTCATTCACTATATCTTGTTACCTATACATTCTTACGTGTGAATTACGAGGAGCACTTTTTTAGCAAGTTGATGATCTTAATCACCATCTTCTGGCAGTCAGAAAAGATATATGATGTAGAAGCGTCCACAGTAGAAACAGAGTAGAATCCAAATTTTTTCCATAGTATGAATCTATACCCAAGTGCATTTGCATGTTTCTGCAATTCATTGGGTGGAGATGAATGAACCAGTCAGCAGATCAGTTGCTGCATCAGATGAATATGTTTTCTTTATTATTGAAAAAACTTCAAACTGGCACAATATTGAAAACAATACTAGGCCTACCGTGTAGAGTGTATTGATGATATGCAGGCTTTGAAATTATTTTTCCAGCTTGTTGAGGAAGCTGGTATTATGTAGCCTCATTGTGGACTTCTGTGCCTGTAGACTACTTGTAAAGAACTTGATCTTTTTGTATAATATAGTCAACGTAAGTGATCAAGGTAGGCATGGTGTGATAAAATGCATCTTATTATGTATGAAGGCTCATAATTGCAGATCTCATTTACAATTAGATTTTTTTAGAACAATTTATGATGTAGAGAGCTACAATGCCATTTTGTATCTGTGCAAACATTATTCCAGTCCAATTCTTTGCATTGATAGAATAACTAATTAGAGACATATACTATTGGCCATTGAAGTTCTTGTATATTTTCTTTCATAATGCCGTGACAGCATTAGTGCCATCTGTTTGTCTATTTTGAACATATGCTGATGTGACTGTACACTTGATCACCCTAGTACCAATATTGATTCTGTTTCAATTAATGTTAATATAAACTATTATATATATATGATATATATATATTAACTGCCTATGTACTTGCAGTGTCATCTGTACAATTTTCTTTTGTAAACATAATGTACTGAACCAATAATTAATAATAAATGAATTTGATTAGGTAAATCAGAATGTATTTCACAAGTACTGATTGAATTCCTAATGAATTATTTTCCAGCTAACAAACGTAACATGATATGAAAATTGAATATATACTGTACATTTTCGTTGAAATGCCATAGCTAGCTATTGATTATACATAGTGACCTAAGATAATGAACATTTCTTGAAAATTGTCTGAGAGAATGATACAAAAAATATTATTCCATCATTTAGGATATAGTATTCCTTGTATTGTTATTTATCTGGGTCAATATGTGACATTTTTTATGCACTAAAATATCTTCTATTGCTGTAGTTGTAATGTGCATGTATGTCCGTCCTTGTGTGTAAAGGAGTATGAACAAATTCCAATGTTCATGATGCAGATGCGAGTTTAATGTTTGCTTGGGACTTAGAATGAACACCATAAGGATGTAGAGCTGAATACTGTATTATTAACAAATTTACTTTTCTGCCTAATATCCTTTCTTATTTTTGCACGATTCAATTTGCAATTCAGATTGATCCAAATTCATAGGAAATGTATAATTAAGGAGAGTTTATAAAATGAAGATATATATGCTAAGAAATATTATGATAATAAGACTGTGGTAGCTAATTCATATTGTACATAAATTAACTGAATGTGAATTAAAGCTGATTACTATTTATCCCCAAAAATGCACTTGCAATGTTATCTTTGCATATTTTTTTCCTTTATAACTAACAAAACAATTTTATTATTTTTTCACACGTAATAAAACTTGAACAAATTATGCAACCAAAACCAAATATTTGGTAAACAATTATTTTTGCTGTTTGATTGAGGATGTTATAATTAGTTTCATGAAATGAATTTAAACTGATTTTGTTAGTGTCAAGAAATAGCTTTGGATTATATGCAGGAAAATAGAGAAGTTGACAAATGTCTGCAAATATACCATTCTAGTGTTGTAAATGCTGTTAACAGCATATACCAATTACATTCCCAAATATAGACAGAAGTGAATAAGTTTTATAATGTTCAAAATGATGTAAAAATATAAATTATGGATACAAGATTACTTTTGCATGGACCTTATACTTTTTCTAGGACTTTTTTTTTTTATATGAACTGAAGTATGAACAAATTTTGCATACTTGTACTAATCTCTGTCCGACTGTTTCTAACTTCCCAGTAATCTTTTTAAATCACTATCAAATACCATGAAAAATTTTGCATTTAACAAAATTTTATGAATATTTTCTGTGTATATAAACAACAATCACATTTTGACTATAATTTAATGATTTGTGATTTTGAAATATGTTTTTTGTAATAAATTTTATGATAATGGAGAAAATTCAATTTAATATATTCACAATTTTGTACTATTTGGTCAAAGCCACCGTATATAATTAATATTGACAGGATCAATATAAAAAGAATGCTTTACTCAATGACCAGGCTAAGAGACCTAGAAGTTTGTAAGGGAGTTCACACAATCTGTTCTCTTTTTTGGTAATTCAACCATTGAAAAAAGTACCCTTATTTTTTTTAACTTATTAATGTAGGATTCTCTACTAATCATAAACATGAAAGAAAAGAAGGTAAAAACAAAGAGCAACACAGTGTTTCCACAAGAAATATGCAAAAAATTAAAAGTGGTCGGTTACTTCTATGTAATTAAAAATCTCATTGCAGTCCGTTATTCTCAGTGTGTACTACTATATTCGTTTAACGGCCCTAGACAACCGTTTTCTTTGGCCAGGTAAAAGTTCAATGCCATAAGCTATTTTTTCATTGTAGGTTATTGGCTTTTTTCATAAAGCTTGTAGTATATGTGTTAAATATTTCTCATTTTGAAATTGGAAGTTTGTTTGTCATGGATATTGAAAAAAAATGTTGATATTGAAAATATTTGTTATAGATAATAATGTTATCTAAAGAACACACCTAACAACTTCACAACACTATTTCTGTGATTGAAACCTGTATCACACAAAAAATGAATGTGAAATATTTATGCATGCTTTATGCTGAACCTTTTATCCTTCAATCATTACCAATATGTGAGTGATTATCTCAGATTTGCAGTTGTCAGTATTCTTCAGTCACAGTTCTGTGCGTGAAATCCATAACCTTCATTACATATGATTTATCTAATATGCTGAGTATAGAAATGGATAAAATAGACATCTTCCATCGTGAGGAAATCTGGTAATCTTCAGATCAGGCTTGCAAAAAGGATCAGTTCAGATGGAAAAGGATTCCTGATTATAAGAACAATATAACATTTTATAAACAAAATTCCTAAATGCAAAGCCCATTATACCTAAATTACAACTCAAACAGATATTACTTCTCGCATAATTTAACAAAAATGCAATTATTACATGTGGAAGAAAATTTGCTGGGCAACCAGGACATTATCTTTAAGAACGTTTTCAGACAGTTGTTCAGAGAAATTTAACATGAATTTCTCATATAAAAAGCTTGAATATTTATAAATGTTGTGATGAAAGGTTTTCAAAAACCAAAGCAGATAACATTTTTGAAAGAATAATTCAGGTGAAAGGAGAACATAATCTTGAACTTCAGGAAGCTTAATTATCTCATCGTACAATAAAAGTAAGGTTTCTAGAGGTGTGCGTAATCCTAGAGTGCAATTTCGTCTTATTATTTTGACATTCAAATTTTACCAACTTCTCATCTTAATATCACCACATTATCTTTTACAGAAAACCACTATGGATTAATGAGGTTTTACTCTTCAATAATATTCTTAAACGTGCTTGATTTCTTGACCTCTATTAATAATATTATGGAATGATTATTGAGTGTAGGTCATTAAAGCCGGGTAGCCGGTTTCATAGTGTAAGAGATGAGGAGACTTGCAATAATGAGGTATACAGTTAGATGGTGGCCTTGATAATATGGCGCGGCGTTTAAATTTCTTGTAAGAATAGAGTAAAATACACTTATTAACATGGCATAGGTTCGATTTTCACGGATAACTCTGAATTTTCGAAAATATTGAAAGTTTTTTTTTGTCTTTCTCCAGCTACAAATTGAAGATAGAGATTTTTTCATCAAATAAAATTTGTTCTGCATATTGAGTTCTTTCATAAAGGTCATGTAAATGTTTCTCAAAATTTTAGTAGTTTTCGTGCAATATTGCGTGCAATATGTGCAACATTAAAAAATTACAAAAACAAGATTTTCTCAAAAACGGCTCCAAATTTTTTCTTTAAACTTTTGGTAGGGATAGTGGTAAATTTACTCTATCAGATGACATAAAAGCCATATTGGTCTATCAGTTGGTTTTTTCAAAAATTACAAAAATGTAATTTTTTTACTTGTCTCTCACGTCGTTAATACTTACATTATGGGCGATTTTTTTAACATTATTATATTTACGAGTATATATGCTTTAAATAATGTAAAGTAAAGTTTCTCGAAAACACAACCGTTTTCTGTGAAAGGTAGCTCAAATTTCGGCATTTTCAGAAATGCTCAAACGCCATTTTCTCATATATGGCTGCAAATATTTTCTTGAAACTTTTGTAACGGATAGTGATAATTACACTCTTTAATATGCCGTAAAGTTTATTTTGAGTTATTTTTTTGTTTTTTCAAAACTTATATAAATGTAAATTTTTTGAAATATCTCTCACATCTTTAATATGCAAATTATCCGCAATTTGTAAAGATTATTATATTTGTGAGTGTAAGTACTTCAAATAACTTCAAATAGAGTATTTTGAAAACTCAAAAATTTTCTGTGAAAATGAGCTTCAAATTTCGCATTTTTAGAGTGCTAAAACGTCATTTACTTACTCTTAACAAAAACTCTTAAACGGCACATAATTTTTAAAAGAAAATTGCCATTTACGGCTAGGTTTTTGTGTTCTTTAATATTCGAAAATTAATATTTCCGTTCTACCAATAGGAAACCGAAAAATTAAGAAAATGACACAAAAAAATGTACTTTTTGCGGTGATAGATGGTAGCTGGCAAGAAAGAGTATGTGGCAATTCCGAATAGCTAGCGAAGACCTAAGAAAATAGAAAACTAATACGGGAAAGTCTGTGTCATTCTGTAGCACCACTAGTTCTTGTTACTTTCGCGTATACGTACGTGTACACGGGGTGATATACGTAGTATAGGGAAAGTTATGTAATGCTGCGCGCAAAAATGGCCACTTTTCGCCAGAAAAAAATTCGTTGCCGGGTCGTGATAACGAAAAAGTGGATAAAACCAGTTGCTAAATTAAGAAAAAAAAATCCCCAAACACGTGGTGTAGCCAGAAACCCTGTTTTCTAGGTCCTTGATACCGAAAAACCATTGAAAGGAAAACGTCCGTCCGTCCGTCCGTCCGTCCGTCTGTCCGTCTGTGAACACTGCTAGCGCCTAAACATAATTTTTAAAAGAAAATTTCCATTTATGACTAGGTTTTTGTGTTCTTTAATATCCTAAAATTAATATTTTCGTTCTACCAATAGGAAACCGAAAAATTAAGAAAATGACAAAAAAATGTACTTTTGGCGGTGATAGATGACAGCTGACAAGAAAGAGTCACTGATCTGTATATAACACAGATTATGTGCTATATATAGATAAGTGGAAAGAGTATGTGGCAATTCCAAATAGCTAGCGAAGACAAAAGGAAATAGAAAAGTAATACGGGAAAGTCTGTGCCATTCTGTAGCACCATTAGTTCCTAGAATTATGCTGAGTACCGTCAAGCTATTAGATCTAGTGTGTGGTAAGATCTTGTTTGATTTTGAAATGTGTTGTGTCCGCGTAATGTGCAGTGTTGAAGTCCGCAGCCTTTGGGAGCCCCCCGGCCGACCCGGGACAATAAGGCGGCAGCGAAGGTGAAACAGGCGCTAAGCCTGAAGCAAGTAGTGGCCGCAAGGCGCTCAAAGAGTTCATACTGAACTATATGCCCTAGAACGGTGGTAGTGGAGGCCAGGCCGCACACTGCAGCTCCCTCCCAACATTGGAAAGGGCTGGAAGCGGAAGCCGCTGGCAGGTATCTCAAGTTCACGTGTAGCTTCCGTTCAGTGTAGCATGGAACCTGTTGCAGCGTGTGACAGACTACTAGACTTCGTGGATAGAACTATGGTGGAAAAATATGGGTGAGGTATTCCGGTGCACCGATTTTTTCTCGTTCTGCACCAGTTTACGTCACGCACCACGTGACCACAATATGGGCGCATCGTTTGAAAAGCCACACCAGACGCTGCTCAATGTAAAGCATGGAGAGCGAGAAGTGTTGAAAACATTTTGAAAGTGCATAAAGTGACAGTTTTCGACGGTGATCAACCAAAAACGATGAAGGTATATCTGAAATAAATTATGCAATATTTTTAAAAACACAGTGTTTCATATATCTGTTTCAATGTCTTGTAACAAGGTGATGTTGGTATTGTAATGATTCAGGATCAGTTACAGTTGATTTTCTATGAATTACGGCAATTTTAAGTTATTCAATAAAGAAACCTCAACTTACACGGAACAGACTATAGCAAAACGAGGACCATATGTGGTGAACAGGGTATAGAAAAAACAAAAACAAGATAGCCGCATTGCGTAAGAACAATACTTTCAGCTTATTAAAACGTGCAAAAATAAACATAATTGAACATGACAATTAGATGGCCACTGATTTAAGAAGAATTACAGTGTTTGTTTCGTCGAAATCGAACCACGGTTTGTGTTATTAGAACAGTTTTAATAAAATGCATAAGTGAGCTTAAACGCCATGTACGGCAAAAATAAACATTTTCAAGATTTTTGAGTGAAACCCGTAAATTGTGCCGTAATGGTAATTACAGGTTGGTGTATCTGAATTGCGGCAAATTTATGAAAATAGTATAAGACTTGCAGGATGCCGTAGAAGTTTATTTTTCATAATTTTCATGTTACAAAAAGACAAGGGAGAACAATTGACGTTTAAATGTACAAGTACGTGAGATAGAAATAAGCGTTTTTCGGCCTAATGAGGCCTGAAAATGCGCGTTTTGGAAACTAAAGGGAGACACTGGAATCAAATGGCAATTTTTGAACACTTTGGGAGAGTTATAAAGTGAAAATTGCGGAAAATAAGAATGTTTCTTACTTCTTAGTATGTTGATAATTAACAAGAATGGCAGCGGCAGTGGTTAGTTTTGATCGAAATTATATAACCTACGGAACACAACAATGAGCAGTAGCAGAATAGCATTGGTGTTGTGAAGGTGTAGCTGTATGTAAAAAATTTATGTGAGAGAACGTTTCGTGTTTGAACTTTATGTTTGAAGTTGAATTTCTTTTAACACGTTTTAGTTAGTTTTAACACGAATCAATGTAAAGTTGGAACAGTATCAATATTTTGAAAATGAGGCAGTGCGCGAATTTCAAAGTTTAGATTTTTTGCGATAAAATAGAGAATCGCGTCAATAGCAATTCTAGTTTAAAAACTGAATCGATTCGCCGCGGATGGAGCGCGACATATATTACAGATTGCTTGTGATTGGAACCCAGCGACGACGGGGAACGCGTGATAACGTGCACGTCCATGCAGTGATCGCGTATGCTAGGGAAGTGGTTCGGAGCCCAGGAGATGTGATGTGGTGTTTGGACATCAAGCAGACGACAGCAGCAAACTAGTGGTGCTACAGAATGGCACAGACTTTCCCGTATTAGTTTTCTATTTCCTTGGGTTTCGCTAGCTATATTGAATTGCCACATACTCTTTCTTGCCAGCTGCCATCTATCACCGCCAAAAGTACATTTTTTTGTATACCAGTATTATAAACAACCCTTTTACATTAACAAAATCGTTCATAGTATGGCATATTATTGCACTGAATCATTAAGCCTTCGCTATTTCTGCACGAAATATGAGCCATCACTGACGTAATAGTCACGGCCCCTATATATTTTCAGTTATGGAGTTTAAAGAAGGCAGTGGTACCATATAAATAGATTGCAGTGTTCGCAGTAAAATCAAATACGTTATGAAAAAACTTACTTTTAAAAAATTGGATTGCAGCTGCATTTGCCATGATTGTAAAACAAAAACGTTTTTGTGTTTAACATGTAAGGGTCTTAAGGAAATGTATTTTTTACAGGACCTCAACATAATTAAATTCTTCACTGGATACGATAGTAAATATTCCAGGCTTGTCATTTTTTGTTCACTATCAAAACAGAACCTTCTTCATTCACATCGTTGATGCACAAATTGTATAATTCGACACGTCTACAAGCACCAAATATGCCAAAAATAGCAAAAACCTGAAATCATACCAGTTATTAATACAATACACCAGTTAATAAATAAAACTTAACTATTATTGCCATTGTCATTATTATACCTTCATTAAAGAAATATTTCATCATCAGCTTTTGTAAAAAGTGTGTTTACATCTTGTTGGGAAATACCATTGCCTTTATAGGTCGATATCCCACATTTACGTGTTTCAAAACTTACTTTGTGAAAAGTTCCAATATCAATATTCTCTTTGATCTTTAGCATTTCCTTTAATTTGGAATAAGTGCACCATAGTGTCGACGCTTTACACTGCTGTGGACTTAATGTTTAAAGAAGCATGCATCTTTAATTTCAAATCTGCTGTTCCTTTTAAACATCTTAAGACTCTTTTTACACTTTGCCAGTGCAAATTCCTTGGGTTTTGCGAGTATTGTGATAAGGAGCTGTATGAAATAAGCTATGTGTGGGCCAGTAGCTGTTACCAGGTAGTTTAAACAACCTAGAAGTTTTTGATACAATTTTACGTTTACATTTTCCGAACATTCGTAGTCGTCATAGTTACATCCCACCTCTCTTGGAGTACTCACAGGATTACATGCTTCCAATATTGAACTTATTCAGTATCTGATTTATGTACTCCGGTTGATCTAAGACATATCCCTCCGAACTTTTCGTAACTCTAATACCTAAAAAACTTTCATTATTTGTGCCGTCCATTTCCTTGATAGTGAGTTTCTTCTTCAGTTTGCAAATTAAATCTTAATCACATCGTCTCATCTTGTCCAATATCAGTCATCCACGTAGAAGCTTATTCCAACAAATTTGTCAGGATTCCGATTCGTGAATACGCACGGATCACTCTCGCAAGCAGTAAGACCGCACTCTGTCAAGATACTACACAATTTTTTATACCAGCACCTACCAGCTTCTGGAAGACCATATAAACTTCTTCTTCAGCTTCAAGATCTTGTTTTCATGAATGTTTATTCCGTCCGGTATTTTCATGTACACATCACGTTCCATTTCAACCATTTAGATACGCCGTTATACGTCAATGTATCGTATTACATATTTGTTAATTGTCGCAATCGCATAAAATCGTTCTGAACGTATTCATTTTCATTACAGGACTGTACGCGGAGATGTATCCATCCCACAGGTCTATCGAGATCCATCCACGACAAGTCTCGCTTTATACTTAGTCTCACCATTTACGTGCTTTCTTTTGAATACCCACTTGTTTCCAAGAAGTTTGTGTTCACCTAAAGCTGAAATGTCTTCAACCTGCCACGTTTCGTATCTCTGTAAACAGGCTAACTCACGTGAAATGGCTTTTTTCCAATTTTCCCCTTCTTTCGAGGTCACCGCCTCAGCATAATTCTTCGGTGTTTCTTCGTTATGCGAATTCCTTTCACACGCAACTACCACTTGGTACCCTCTTAGTAGGAATTTTCATTCTTGTCGATCTTCTTGGCGTAATCTCTTCTACATTTCGTATGGAAGAACGATGATCTATCATATCGTTTTTCTTGACACTTCCTCTTCCGTCCCAGATTCTTTCGCTTCTCTAAACGAAGTTCGTTGTTCAGCATCTTCGAGAGTATCCGCATTCGTTAGACTCTTCTTCTTCAGATAATTATTGTTGATCAATATAGGTACATATACTCCTTCTTCTGACGTTTTCTCCTGCAATGACGTTATGTTATTCTTCTCAAGATTTTGAGTTGTGCTATAACTCCATTCCAATACTTCCTGAATGTTCGAAGAATCTGCGTATCCTCTTTCTTCCTCCTTAAAATCACGTTTCGTGATTCCAGAATTGTTCGTTGATTCAGACTGTATATTCTGTAAGCTTTCCTACAATGTGAATAACCGACAAATATGCCTTGTTCTGCTCGTGGACTAAATTTCTGCTTATTTTTTCGCATGTTTGCAAAAAACACTTTTGCCCCGAAAACTCTGAAATGTGCCACATTTGGTTTATATCCCGTCCAGTATTCTAGTGGAACCTTTTTCTTATCGCTCGAGGTAGGACTTACATTATAGGCATATACCGCAGTTCTAGCGGCTTCCACCCAGAATGTCATAGGCAACCCAGACTCCAAGAGCATAGTTCTCGCTGCATCAATAATGGTTCTATTCGCGCGTTCGGCTACTCCGTTGCTTTGCGGCGTGTAGAACGTGGTAAGTTCACTTTTGATTCCTTTGGTTTTGTAAAACTCTGTCAAAACGGAATTCACGAACTCGCTTCCATTGTCACTGCGAATGTATTTAACTTTCCGATTCGTCTCATATTGATGAATTCTATAATTTTAAAAGAACATTCTTCCTTCTTTTTTAAAAATTCTACAAAATATCTACGACTGTAGTCGTCAACTATCGTCAACATATATCTACTACCTCCTAAGGATCGTGACGCAATAGGTCCACATAAGTCGACAAATAGCCTTGACAATACATCATTCGAAGTTATTACATTTTTATTGAATGTCTATTCTTCATTAAACTATATCAAGTTCCATTAATTAAAGACAATCATATAATTAAATATATTTAATACAATATTGAAGAGTTGGAGTTTCACAACGTTTCGGAGATATATTTTTTCTCCATCATGAGGTACATTTGTACTTTCAAATAAATGTGTTCTATAAATGTTATCTTTTACCTTTTATTGAATATAGGTTGTACGTTAGAAAAAAAAGAAATATATATATATATATATATATATATATATATATATATATTGTAGTGATACCGAATAAATTCAAGTTTATTCTGCCGCAAAATAACTCCACGCAGGCGGCGACGCGAGAGATGCGAGGCGCCACGGAGGCGGCCCGAGGGCCAGGCGAGGCGCCACGGTGTCGGCACCCTCCGCGACCCTCTGCTCACTTAATTCGTCATGGACACGTGTGCCCCAACTCTGGGTGGTCGCCTGCATACGACCCCTTCAGTATTTTTCCACGACGCCTGGAACTCTTCCGTCAGCCTCCCTAGAGATTCCTAGCCCTCACACCCCCCCGGTCGGTAATAACTGCCCCTTTTGGACGCAAAATTAAAGCGAGAGGAGCGATAACCAGCCCCTCTCTCACTCTTTTCTCGGCCTCGAAAACATCCTCTGATTGGGCAGGAAATATCTAATGCGCAGTACCCTTTCGCCAATAGCAGCCAGAATTCGGGTTTGTTCTAGAATATTCCAGAGTCACAGGGATAATTTTGGTGGGGGGGAACGAGGTTTCCTAAAACTTGGAGCGACGAGGCACAAAAGAGAAGCTGGGGAGCCGTGTTCAGAATCGGACGCAAGTGGCGGCCGCAGGGGGAACCTGTTATATTCTGTTGTGGCGTTCGGTTCGATGGACTTAGAAAAATTATTAAGTTTCTTGTAGAGTTTTGGGTACAGACTTCTGTGACGAACGCAGGCCGCAGAACAGTATTATGAACATTTGACAGCAATTCGTATTATATTACGTCCGATTATGTGCGAACTCGAGACTCTCTTTTCCTTTGTGAATTTGTGCGATAATTCACGGGCTCATTAGTATCAAAGTATTGTGAGATCGACCGGGAATGAACCGACCGTGTCAGTGAATGAACTGTGCTGACCCATTCACCGCAGCGAGCAGACGGCGCTTTTGTGTTCCGGCCGCCTTGGCCGCTACCCTCGCAAGTACCTGATTTGACCTACATTTTCCGAGCGGGCGCTCCTCGCCCGCCACGAACCCTCGCAGTCAGCTGAGTTGTCCTGAGGTCGTTCAACCTGTGGGTGGCGCAGGCCGCCTAACAGAGGTATTTCTGTTTGAGTGTCTTATGTCGTACCCGCGATCGAGAGGTGTGAACAGTACATCAGACAATCAGTGTTGACTTCCTCTCGACCGGCGACGAAGAGGAGTTCCCGGCCGCGCATGGCCGTCAAGCGGGAATTCGCGCGCGAGGAAGAATTTCATCTGATTGTAATCACTTTGTAATTTTATGTTCTCTTATGTGCATGACATTTCATTTTTTGTTTTATTTCGATTTTGGGGGCATGCTCGCCAGAGTTATCATCACCAGACCATTAGCGTTTTCTCTTTTCAATGAATAAATTCAACTTGTTCTAAATTCACATGTTTGACTTCTCATTCAACCTAGGCCACCGGCTTCCTCCATCTTCGCCGTTTCAGGTAATCTGTCGACTGAGCGGGCCGGCTACCCGTCTGAGGCGCCCAACCGAAGACGCGAGGGTAGTTGCAATGTGTGTGTATATATATATATATATATATATATATATATATATATATATATATATATATATATATATATATATCCGAAACGTTGTGAAACTCCAACTCTTCAATATTGTATTAAATATATTTAATTATATGATTGTCTTTAATTAATGGAACTTGATATAATTTAATCATTCGAAGTTCTCTGCGATATGTTCGTAAAAGGCAACCGCGTAAACTTATCGCGTAAGCACTGATCACAAGAATTATCTTGAATCACAGCGTTCTCCAGTCCGCGAACCAATCCTTTGTTTTTCATCACAGCTATTGATATTAATCAGCCTCCTATGCCATAGATTTTCCACACTTGCTTTCGATTTAAAACAGGTTTCGATAACACTCGTTCTTGTTTCTTCTTTATCATCACATTTTCTCTTTTCCTCACATTTTCCAGATTTGATATTATTGTCGATTTGCATATTAAAAATGAAATTTTCCCCATCGAACGATCCATTCGCGATCAACATACCATGCTTTGTGTCGTAGATTTCCGCTCCGGTGTTGTCCAAAACTATCTTCTTTCCTTTACTAACGATGTTCGGAACAGAAAGTAGATTGGTTTCCAAGTTTGGAACAAATAGGACGCGTTCCATGTTTACTTTAGTGATAGTCCCTTCGTTAGTAATGCAGGAGCCACTAACACGCCCTTCCATTTCAGAAATGAGTTTTCTTCCTGACTCGGCAGTAGCTATTTCGACGGTCGCTGGTTTTTGATCTTTCAAAATTTCATTATGAGAAGTCATGTGGACACTACATCCCGAATCTAGCAACCACGAAATCTCCTTTTCGTCTTCCGCATACCCTTTCACGTGATCTTTCTTCGCAATCATCGCGAGCTCTCTTCTCTTGTTAGAATTAGAATGTTTCCCACCATAATCAGAATTATAACGTCTTCCTTTGTTATTTAACAGATTCGTGCTTCCTGAATATTATTTATTCGCATTCTTCGTTTTGTAGTTATTCCCTCGCTCACTGTCTTGAATACAAGTTGCTCCACCTTTCCTGTGCCAGCAATATTTCGCCTTGTGTCCTATCTTTCCGCATACAAAACAAGTCATCTTGTTCGTTTCTGTAACTCTGTATGCAATAGTATCTTTGATCATTGAAGATCTTAAATATTTTTCTCGTAATTTATCAAATGTTCCCGCATCGTTTCAAAACTGGTTTCCGAATTTGTCAATAAATCCGTCGTAATTTCGCTATACGACTTAGGTAATCCGTTTAGCACGTGATAAATCAGTTCACTGTCTTCTACATTGACGCCTAATTCATTAATTTCACAAGCGATGCCCATTGCTCGAATCAAGTAATCCCCAATAAGTTCGTTGTCTCCCTTTTCCAATTGTGCCAATTTAGCTTTCAGAGTGGTTATTTTATATCTCCCCTGTCCCTCGTGTCTTCTCTGCAAAGCATTCCACAAATCTCTAGCTTTTGTTATTCCACGGCAAGCGAGAAGTTGTTCGTTCGACAACGTCATGACTAACAGCAAATACTATAGAGACAATACAGGACACTTCCCCGTTCATCCACGAAACCGATGGAAACAAGTTCCCACTAGCGATCCTAGTGTCAGCACCTGGTAATGTAGCGCCAAATAGAAATGTCAATATGATTCTTACTGAAGAAACAAATATTTTTTTAAAATACCTAACGAAATAAGACTTATTTTTACCTACTCTCGCTGTGATTAGTTATATTGAAGGGCTCAAATTACGGAAAATTATAATGGACATGAGAACATTAAACATTTAATGAACATATAATGAAAATTATTTTCACGAATAAAGTTGTTACAAATGCAAGGTTTTTCTTGCCTAAACACCTCCACTGATACATTTGGCTTTTTTTTCCATTTGCTTCCTTTAAAAAGCACTGTATCAATACATTGATACCTTTGCTTTCATACACATTATTACACCCCTTACATAAAATATTCTGCAAGTGAATAATTAATGATTTGCATTAATTGTTTTTGTACGTCAAGTTTACTTTGACATAAACATTTAAAAAGTGTTTATTGAAAACATATTCAGTCTTAGAAAACTAATGGCGAATTCATTTGGGTAGAAAAGCGTGGCATCACATACTGTTTAATCAGAATATGCAAATTTCTTAATTTATACTTTTCATCCAAATTCTGTTAGGCATTTCTACAACCATCACACTGGCACGTACTACACAACCAGCCACATACATAGGACTCAGCATTTTCCTGTACGAAACTTGTAGGAATATCTCAGTGTATCCATTTCTGCAATGTTCGTTACGCATTGGCATTGGGAATGGCAATGTGCAAGTAGTCTTCCAATGAAGTAATGTTATAGTTTTTAATGCATTTTATTACAAAGAGAAGTCAAATTGTATTAAACTAGCTTCATTCATGTTCAAGATTCTTTCAATTTTTACCTGTTTTTATCATGAAGAAATGAGAAGAACGAACGCGAGTTCTGCTGTATTTTATAATAAAGCCAAAAACTACAGAATTGTTTCCTGCCATACGTAGAAAAATTGCCAAATTTGCATGTTAAAAACTAAAAATGGAACATAATCCAAATCGATTTGCAGGTGATGTTTCTAGAAATGTTACAATGGTAAACATGCCTTTGATATGAGTTTTCAAAAAATATTAAAAAATTAATAAGATAATTTTGTTTAGGATTATGATTTACAGACATCCCTGAAGATAGTTTGTTATAATTAAAATTGGTAATTTTAAGAACAGTAATGTAAAGAACAGTATAGTAAAATATGTTTTCCAGAAATCGACCAGAAAGACCATAAAATGAAAAGAAATCAAGCAGACAACAAAGATCAACAGAGCACTGAGGTTAGGGTGTATGAGTTATTACCAGGTTCTGCCACCAGATGGATGTTTCTCGTTAAATCGCGAAGTGTCCTGTATTGTCTTTATAGTATTTGCTAACAGGCCCATCACTTCATCATTTTTAAATTCCCACTCTTTCCATCGTGCTTCGCTTACCTCGTCTCCGGGAATTTTCTTCGGTTCTTCCTCTTCGATTATTTCGGTATATAAATGACGTGATTTTATCAAGGTTTTCATTCGCATGCTCCACAACGTATAATTCGTGTTGTTGAGGATTTCGATTTTCCCAAGGGACATATTACTTGCTTCGGCCATTGTCCAGTTAATATCAAACCGCGCTATCTGCTACCAGTTGTTAAGAATATTGACTGTTAGACTTTCTATAGATAAAAAGACTTTATTTCGTACGAATACGCGAACGCATGTTTCAATATAATATAATACATAGCAACCAGCGTTATCGTTTTATTTTCAGCAGGAACACAACAATACCTGGAGATGCTGTCCTCGTTGCTACGATCTGCAATGTAATAAACAAATCGTGAGATAATTTCATCTATCAACCACTGCCTTCTTTAAACTTAATAACTGAAAATATATAGGGGCCGTGACTATTACGTCAATGATGGCTCATATTTCGTGCAGAAATAGCAATGACTTAATGATTCGTGCAATAATATGCCATACTATGAACGATTTTGTTAATGTAAAAGGGTTGTTTATAATACTGGTATACAAAAAAAATATACTTTTGGCGGTGATAGATGGCAGCTGGCAAGAAAGAGTATGTGGCAATTCAATATAGCTAGCGAAACCCAAGGAAATAGAAAACTAATACGGGAAAGTCTGTGCCATTCTGTAGCACCACTAGTTTTTTTTATTTATGTGTGTTATTTATGTGTATTGTATGTAAGTGATGGGCTGGTTTAAATGCAGATCACAACAAATGGATGCAAAAAGGAATGGATTCTTTTGGTGAATAAATTAAATGTCAGAAGGCGAGGCTGCCGACCGAGTTTTTTGCTCTTTTACACTAATGTGTCGTTATTTCAGTAGTTAGGAACCTGGATGCATTGCAAATTTAAGCTACAATTATGCCTTTCCGTACGGAACCGGTCACGACTCACCTCGGAAACAAATTTTCTGTAATTGTGTATTGTATATATATATATATATATATATATATATATATATATATATATATATATTAGAAATCGGGATTTTAAATTATTTGAAAGGTAACGTTATGGGCGTTATGTGTGTGTGTGTGTGTGTGTGTGTGTGTGTGCCGGAATGGAAGTTAGGCAACCGTGCGTTCATGTTTTATGTTGTGTTTTGACGAATTGATTGGTAAATAAATTAAGGTAGCCGGTGCGAAAGGGGAACGCCCGTATTGCAACTCGCGCACGCACACGCATGACATTACGATAGATAGTTGATGGTGAGAAAGGAGCAGGTAGGGAAACAGACAGAGGCGGGATTCGGCGAGGGGGCAAGGGGGGCACCTGCCCCCCCAATCTTGGGACAAATAAAAAAAATATATATTTCATTTCATTTCGCAAATCTTCAAATGTATATATAAAAATGTTTATTTGTTTCATGTATTTTGAGAAGAAATGTAATTATAATTAAGCGAACAATAATTTTATTAAGCTGAGCGAATAATGTATATTAATAATTGGTGAACTTTAGGTCAGTATTATCAAACGCGTGGGAGTGTTCAGCGTTATTTGAATATCCTTATTACTAAATCCTCTTTCAATTATATGTTGCTTTTAAACGTTATTTACTGGAAATTAAACAGTTTAATGCCTAAAATCATGAGTCATAACTAGATCTCTGATTTTAGGGCAAATGCCTATTTAGGATGTTGTGAAAAGTAATTGCAGATGTTTACGAATCATGAGAAAATAGATGTACTGAAAGCATCTAATATGCCTAAAATGTCCTAAAAAGGGCGGTTGATGTCTGTTTTAATATGTTGTGCCTAAACAAGTGATTTCAAGAACGATAGTATTTTAAATGCTAAATTTTGAAATTCGTTTTACGGAAACGCAAAAACTTTTCCGAAATGCAAATATTGTGTGATCGAAATCTTTCACTCAAAATACCGAACAAAAAAAGCCCTGTAAGTCAACATAATAAGGATGTTTCACGCTCGTCTCCGATCAGCCCGCACTTCTTGGGCAATTGCACCCATTCCTGATGCAGCTGCGCTGTTGACAGGTAGAGGCTTATCGCCGCAGCGCGTCGTCTGCGAAGTCCAGGCGAGGAAAGCGACAGACAGGCCAGGCAAAAGCCTACTCGCAGACAGGCGTATATCACAAAATATTGTTCAGTGTTTAAATGGATCGTGTGGTACAAATTTTTTGGGGGATGGAAGAAGGGACGAGTAAAAAAGTTCCAGGAGACGTGAGCATGAGAAATGTAACTAAATTTGTTTGGTCCTATAAATCTGTCAGTAAAAAGTTCATTTTCAGCCGTAAAAATTATTTTAATAGACAAGACAGCCTTATTGAAAAAAATTGGAGAAAATATTGATTATATACTATACTGCTAATTATGAATGTGAAGAAAATTTGCTTGTAGTATCTTTCATAAATGTAAAAATACTTTTTCCTGCATAATAAAAATTGCCTAATTTAATCCTTTTGAAACAATTTCTATACGCCAGAAATATGACTTTTTCATGTCTATTTTTTTTGCCTGGCTTAATCATTCTGTAACTTATTTTAAGTGCCTCAAAAGTCGATTTTAATGCCTTTTTAAAGCCTAATTTCGTCATTTTGTTGCCTATTTTAGGTGACTAAATAAAACCTTTTCTTGTGACTAAAATTCCGAGGTCTAGTCATAACACTCAAAGTTTTACTCTCAAAAAGAAATAGTATTTCCCGTTTATTAGATGTAGGTAGAGTTAAAGGTGGTGATATGAACCATTTATATAATATGAGCACCCCTTGGTATCTTTTCATATATCGCAAACATTCTAGCAGGAACAATTTTAACTAGTTTAATAACTCCTGTTGCTAATATAGCTTTGTGGTTCAGTTGTATATGCGAGCTGATGTGAAACAGAGGTGTTCGTGTTTTCTCGGTTCTAAAAGCTTTGGAAGGTAAGTCTTTGGCTTTTAATTAGAGTTGAGTTCCCTTAGACCGATTCTGATTTTTAACGAATGAAATACAATATGTTTTAAGCGTTGGTTTTATGCATTCAATCTGTAATTTCGAACTATCATAGACCGGTTTTAGTTTGCATAATTTTAATATGGCGATGGTTGTAAAACGAGTCCCGAACTATGAAGCGTATACGAGCGTATATATACGTATGAGCCCCAAACTTTAACTGGCTTGTATTACATACACTACAACTTTCGTTCGTACTATTCTTGTTTTAGATGCCAGCCAAAGATTCTAGGGCCAAAACAAAAAGGAACTAGTGGAGCTACAGGAAAGCACAGATGTTCTCGAAGTAGCTAATTTACTAATTTCTTTGGTCGGGGCTGACTTTTCGATCGTGCCCCATCCTTATGCCAACAACCATCTACCGCCACCCGAACATTTTTTCACCTTTGCTCAGTTTTTCGGTTTCCTAATGGCAGAACCGAACTAATGGTGCTACAGAATGACACAGACTTTCCTGTATTAGTTTCTATTTTCTTGGGTCTTCGCTAGCTATTCGGAATTGCCTCGGAACTCTTTCTTGCCAGCTACCATCTATCACCGCCAAAAGTACATTTTTTGTGTCATTTTCTTAATTTTTCGGTTTCCTATTGGTAGAACGGAAATATTAATTTTCGAATATTAAAGAACACAAAAACCTAGCCGTAAATGGCAATTTTCTTTTAAAAATTATGTGCCGTTTAAGAGAAAATGACGTTTTAGCACTCTAAAAATGCGAAATTTGAAGCTCATTTCACAGAAAATTTTTGAGTTTTCAAAATACTCTATTTGAAGTTATTTGAAGTACTTACACTCACAAATATAATAATCTTTACAAATTGCGGATAATTTGCATATTAAAGATGTGAGAGATATTTCAAAAAATTTACATTTATATAAGTTTTGAAAAAACAAAAAAATAACTCAAATAAACTTTACGGCATATTAAAGAGTGTAATTATCACTATCCGTTACAAAAGTTTCAAGAAAATATTTGCAGCTATATATGAGAAAATGGCGTTGAGCATTTCTGAAAATGCCGAAATTGAGCTACCTTTCACAGAAAACGGTTGTGTTTTCGAGAAACTTTACTTTACATTATTTAAAGCATATATACTCGTAAATATAATAATGTTAAAAAAAATCGCCCATAATGTAAGTATTAACGACGTGAGAGACAAGTAAAAAAATTTACATTTTTGTAATTTTTGAAAAAACCAACTGATAGACCAATATGGCTTTTATGTCATCTGATAGAGTAAATTTACCACTATCCCTACCAAAAGTTTAAAGAAAAAATTTGGAGCCGTTTTTGAGAAAATCTTGTTTTTGTAATTTTTTAATGTTGCACATATTGCACGCAATATTGCACGAAAACTACTAAAATTTTGAGAAACATTTACATGACCTTTATGAAAGAACTCAATATGCAGAACAAATTTTATTTGATGAAAAAATCTCTATCTTCAATTTTGTAGCTGGAGAAAGACAAAAAAAAACTTTCAATATTTTCGAAAATTCAGAGTTATCCGTGAAAATCGAACCTATGCCATGTTAATAAGTGTATTTTACTCTATTCTTACAAGAAATTTAAACGCCGCGCCATATTATCAAGGCCACCATCTAACTGTATACCTCATTATTGCAAGTCTCCTCACCTCTTACACTATGAAACCGGCTACCCGGCTTTAATGACCTACACTCAATAATCATTCCATAATATTATTAATAGAGGTCAAGAAATCAAGCACGTTTAAGAATATTATTGAAGAGTAAAACCTCGTCCTAAACGGAAATTTTCGTTGAAAAATTTGGTGCCGTTTTTACGAAAATGGCGTTTAAGCGTTACTGTAAATGTAAAATTTGAAGCTCTTTTAAAACCATTGAGATGTCGAAACACATTACTGGAAGTCGTTTCAAGCACTGTCACTCACAAATGCGTTAATGCGAAAAGCTCTTTTTACAGAAAACTATTTCGATTTCGGAAAGCTTTATTGGAAGTCGTGTGAATCTGCCACTCACAAATGCAATAATATATACAAATCGCCGATGATGTGCATATTGAAGACATGAGAGAAATTTCAACAAAATTACATTTGTGTAATTTTTGGAGAAGCAAAATAATACAGCAAAATGAATTCTATGCCATCTCAAACACTGGAATTAGCATTATCCGTACAAAAAGTTTGAAGAAAAAATTTGGAGCCGTTTTTGAGAAACGGTGTTTGAGTGTTTCTGAAAATGCGGAAATTTGAGTTCATTTTTACAGAAAACTGTTGTTTTCAATAAACATTATAAGACAAAATTTAATGTACATGCGCACAAGTCGAAATAAAAGTGGAGGCTCATATTATCACCTTGCACAGAATATTGCATTTTAATTAAAATAATTTATTAATGTAGATTTCAAAATATGTATCCTACAGTTATGTATAAACATTTTTGATCATAAGAAACAATAAAAATTTTCAATATTTCGATATATGATTCACTGAGCAAAATGCATTGTTGAATTTACAGTTCGGACCGTTCATATTGTCACGCACATCACGCGGTCCCCGGCGGCGTGGGAGCGCCGGAAATCCGTGATAGCGGCTCTGGCCTAGCTCAGTCAGTTAATTTAGTTACCTTTCTGAAAATAGAAGATGATGGAAGGAACTGCAAGGTGAAATATAATGATAATAACAATTTGAGTGACTGGTAATCACAATACAAAGTTTATTTCCGCCTAATGATAGGCCGGAGAAGTTACACTAGGAATGAGAGAAGAAATGCCCTGCCTAGTGAGCTCTAGTTAGGAAAAAAACTTAAATCTAAGAGAAGAGAAAAAAAAATTCACAATGAAATTACACTAACAATTACATGAAGGAAGCGATCATTCGCCCTCGGAACTGGCGATTACGTGCCTCAGCGCGGCACCGCAATTTATAGGAAAAGTCTTTGTACGGTCGTTGACCAGATACAATGCCTGATAATGACGGCGCTGAGTAGACGTCAAGTGGCGCCGGCGTCCGCTGGTTGCGGCGACGGCGGCGGCGCTCGTTGGGTCAGAGGCGGGTCGACCTTCCAAGGCCGAAGGGACGCTCGCCAGCGGATGTCCACAACAACGGGGCGGTTTCGGCACGGCGGCGGCGGCTGCTGCGACGGCGGCGGTGCTTTGTTGGCTCAAATCACGAGCGATCACGTATCTCACGCACAATGTCACACAGCGCGATCTGAGAGTTCCAATACGCTCTATGCGAGCACAAATCTCGGAGAGTATCTGTCAAATAGCCAGTGGTGGCAGAGTTCATAAAAATGATACTCGGGAAGAGTTTCTCCAAGCTACCGAGATTTAGCAACGAAAAATTGGATTGCGCAGGGCAATCCCAAATCGCTCCCCAGAGCACGCGATGCCCGAGGTACCTCGACCCTCCCTGTCTCGTCTCTCCTCACCAAGTCTCTCTTCGTACCTCTCGTTGGGTGGAGTTCCCCTGTTTCCCCCCTCCCCAAAATTTTGAAGATATTTCGAATTCATCCCTTCTCCACAGAATTCTACCCCTGATTGGTTGAGTGTGATGGCGTCTTAACTCTTTTTTTTAGCCAACCAGCTCCGGCGATTCTAGGAATTTTCCTTACTCTGTCTCATTCCCAAAGCCCTCTTCGTTTATCGAAGAAAGTAGGTCAAGAAGGGTGTGAGACATGATCGTTGTACCCCCGAAGGTTGCAGTGAATTACGGCTTTGGGCTTCCCAGCGCGAGTGACAGCCAAAAAACCGTGACGGGCACGCGCCGCAAATCTATTCAAATGGTTTCGGGGCCTACGAGATCCCGAACAAAAAGGTCTTCCCTCGCTCCCTAGCGTCATAAAACACAGGAGAAAGCGGTTGTCACGTGCTCGCGGGCGGGGACCGGCGTCAGCGTGGCGCGGTAGCTTCTCTCCACGCACTAGCCTTCTGCATCGGCATTTTATTTATGAAAATAATTTGCAGTAAAAAATAGCGTACCGCTACAATATAACAATGAGGATCCTCACTTCTGTGTTCAACTAATCTACGTAATTAATAACATTCAATAATAATCAATTAAATAATTAACAAAATTGAAAACAGTGTATGTAGTTACAGCACAATTAATTAAAACCATTCATATAAACGAACTTTTCGTGTTCACAATAGCGCCCAAATTTGCCCCCCCCCCACACACAATGAAAGATCCGAAACCCCTCCTCTGGAAACACAGTATCTGTCTACATTTTAAATTCCCGGTAATTGTTACGCAAACTGGTGTCTGAAACGCATTCGCTGAAGTCGGATACGATGCTTAATAGCTCCCCCATTTTTTTCCATCATGAATAGAACATTGGCGACGAGAGGACCAGTATCCACGTGCTGGTGGAATATTCGACGCGGCATCTGGAGTTCAGATTGTGGGAGCGCGACAAGACCTAATGCAACAAGGCCCGTCGCGCGCGATTACAAACACAAATTCGGCGCGGATCGGCAGGATTAAACCATGTGGTGCGGTTCTCGAGGACGCCATGATCGTAGGAGTCAGTGGCCGAGGTAGATTCGGAAGAGCAGACGGTTCACTCGCGCGGGAGTGGTCATGGCAAACACAGGCGGCAACGACGATGCAAGCAACTCATGGGGCTCACTAGCGGTCGTTAGTCACCCATCACCCAACCAATGGAGTCGGCACGGTAGGTGCAGTTTTTGAAATTCAACTTTACGACCATGCGTGTCACGAATGATGAAATGAAGCGTGCGCATTTCTTTACGGTGTGCGGGGAACCGTTGTACAATTCGATTTCGAAAGCTTTATTGGAAGTCGTGTGAATCTGCCACTCACAAATGCAATAATATATACAAATCGCCGATAATGTGCATATTGAAGACATGAGAGAAATTTCAAAAAAATTACATTTGTGTAATTTTTGGAGAAACAAAATAATACAGCAAAATGAATTTTATGCCATTTTAAACACTGCAATTAGCATTATCCGTACAAAAAGTTTGAAGAAAAAATTTATGTCCCGTATGGAGACTGCGCTTAAGTACGAGCAGGAGTTGGCGGACTAGTGATTATTAAAAATAAAGACAAGAAATAAATATCTCATCCCCTTTAGGGTCTACTTCATGTTAAAACTAGTGGTGCTACAGAATGACACAAACTTTCCCGTATTAGTTTTCCGTGTCTTTTGTCGCGGCTAGCTATTCGGTCATGCCACATACTCTTGTAGGCTGCCATCTATCGCCTCGCAAGTACATTTTTCGACATTCTCTTTGTTTTTCAGTTTCCTAATAGAACGGAATTATTATATGAAGAATATTATTGATTAGTAAAACCTCTTCTTAAATGGCAATTTTCTTTGGAAAATTTGAAGAAGTGTTTAAGAAAATGGCGCTTAAGCGCTACCTGTAAATTCGAAATTTGAAACTCCTTTTCACATAAACGAGTTTTTCGAAACACTTCTTTAGAAGTCATTTTAAGCAATTTTACTTACAAATACAATAGTGTTCACAAATTGCTGGAAATGTACATACTAACGGCGTGATAGATCTTTCAAAAAAAAAATAATTTGTGTAATTTTTGAAAAAAAATACCCCAAAATTATGTTACGTCATATTAAAGAGTGCAAAACAGCACTATCCTTTCGAAAAGTTTGAAGAAAAAATTTGGAGCCATTTATGAAAAAATGGCGTTTGGGCGTTTCTGAAAATGCGGAATTTTGAGCTATTTTTAACAGAAAACGGTTGTTTTCGAAAAACTTTATACGACATTATTTAAAACACATGTACTCATAAATATAGTAATGGTAACGATTTGCCACTAATGTAAATATTAACGACGTGAGAGACAAGTCGAAAAAATTACATTTTTGTAATTTTTGAAAAAGAAAAGAATAGAGCAATTGGGCGTTTATGACAGCTCATAGAGTACATAAGGCACTATCCCTACTAAAAGTTTGAAGAAAAAACTTGGAGCCGTTATTGAGAAATTCTTGTTTTTGTATTTTTTTTTTAAATAGCACATATTGCACGCAACCTTAAGCGAAAACTACTAATATTTTCAAAAAAATGTACGTAATGAAAGAAATAATAATGGTCAACAAATTTCATTTGAAGAGAAAATCACTGTCTTCAATTTTGTAGCTGTAGGAAGCCGCTGTTGTAAACTCAAACTTTCGCAATTATCGAAAATTCAGAGTTAACAGTGAAAATCGGACTTTATACGGTTATACGTGCATTTTACTCTAATCTTACAAGAAATTTAAAGAAAAGTTCTGAGCAGGTTTTGAGAACAAAAATTTAAATTCGCTTTTACTTCAAGCATTACTTCAAGTCCTTTGAAACAGGGAAAGCAATACCTTGACTAAACAAAATAGTTTAACTATAAACGATTAAAAAATGATGAACTCAAGTTATAGTTTCATCATTCACTGTCAAATTTCACGTACGTTTCTCAAATACTTACGTACCTTTTAGCGGTTTCACTTTTGGCAAATTAAATTGATATAAGATACACAGGAGTAATAGGTATTTTCGCTACCAGAAACAGCATGCGAACGATTTCAGTAATAAAATGATTCCAAAATATGCACATGAAATAAATTAAAACATAAGTAATACACTACGATGACACTAATACGTATTATAACTGACACACACACACATATATACGTAATATTATTTCATTATTCCACTGGTAAATTGCTGTCGTGTTCATATTTCCGAATGGACAAAAACAAACGTATTGTTTAATGACAACATTCTTGTCATGGTAACCAATTTAATTTCCAAAGCACTGGCGAATTCCCTGAGTGAATACAAAAAAAATCACATTTATGGTAATATTTAAAGTATTAGAGAAAATGTTATAAAACAAAATATTTAGAAAACTTTTCAATTGACGCGATGGTTTACTTTTCGTTTCGATGCAATAGATGCTTTTCATTCTGTGTGTGATTAAAAATCATCTACATTTTTAGCATTATTTTTATTTTTGGGCCCCAAATATCTTGGCCAAGATCAAGCTTCTGGAATATGGGAGAGAAATGAACTCTTTTCCATTGTTAAGAATTTCGGCGAAAAGTTTCCCATAGTTTTTGAGAAAATTTGGTTCAAACATTTCAGAAAATTTGCCAATTCTGTTCCCTTATACTCAACGATTATGGACCACTTATGGACTTTTCAAAAACCATCATTAGAGATGCTTTGAAGCTTATAAGTTAAAAAACACACTGAACAATGAAATACATCTATAAGGTAAATTTTAACGACCACGGTAGTCTGAACAGGGTCAAAACGCACGCATAGGTACCAAATTTTAACTTTGAAAAAGGATTATTTCTTTATAAATATCAATTCTGTTTATTTCAAATTACTTGAAACCAGAAAAAATAATTTTTATCAATCCTTACAGCCATTCGACACCCTCAAAGCCAAGCCTTTCAGCCGAGGAAAAATGTAGCCACTCAAGCAGTAAAAATACACTTATCTTTTATTGTTAATAACTTTTTTCCTAATCAACTTTTCATCTTCCAGGAATTGCATGCGCTTTTATATACCCTTCTAAATTAAAGCTTTTGCAGTGTCAATTATTTTTATTTTTAATTTAATTAAGCCTTACGTAATTAAGGTATGCAAAAACCGCTTATTCTTTTAACTAAGTAAACTTTCACAGACAATTACAAAAATACACCAAAAAACACATCCCTGAAATTAATATAAGTTATTAAGTGAACATTATTGAACATTTTTCAGTTGAGATCAGCTGCCCCGGTCTGCCCCTCTGAAAATGATGACCGTTTAAAATTAATGTTAATGGTGCTTGGAAAGAGCATTATTACCTCCGGACATAATACCGAGAACGTTTATTTCTTGAAAACTTGCATAATATTTTCAAATTCTTTTCAAAAATATACCTTCTTTCAATTTGCCAAATTTCATTGTTTTTCAATAAATTTAAACATATGAAATTGAGATCTGCAGAACTGAAACTTTCGATAAGTAAAATTTGACGGGCAATAACATTTGAACCTCTAAAAATATATCGTTGAAATTAATGTATTTATTAAGTAAACATTTGTAAATAGTTTTTCGTTGACAACAACACCTTGGCCAACCTCATTCAAAATGGCGTCTATTTAAAGTTTACATGACGAGGTTGAAAAAGGTGTGAATTTCATTAATTAAGTGATCTTTGACGGGAAATTACACAAAAACAAGTAAAACACTTCCATGAAATTAATAACTATTATTAAGTGGACATTTGTTAATGTTTTTTCTTTAACAACAGCCGCCTAAGCTGGCCTCTTTTAAAATGGCGACAGTTAAATGTTTACTTGAGGTTTGAAATAAAGCGCCATTTCCAAAACTTAATTATTTTCGAAGGGTAATTACACAAAAACATCTACAAACACTTCCACAAAAGTAATAAATATTATTAAGTGGACATGTGTTAATGTTTTTTCGTTAACAACAGTCCTATCGGCTGGCCTCTTTTAAAATGGCGACTTTTAAAAGTTTACTTGAGGTTTGAAATAAAGCGCCATTCCCAAAACTAAGTGATATTTGACGAACAATTACTCGAAAACAACAAAAACACTTCTGTGAAATTAATAACTACATTAATTGTTGATATTTTTCGTTAACGACAAACGTCTCGGCCTGCCTCTTTTAAAATGAGGACAGTTTAAGGTTTTCATGACGAGATTTGAAAGAAAGCATCTAATCCAAAAGTAAGTGATTTTTGACGAGCAATTATACAAAAACAACTAAACACACTGTCGTATATCCACCCTAAAACTACTCGCATTGGTTTGTTGGTGATTTGGGGCGGGGTGGTTGGTAACACGCAGCGCACTGGACTCAGCCTGGCATGCCCCCTCCACTAAAAAGAACACTGGCAGGGAGTTGTTGTCTATTCTCGGGGAGTACAGATGTGCGCTCTCTCGCGTTCCCGGTTTTTCTGTTAAGTTGTTCTAACACACTATGTATTACGTATGTATCATGAATACAATAAAACTTTAAGCATTCAGTTTCCCGGAGTAACTTATTTGTCACCCGTAAGAACACAAAAGTGGTGTCAGAAGTGGGATGATAGATAAGTGTGCAAGGCAGTGTAAAACGTAAGTGTGTACGAAAGTGTAATAGTGATCTGAGCAAGAATGTGTAAAAGTGATCTGTGCAAGAAAGTGTAGAAGTGATCTGTGCAAGAAAGCATAAAAGTGATATGTGCAAGAAAGTCTGAAACGCGACCACGCGCCTATCCTAACCTCAACGCGACTACGCGCGCGACTTGCGAACACAGGTCAACCCCGACGCCACGCGGGTTAGAGAAGCAGCACATCACTCCTCCCAGACACGGCTCAAATCGTATCGCCGGATCTTCTACAAGCGCTATCTGAGATAATCGCCAGTGCCATTCGACAATCTACAGCCCCGACCCAAACAACGCACCAACGTCATCGGCACAGCCCCGTCCCCTACAGTTCTCCATGCCAGCATACCGCGCCGCCGACGGAAAAACGATAGCAGACTACTTTACACGGTTCACCTGGGCGTTGGAGCTGAGTAAAATTCCTGAAAATGAACACGCGCATTACGCACGTGTTTACATGGGGGCTGAACTCAACGACTCTCTAAAGATACTCGTGAGCCCGGAGAACCCGGAAAATCTAACTTACAGTGAGATCCAGTCGAAATTGACGGAACATTTCGACGTTGCGCGCAATAAATACGCAGAAAGCATAAAGTTTCGAAGCACCATGCAAAGAAGTGGAGAGTCAATCGCCAGCTTCTCCCTCAGATTAAGACAGGTGGCCACTTATTGTGAGTATGGCACATTTTTAGACCGAATGCTGATTGAGCAATTAATTAAAGGACTTGAATCGAGAGATATGTGCGACGAAATCGTTGCTAAGAAACCGGAAATATTCACCGCTGCTTACGAGATAGCCCACGCACTCGAAGCCACTCGCAACACCGCTAACGAAGTCAAAGCCGGAGACATAACCCCAAACCCCGATTCAACTCATCGGATTGGTTATGAGAAGGCTCCGTCAAGGAAGAGCAACAATCAACGGCCACCGACTCAGTCAACAAGCCGGCAACAGCGCAAACCAATCACGGCCACAACAAGGATCTCAGCAATCCAATCAGAGAGCAGCAGAGGACCAATCAACGTGCGCGGGGTGTGGTGGAGATCACGCTCGCAGTCTATGCAGGTTTTTTGATGCTGAATGTCGGAAATGTGGTAAAAAAGGCCACATTGCCAGAGTGTGCCGATATAAACCGAGACAGCGGAGGACTAACCAGGTAACTGAAGAGACCGAAGAAGAAGTACCAGCCGACTGCAGTGACACCGTATATTTCGGTAAGATTGAAATCATTGGAAAGGTTCGGTCTCCAGGATGGCAATTGATCGACGTCAATATAGAGGGAACCACCGTCAAGATGGACCTCGACACTGGTGCCCCCTGTTCGATCATAAACAAGTCCAAGTTGAGTTTGATTAAACCAAATTTCCTGCTACAGAAAACTGATCGCCTCTTTGCCAGTTACACCGGTCACCGCATCAACTGCATCGGTAAGACGTCAGTCACCGCCACCATCGGGACTACATCCAGGAACCTTAACCTCTATGTCGTTGACGCTGAGTTTCAGACGCTTCTTGGTAGAGATTGGATATTTGAGTTTGTGCGAGAAATAAACTTTGAACGCCTCTTTGCCAAACCAGAATCGATCCACGGCCTCTCCACCGAGCCGCTTCTATCGCAAGAGCAGCAAAAGGAACTCGACGCCACCATCACCCGTTTCCAGGATGTCTTCAGCGTCCTTCCCGGAAAGTTATCTGGCCCACAAGCAAAGATGCACCTCAAGCCGGGTGCCCCACCCATCTTTGCTCGAGCTAGAGACGTCCCCGTGGCCCTGCGTGATGCCTACGCCAAAGAAATCGACGCCAAGACCGCATCCGGGTTCTACAAGAGAGTAGAATATTCGGAATGGGCATCTACAACGCATGTAGTTGCCAAGAAGAATGGCAAATTGAGAATCACGGGAATTTACAAACACACTCTCAATCCACAAATTATCATCGATGAACATCCAATCCCAAAGGTAGAAAACTTGTTTAACCGGATGCGAGGCGCCACCCTCTTTTGGCATCTAGATGTCACTGACGCATATACCCACCTGGAAGTTGACGACGAATTCAGTCACGCCCTCACTCTCAATACTCCAACTCATGGTTTGATCCGCCCAACCCGTGCCGTCTATGGTGCAGCTAATATTCCGGCCATCTGGCAGCGGCGAATGGACACAGTCATACAAGGTCTCGAATATGTAAGTTTCTTCGGTGACTCTATTGTCTTTGCAGCCAATTTTGAAAAACTCATTGAGGCCCGCAATGCAACCTTGGAGCGTTTTCGCCAACATGGTCTCAAACTGAACCAAGCCAAATGCAAATTCGCAGAACCTGTCCTGGAAGCCCTTGGCCACAAGGTCGACGCAACAGGCATCCATAAATCGGATACGCACATCCGAGCCGTCCGAGATGCGCCGAAACCAACAACTCCGGAGGAACTGCAGCTGTTTTGGGGAAAGCAACCTACTATAGCGCGTTTATCCCAGATTTATCAACCAGAGATCGACCACTGAGAGACATGCTGCTGAAGGATCCTCTCGTGTGGACTCCAGCGGGCGACATACCCTACAAGGATCTTAAGGATGCTCTGATCTCGCCCCAGGTACTTATGCAATACGACCCGGCACTGCCACTCTTATTGGCAACCGACGCCAGCAAAACTGGACTGGGCGCAGTACTGTCACACCGACTCAGCAATGGTCGAGAACGCCCAATCGCTTATGCAAGTCGAACAATGTCTGCAACTGAACAGAAGTACCCTCAGATTGACAAAGAGGCACTTGCAATTGTATGGGCAGCACAAAAGTTCTTCAAATATCTGTACGCCCACCACTTTCACACTGATCACCGACCATAAACCCCTGACACAGATCCTTCACCCAGAAAAGTCTTTACCAGTGCTGTGCATCAGTCGCATGGCCAATTATGCAGACTATTTGGCGCACTTTGACTACGATGTTCTCTTCAAGAAGTCAAAAGCCAACGCAAATGCTGACTACTGCTCTCGAACACCCCTTCCATCCACCATCCATGCCATCCGGAACTCAAGTCCGCTGCAGAGGAAAGAGGCGGAGGATTTCGACGAATTTGATCTTTTTGCAGTTCATCAGACACAGCAACTACCAATTAGGTGGGAAGCCATCGCACGCGAGACCAGAAAAGATCGCCATCTCGGCAGGATCGTCAAGCTCCTGGAGTCAGGCCAAGATCTTGCCCGTCACGACTTCAAGGCCCCTGAAGTGAAGTACATGCTCGCTGCTAATTGCTTGATGTTCGAGCACAGAGTCGTGGTTCCACCAGCTCTACGGAATGCCGTTCTCAAAGATCTGCACACAGCCCACTTGGGTATTGTAAAAATGAAAGGAATTCCTTTGTGTTTTGGCCAGGCATCGACTCGGATATTGAAAACCTAGCAAAATCTTGCACTACATGTGCATCCTATGCACACGCACCTCTAAGTTTCGTGACCATCACTGGGAGTATCCAAAGGCACCCTGGGAACGAATTCACATCGACTACGCCGGTCCTGTGGCCGACACCATGCTGTTAATTGTTGTTGATGCCTACAGCAAATGGCTCGAAGTTAAGCCTACGACTTTAACAACTGCGGCCGCAACAATAGCCTTGATGGATGATCTATTTACGGCCTATGGAAGTCCTGTCACTGTTGTCTCAGACAACGGCAGACAGTTCGTTTTCGGAAGAATTCAAAGAATTTCTGAAGAGCAGTGGTGTGAAGTATCACAAGCTAACAGCACCATATCAGCCATCAACTAATGGCCAAGCAAAACGTTATGTCCAAACCGTGAAGGATGCACTTTATGCAATGAAGACTACCAAGGGATCCCTGCGAAGCAATCTAAATGAGTTCCTTCGCCAATTTCGCAAAGCTCCACATTCCACCTCTGGTCAGTCTCCAGCTCAACTATTCTTATGGCGAGAACTTCGCACACGACTCGATCTGTTGAGGCCAGAAAATGTTCACATCAGGGTCAGCGAGAAACAACAGTCTGAAATGGACTCGACATTCCGCACACTGGAAGTAGGACAAAAGGTCTACTTCCTGTCCGGCAACCCTAACCTGGATAAAGGGATTCCAGGCACCGTCATCGACCGCATGGGAGATCTCCACTACTCTATACAGTTTGGAGATAAGACGGTGAAAAGACATATTGACCAGATCAGATCTTTTCGAGATAATAAACCGTCAAGCGAACCCGAACCTGTACAAATGGATAGTAGGCATCCATCAAGACGAATCCGCTATCATGAGACCATAGAACCACTAGCGATACCGGTCACACCAGCCGCACCAACGGTACCAGCCACACCAGTGCTGCCTTCGACACCAGCAACTCCATTAGCCCCGAGACAGCTGAGGTCGCCAGCACCACGCCTACTGGGCACTCCTCAGACCCCACGAAGATCAGCTCGCATCACGGTCCCATCCATCAAGCATTCTCTCCCAGTTAGCCCAATCACATAATCAGTAAAAAAGGGAGGAAATGTCGTATATCCACCCTAAAACTACCCGCATTGGTTTGTTGGTGATTTGGCGCGGGGTGGTTGGTAACACGCAGCGCACTGGACTCAGCCTGCATCCCCCCTTCACTAAAAAGAACTCTGGCAGGGAGTTGTTGTCTATTCTCGGGGCGTATGGATGTGCGCTCTCCGCGTTCCCGGTTTTTCTGTTAAGTTGTTCTAACACACTATGTATTACGTATGTATCATGAATACAATAAAACTTTAAGCATTCAGTTTCCCGGAGTAACTTATTTGTCACCCGTAAGAACACAAAACACACTTTCATGATATTAATGTGTTATTAAGGTCCAATTAAATTAAGAAGGTGATTGACATTTGTGAGTGGAGGGGAGCGACGTTGCCAGGTCGCAAACCACTGAGCACGTGTTACCGGGACACGAAAACAAACACTTCAAAAAATACGTGTAAAAGTGTAAAAAATACGACAAAAGCCTAACCTCAACCCAACTCATCACAACACAGTACACATTGCGCGTGCAGCACAGGCAGAAACGCGGGCGGCGCGGCGGCAGGAAAGTCGCTGTGCGATGCTCAAATGTTCGCCGTGTTCGGCAGTGGCAGCTGAGCGACCTGACACGTCACGTTTTGTCTCTCTGGTTGGCAGCTGCCATGGAAACGGGAGAGGCGTCCTGACGTCACACAGAACTGTCAATCACCTTCTTAATTTAATCGGACCTTAAGTGGACATTTGGTAATATTTTTTCGTTAACAACAGTACCTTGGCGTGCCTTTTCGAAAATGGCGAAAGTTTAAATTTCACGTGACGAGCTTTGAAAAAAGTGCCATTTTAATCAATCCATCCATCAATCAATCATTAATGCTGTAGGTTAATAGGAGTTTTCTGGAGAACGTGATGCCTGGTGTCTTACGTGTCCAGGAGATAGATGCTAGGGATATTGTTAAGGGAGGGAGATTTCTTGGGACTTATTTGTTGGAGAAGGTGATTGCTTAGGATTTGGAGAGTTTATAGTGAAGGAATTTTCGTTGGTCCAGAAGTGTAAATTGTGGAGACTTTTTTGTATTAGATTTAGAGAGCATTTAAGGGAGCGCTAAGAAGCTAGGAAGGCAAGGTCATATGCTTAGTACGGTTTCAACATTGAGGGTGGCTGGATCGTCGTTGGGGAATAAGGAGAAAAGGATTGGGGACAGCACAGAGTCTTGTGGGTCGCCGGTTTGTATAGGATAATTCTTAGTTTTTTGTTAAATGCCGGATATGGTAGGATCGATGGATGAGGTAGTTTCGGAGAAGGGGGAATGGATGGTTAAATACAGGGGCGTAGCGTCCATGGATGTGGGTGATATGTTACATACCCTGACAATATCAGTTATTTTTACTTTAAAATGATTGTAAATTGACCATTTGTTATTTTCATTTTGTATTACACAATATTTCTTTATATTTCAAACTTCGCGCCGTTGAAGATTCGATTCTTCGCGTGGATGAATGACTCACTCGGAAATGCAGCCTCACCTGCGCTGTGAATCAGATGCACAGGCAACCATTACATCCAGCGAGCCAATGAAATAAATCTTATGTTACGAAATTTCATGGTTTTCTTCGGTGTTTGTAAGAGAACAAGGTTAATTAATTAGCATTTATTTGTTTTATTATGTTATTTTAATGCATTTAGTAAATACATATTTGTAGCCAATTTAGGTTAGAGATTGTGGTGATTGAATGCACAAGAGTATGTGACCATACAATCCATATCCGTGCTGAGGAATGGCGAGTACAACGCGATCCAAGTGAGAGCCTATATAATTATGAAATCGTATTTTGCTGTGCACATAATTATGGAATTGTCTTGTGCCATGGACACATTAAAAACTAGAAATATTCAGACTAACATTCTCTGAAAAGAAAAATATAATTAAATCATTCTGTCAAAAACCTACTCTCAGTATCATTTCGAACATTACAGACTGTCAGCGACATTTTATTAATAAAACTTCTGATAATGAATCATGGATATGCGGATCTAAAAGTCTTAAAACATTATGTTACTGATCTTTTATGTTCTCAAAAGAAAAAAAGGGTGGGATTTCAATGTTTACGCAGATCTAAATAATAATTACAAGGCTATCAAGACACATAAGTACTCGTACACTCATATAGCATGTGAGAAACCGTTAAAAATATTCGTAAAATCTAAGAGGAAAAAATTTTATTAAATAGCCAGCACAGACTTTGTTGAGCAATACAACAGTGATATAAGGAAAAAACAGGGAAATTGTATCACACTTCATTCGAGTTATGTACTTTTTTGGGAGACAAGGGATGCAAGCATTTAGTGGCCATGATAATAGGGGATCATCAAATAAAAAAATTATAGAATATGAAAATGAAATATGGTTAAACTCTCAAGGATGATATGGAAAATTCCACCGTTTCATGCAACCACCAGAGATTCAGAACGATTAGTTTTCAAGTGTGAGCATGGTAATGTCTCGTCTACAAGTTAAAGATCATTGCTTTCAATTTTATAAATTACGCTCATTCCAATGGGTCCGAAATGAAATGGGGTAATTTTTAAAATAGGGAATAAGGAACATTTAAGAGTTTTAAATTATTTTCTTATTTCTCGAGTTACATACCCTAAGACAAAAATCAGGCTACGCCACTGGTTAAATACCGTACATTTGGGCGGAATTTCATTAAAAGTATGTCTCAGTGTCGAAGCCTTGAGTAAAGTCGAGAAATGCAGCAGATATTTTTCTGCCTTGTAAGAGGGAGGCTACAATAAATATCACAATATGAAGTGTATGAAAGTCTTTCTATTAGTGTCTTATCTCACAGATCCAGAAGAAACTCAGGATGTTTCTTTTTAATATCGTTTATATTGTGCAACGGATCAGAGGAATTCATTCATGTTTAGTACTCCTGAGTCACGGGAAAATAAATTAGTTCATTGGACTTGGAAAGCAAATTGCAACCAGTTCTGTAAGAGCCAGCACCTATTATTATATATACGTGCCGTATTTCTATACAAATCAAATGGAGTCGTTTCTACTAGAGCGCAGCAGCGCGTGCAGATTCACTATTGCCATCTCACGGGACTCTGGGAAACTAAAACCGATGCGTTGGCCCAAGCAAGAATCAAGCGAAGCGAACGGAGCAAATGGCGTCGTATTGGGTGACGGTCGCTTTGCGGATTTGTGAAAATCATGAATGAATTCCTTTTTAGCAATGTGCAAGTGTGTTTTTACTTAGTGAATTCTTTAATGTAAGTATTTTTTATTATATTTTGATACTAAAATGTCGATATGTTGCTTTAATATTCTGCAAACCTGTGTCAAATTCGCGTGCATGTCAAACGTTTGTAAACAAACTACACCTACTTGACGGGCGAAAAAGAGATTTCGTAATTACGGTCTTTTACAAAACTTCCTATTGTCTGTTATGTAGCGCCTGTCATTTCTTAAGAAATATTGTATTTTCTGACATTGTTACGGCTGCACGAAAACTGCTTAATTAATTAATTCATTTGCTTTGACATTATGGGATGTACAGCTTAAGTTCCTTTATGAAATAATAAATCCTAGTAAAATGCTGATTGAAACTTTGTTGTATATCAATTTAAAGTGTGCTTCTTTTTCAGGCTAGTGCATTTTTATGATTATATTTGTAGAATTGTGGATAAAACCGCCACAAAATGAATGACATTAAACCAGAACCTGCTAGTACCTCTTCGTGGGATTCAGTAGCCCAAGTCCCTCCCATTCCTCACAGTCATCATCATGAAACTGTACCTGTTCTTGTTCCTACTCCCATTAAGATGGATGGTACAATTGCACATCCACCCCCAGGTCCACAAATGCCCCAAACACCTCATGTGAGTTTAATTTTTTTCTCTTTTAATTAACTTATTTGTGAATGTCTTAATGCCTTTTGTTAACTTCAAAAGACCAAGAAAAATGAGTCTTGAGTTTTTTCTTCTTATTTTTGTATTTTGTTTTAAGGGTGTGCCAGCTGGGGGATTTTTAGAACATGATTTGCCTCCTGAATTATTACAACAAGGGTGGCGGAAGTTTTGGAGCAAGAGAGAACATCGGCCTTACTTCTGGAATAAGCTTACTGGGGAATCATTGTGGGAAATGCCACTTTTGAAGCCACAGGTATTATATTTAAAGTTATTTTGAATTGATCCAGATGTTTGTGTTTTGATTTGATTTTAATATCATGTAAATATTTTTTGCCATTGTATATTCCTGATTATTTTATTGTTTATGTAAATACATATAAAATATTTATTTTTCCACTAAGGTGTTTGGCAATAGATATTATTTCCAAGTAGTGTATCAGCAGCATGATCAGTAAACTTACCTGGATTTTAGAGAAGTTATGAAATTATAGATGATAATATAACATTTGTTTTATTATATTATTGTTTTCTTCTTCCTCTTAATATTATTATTATTATTATTATTAGTAGTAATATTTTGTAAATTTTATTTGAAATTTATTTTATTTTTTTAAAATATAGTTTAACAATTTCTAACTAAAATTACAAAGAATAAAAACATGTATAGAGTATTTGTGAGTTATAAAATTACTTATGATATACATTTACAGACGTAATCATTGTGAATGCTTCATGTGTATTCCAACTAAAAGAGTTCCCTTGAACTGACTAACATGGCGTTAAAATGTGTGGTTCATGTACCTTTTCCTCTCTGTGCTCCTTGTATAAATGTGTCCTCAATGTCCCAAGCACACCATTGTTTTATAGGTCTAGAATGCGTTTAAGGGATTTAGTAGGATTTCACAGCAAAGGAGCCTCAGTTTGTCTGTTCATCTTTATGATCTGACTGAAATACTGGCTAATTGTAGCTCAGCACCATCATTGCTACTGTTTGCAGTGACTCTCTCTCCAGGAGGTCCTAGATTCAATTCCTAACAGTGGCAGATTTTTGATACTAGCTAACTGAAATTCAAGCGTCCAGCTGCTTTGATTAGTAGTTTTTTGTAGTTCCTCTGATCAGTACCAAGCAAACGCAGCAGTACCCTAACAAACAGGCCATGGACTGTGTACAATTTTTCTGTCCTCCTCTTGCCCTAGCCTCTGGTTACACATTTAAACTTATATGCACTGCACTACACTTACATGCACATGCTGTGAGAGAAGTTTGGAGCTTTAAGCTTATGTGGAGGGGGATTCCACCTGCATGTCAATGTGTTGGACAGTGCCGGATCTCACCATTAAGCAAAGGGAGGAACATTGCCGCCACCTGGAATTTTGAAGTTGATGGACCCAGAAACATCTATCAATACGTCAGTCAATTATTGACTGGAATTCAAAGTGTTGAATGTTCCTTCCTAAACCACACATTACAAATAAAGTTTTTTATATGAAATGAAATATTCTTAATTTAATTTACAATGCTATCATCTCTTACAGTTTGACAGACTAACCGACCCGTTAGGCATATGCAATCCAGCTCCTGTTGCCAATGGTCCTCCAGGAGCTGTGCCTGTGAAGAGAAGAGCTTCGGAAGAAGGTGTGGGAAGTCCTGTCACCAAGAAGTTTGTGTTAGCGTAAGTCTTTTTCTTAATGTTGCATGCCATGGTATCTCCATGAATACATGAACTGGTTGTTAATTGAACTGTTAACTGGTTGTTACATTAACTGGCTGTTAACATTAACTGGTTGTTACATGAACTGTTTTGTTAATTATTTCCTTGATGAAGAATACACATATGCAATATAAACTGCGTATTAAGCACAAGACATACATGTATAAATATATTTGATGACTTACACTATTGAAAATATGCAAAAAATTGGAATGGGGAAAAAATGATGCACCTGCAACAAAAAATATGATACAGAAATCATATTAATCGCTAACTTGTGAGCAAAATCCTTTAAATCAAGAATTTATTGTCGAAAAAACATTTCTTACTTTCTAGGGAAATTAATGGGGGATGCTCCCACTGTACATTTCAGATAGAAAAAAATTCAATAAAAATGTAATTTCCACAAAATTTCCAAAAATTCAGATGAAAAAATTAAATAACTCAAAATATGAAAATCTTGACTCAACGTGTGACACTTGACCAAAAATTTAAAGTATGGTTAAGTTAAAATCAATCTATGGGTTGTGATCATGATCAACATCTCATTCCGCAGCTGGCAACAGGTGTTCTGCTTGATTGTGTTTTGCACTTGGAATACTCTTTGTTTCCTGGGAAGTTATGTCCTTTCAATGTATGTTATTGTAATGCTTATGAGAATTTTCTGAGGAAGAGAAAAAAATACATGTAATCTACAGATATGCAAAAATATGCATTTGTGGTGATATATATGTAGATATATGGAAAATGGAAATCACTTGAATTTATCCTAATGCCTTAAAATATGTAAATTGTTGGAAAGAGATGCTTTGGTCAACAGAAAAAAAATGTAAATATTTATAAATCCCAGTCCTAAACAACACAATGTAGCCAAGAATGAAAGAAAATGGGGAATTTGTACTAAGTTCATGTTCACAATTTGAAACTCCGTGATCTGAATTCTCCTCCTTTGTTTATAAGAACAATTCTGCTAACTTTTCAACTTGTGGCCACAATGTTTCTTGATGTAGAACTAAACATACAAGTTAAATATCTGCTTATTACCTTGAACACACTGCCTTTAGGATATCTTACTTTGACATGTTTGAAAATTTTTGCATTCACTGCAAAATTTCAAATCATAATACAATTAAAATAAGTTTGGCAAAAGTTGAGTTCATATTCATATCAATAACTGCCACTAAAGGGTGGAAATTTTAAATGGATAGATACATTGATTGTTCTTGAAATCTTGGAAATTATTTGAGATGTTCAGGTGTAAATAATGATATCTGACATTTTGACAAAATTGAAATTATTAGTCTTAATGAAAAAGACTTTATTGACTTCTATAGTATACACTACATTTGTGCCTGACAATGTCTAAGAATGGTGAGAGATTTGTAGTGCATTGTCTTCAACTGAGCCTTAATGACATCAGAATTATTAGATTTTAGTAAAGCATTAACTTAATGACAGGCCTACATTTTTGTGTATTTTCATTTAATACACTGCTTTTCTCAATGAATAATTGCTGTAGATTTGAGAGCAAAATTACAATTTTGATCACATTTTGAGCATGGTAGAATCTATAAGATCTTGTTAATATGCAAGACATCAGAGTAATGCACTCTAATCCAACACTTTCTTCTTGTAATTTGGAGACATTACAGAAAGTAAAAGAATATGCTTTCTTAAAAAAATAATCTTTACTGGAGTACCTTCCTAATGATTTTGGATATAATAATGAATACCTTTTTTCGTTAAATAGAATTCAACCATGCATCTGCATTGGGAAATGTGTTCCTTTTCATCAGTAAGGTTTCAATGCTTCTTCTGAAATAGTAACCAAGGCCATGAACAAATGTATTTAAATATAATGGCTGCCTGATAATGAAACTAAATACTGAAATGATCTTAAATATACTAAACTGCTCAAGGAGTTTTGCAGCTCAATAATATCAGATCTTTCCCGACACTGTCCTTGTCAGATCAATCAGTTTGGGCCCAAATCACAAAGTTCCAAGACTGCATATATTCTTACACATTTTCAGATGACATACTGTTTGTCAATGAGAAAACATTAGAGACCCAAGAGCAACATTTTTTGGCCACTTTTTGAACATGACCTGACTGAGCGGTTATGTATAATGTCAAAAGGAAAAATAACTCTGTATTCCGAATGCTTTCAAGGACAAACAACAAACGGGATTGATAATTCATATGTAGGTTATGGTGTGTACCTCTCGTGATTAGTAAATACACAGTACCATATTGCGTTTCCCTGCAAAAGTCGGAAAGTCAGTTAGCGATTCAATACTTATAAACCCGTCATTTGGTGTACTAGACATACCGTTAATTTTTCTTGAGAAATTTAGAATATTACATTAGATTGAAATTTAGAATATTACTAGATGAACCCTTGTGATTACCTTGCATGCTGCTGTAGAAAAGTAAAACAATTATGCACAGTATGGAAAATCGATGACTTCATTGTTTCAAGTCGTTCAATACTTACTCTACACTACTAATGAAATGAGGGAGGTTTAAAATTCTGGAACATTACAATTACTATTCACTTTGAACATAGAGTAAACACGTTTCTGAAAGTGTTATTGAAGTGTTTTATATTTATCAGTATTTAAACATATTTGAGGCAGTGGACTTTAGCAAGAATTGTGCTATCCACCGTAACTTAAAAACATAATGCATCACACAGTTGTAAACTGTGAACAGTTTTTGTCAAGGGACAGGTGTGACAATCAATTGCTAGGCATCACATTTTTATATACTAATCTTTGCCTTTAAAAGCACACAATCTTCGAACTCAGTAACATATCTAATTTTCCTTTGCTAACTAAACTTCTCAAAATGTGGGTCACTTTTGACAGATCAATTGCAACACACACAGCGAAATGGCCAAGCCCAATTACATTCCAACTACACAATGTAGTTGGTCTCAAATATGACAACTTGACAAATGATGCTATGTTAGGGTTTGTTCGATTAATTTAAAGAAATTATTAAAATTTAGTGTTTAAACTACAAAATGTGTTAATAAGGGCTAGTGATAGCCCATCTGTGGCCCACTACCATTCTTTTACAGCAAAAATCATGCAATTTGGTTGAGTAGAAAGCTCAGATTTATTTCTAAATGAAAACCCTTAAATGTGATTTTTGTAACTCTGCCCCTGACAAGAATCAGCTATTTTGCTGCCATCCAATCGGGAGCTTTTATGTTGCTAAATTGACATCACTATGGTGATGTTCAAGCTCCCGATTGGATGAAACGTCAATAGCTGATTCCTGTCGGGCAGAATTACAAAAATCGCAGTATAGTGTTTTAAATATCAGATGTTTGTGGCATTTTGGAACCCTTTTTTGTTTTTTTATTTTCACTGCTTCTATGTTTTCAGAGGGCCTTGGGATTTGGAAATTGCCACAAATGTGGTAATTTATGAAAGACCTCCAACAATACTTCCACATCCACATCCAGATGTTGAGGTTCTAAGATGCAGTCTTGCTGCCAAACTCCGTCAGTGCTATCAAGAACTTTGCCACTCTAGAGAAGGTATTTTTTATTTGTTAATTAACCACATTGTGTCATATACTAAAATATATTCAGAAAAATAGCATTTACTGTTGCATACATTTGCAGTACATTGGGCTTGTATTTATTTACTTTTCAATAATTTGATATGATTAATAATTTTCCAGCTATTGATGCTCCAAAGGATTCTTTCAATAGATGGTTGATGGAGAGAAAAGTCATTGATACTGGTAGTGATCCTTTACTTCCGAGTACATGTATTCCTGAAATTTCAATGTGTATGTACAGAGAGATAATGAATGACATACCTATCAAGTTAGTGAGGCCAAAGTTTACAGGTGATGCCAGGAAACAGCTTTCTAGATATGCTGAAGCGGCCAAGAAAATGATAGAATCGAGGTAAATTGATTTATAGTGCTCTCTTCTTGTGATATTTCAAATTCAAGTGAACATAAAAATTCAGATAAACTTTCAAAATTTTTTCATATTTGTATATATTATGTTTTCTACAATATTTTGATTTATAGAAACTAACTTATCTATAGAGGTAAGGAGCATATAGCTGGACATGTGGTTTGTTCAAACAAACAAAATATTACCATTTTTTTCTAAGAATTTGGTATTATGCTTTTTGCCCATAGATGTTCATTATTTTTCCTTCATCGTAATTAGAAATCATCCTTACAGCATAGTCATTCCTACTCTAGTAAAAGTCTTTACCTTCCACACTTGCCTACTAGATATCTTTTATAGACTAGATAAGGGATACCATCCTCACCCCCACCCCCAATCCCGGTCCTAACCTCCATTCTAACCCCATCATTCATTAGATATATTAATAACTAATGTGTTTAAAAATTATTAAACAATTTTAAATATTGATTTAGGGCAACTTGGCAGTGCTGAGAGTAAAGATAACTGTTCATTGGTCAAAAATGTGATTATATTCATAGTGACTTTTGTGCCTATATGTATTGTCTAATTGCATTGGATAAGTAAAGTGCAAATTTTTGTAAACTATTGATTGTGTGGATTAACGTGTTTAAAAAAGCCCAGTGAAAGGAAAATAAATGTATTACACTAAATCTTGGGTTCATCCAGGGAGGCATGCTTGAATGATTTTCAAGATTAAATAAATTCTCCTTGCAAAAGTTACTAAATGTGAACACAGGAATATATACACGCATATAAACATGAACACTTCTATATATTTTTTGTTCTCCCCGAAAACTTCAATGTTTACTTTCTGAGTTAATCTTCCTGTTCAGTCATGTGACTGGTTGTTGTGACACTCATTCATGCCAAACTCTAATGGGGTTAAGTGGGTTCTGTGAATAACATGTAGAAGTAATTCACATTCATTTCACAATGATTGGGTAACACGTGTTGGGGCTGTGGTATCCCCTATTATTTTTGTCATTCCAGAAACTGGAAAATGTTAACATGAAATATATTTCAATGTGTATATATAGCTAGAATGCAAGAAAAGTACTCTTCGAAACTTCCTATTTAAGAAATATTAATTACAAGCATAACTTTTATTAAAATATAATCAATTGCAAGTTTAGTTAAAAGTGTCATGAAAATAAACAATGCAGACTCTTTAAAATTCTAAATTTCAAGAAGCACAAGAATACATTCCACAAAAAGTAATGCTATCTTCAGTGAATCTCAGCCGTTTTACTACCTATGAAAAAAAATTGTCTGTTGGCCTGTACAAAGCATGCCCACTCTCCAACATTGTAATGATCAATAATTTGATTACTGCTGTTTGTTTTATGTTAAAGCTACTTATGTTTGAGTTATGTTAATTTCACATTTTTCATTTTTGAAAATGTTGAGTATTAGTTTGAAAGACTGACTGAAATTCAGGTATTATACATACTTTTTCTTGAAATCTTCAATATTTGGACTTTTAATTATTAGAATGAAACCTTGCCAAATTCAAATTAAATACCAGTAATATTAAAACATTTTATTGTGTTATTGGTACCTGGACTAAGGGTTTTCAGTTAGGTAAGCACCTTTCACCTTAAGGGATTTATCCTTATGGACACAGGTTCAGGGCCGTCTTTGGGTTTGAAAGTACCTGAGACACTCAGAGATTTCGGGGCCCCTAATTCTTAGTTCAACAAATTACGTTCTGGCGATCATAAGTTTTTAAAAATTGAATATTACACACTTAATAAACATTTTGATTCCTCTTTTTAAGGTAAGGAAAGATTTGTAAAAAAACTAGATAAACGGAATTAAATAGTATCTTTAATCTCTGTATTTTCTATAGTAATATTTTACTAATAACTCTAACAATAGTAACATAATAAAACATGATTAAATAACAACACAAGCAATATTTACATAATAAGAGCTAAGTAAAAAACAAACTAAGCATTTGTCAATGATACTTTACGTAGTTTCGCACGCTAGTTCAGTTTTGTTATATATTTTTTATTATCTGTGGGGGCCCTGAGGCACGAGCCTCGTCTGCCTGTGCCTAAAGATGGCCCTGCACAGGTTCCCACTAAACTCAGGGGCAAATGAAGCATGAAACAGATATTGAACCAAATCTCCTTGCCCAGAATTGTCCATGTGTGGTGAAGAACCACATTCTGCCTGAGGTAGTCATGCCTCAAGAAAACACAGCACATCTAGAGGATCAAACCTTGAAAATGAACCTGTGTCCATGATGTGAACAACTGCCAATGCATCCAAATTATGTGACTGAGGGCAAGAAGTTACAAATTCATGGTCTTCAGAATTTGGCAAATTCTGATTGACATCTGCCCTTCCTGTGGCAAGTGGGGCTCTGCTGGAGGTGACCAAACTATCTCATTGGAAAAGAAAGGAAGAAGAAAACACAATCACAAGAGCTTGCATGTACAAGATCAACTTCAAACAAGTACAGAAAAGTTATTGTAGAAAGCATGGAGGTAATGTTATTACTGAAAATAAAGAACTGAGGAATACACTAAATGATCTTCAGGCAGAAGTAAATTCCTTAACAATTAAAGAAACACAAACAATACAGAAAGTGAACTACAAAAGTTCCATAAAAATGTTATCTAGGGAAAGATGCAGCCCAGAGAATTCAGACAATGAAGAAAAAAACGAGTAGCCAAGGAAACTGACTGGCTATCACCAAAATGCACAAAAAGGAAGGCTGAATAAGAAAATATGAATAGTGAAACTGAAGAATTAAACTTGTTACTCTAAAAGAATTAGTCTATGAAATAGACAAATATTACTACCAAAAAGGCTCTGAAAGGCCATGTTTTAATCGTACTGCAGGTAAATTTTTGAAATGGTTATCAAATAAAAGGATAGTTATGTGACTGTAAGTAATTAATGCAGTCTTTAGACCAAAATACATTCATATTGTATGGAAAGTTGTTGAAGGTATCATGATCCCCTAAACAGGTAATCCAATTAATGAGGCTAGATCTTGCAGACTAATATCCTTGCTACCCAACATGTCAAAACTTTTCAAGAAGTTTTTGCCAAAAACGCTAAGGCCTTAAATAAAAAGGAAAAAAAAAAAAAAATTGTTTCCCAACCATCGTTACCATCGCTTTTCTATTAGACGAGAAATTGTAAGGTCAAACTGAATGAATGAAAATCTGTTGTCTTTTCTTCTTGATTCAGAGAATCGTAAGCTTCTCTCCTCACATGTTTAATGTGAGTATCTTTTTCAAAATACTTAGGTATGTCATTAGATGTTAAGCTGCAGGAGAAGGTATGTGTTAAAAAGAAAAATAACGAACTAAATCTCAAATATAGACAATTGTATTGGCTACTGGATTGAACTTCTCATCTGTCAATACAAAACAAAATATTAATTTAAAACTAAATCCTAAAAATAGTTTGGTTCTATGGAATACACCTCTGGGGTTGTGCCAGAAAAAGTAGTATACCATGACCTTTCAAATTAAAGTCTTGCAAAGCATGGTAAATATGCCATAATACTTCAGAAATAGTGACCTACATCATGATCTTTGGATCTCGTATGTCTCAACTGAAATCAGAAAATACACTATACAAATTGGAAATGAGACTGCAGGAACTTGTCAATGTAGAAGCCATTTAACTACTGGATAACCAAAAACAGTAAAGAAGGCTGAAAAGAACTAAGCCATTTGAACCAGCATGGCCTCATAACATTTTTTCCCAATTAAAACACACAGGACTGTTTAAATACCTATGTAAATTTTATTAACCTAGATTTAAGACTCACTACATGTAAATTTAAGGTTAGTCATTTATTTCCAGTTTCAATATGTGATGCTTTTTAAAAATAAAAAGCTCTCAGAAGTCCTCCCTGGATAGTTTTATTATTAACTATCATCATCACTGATGCCATATCTAATAAAATGACATTGGCCTATCAGAATGATTGCATGAGTTATCTGATATATGTATAAGATGATATGTGATCAACACATCAACTCAGTTGTCAGCATTTATTTGAGAAAATCAGCTCTTTTGTCCCATATTATCCTGCAAATGTACACGAATAATAAATGCTTTAAGGAAGATGGCCTAGGATTCTCCTTTACTGCTTCTCTTTAGAATTTTTTTCTTCTTCTTTCGTGTTCTGCTTTATTTAAAGACCAGGCATGATTAGATTACAGAATAATGTGTTTATACTATTATTACTGTATTTTTACTGTCTTTAGTCTTTATCTGATCTTGTGAGATAACAAATGATAATTGTATGTATGACAGGAATGCCTCTCCGGAGAGTCGGAAGGTTGTGAAGTGGAATGTGGAAGAGACTTTCCAATGGCTAAGAAGAACAGTGGGAGCTACTTATGATGACTTTCAGGAGAGATTGTCTCATTTGAAGGTACTTTGGTGCCTTTAATTTGCACCCTTTCTCTTCCTTTGTTTTGAGTAATGCCTTTGACCAAAAGGGGTAAATTACAATTTCTAGCGGCAGTGCCAACCACATCTAACAGACACAGTGAAAGCCTCTGTGGAAGGTATATGTCTGAAGATCTATCACCTTTCTGCTGATTATGCAAAGAAAGTGAAAGAGAAAAATAGTGAAATTCTTAAAGAACATGGCATTACAGGTATGGTATTTAGTTTGAGAACAATTTACAAATGTTGAAAGTGTGCTAATGTTTCATTTAAACTGCAATAAATACCATATTTGCTCATGTGTAAGCTGCACTTTTTTTTCCCCCCAAAAAGTAACTCATGAAATGGGGGTACGGCTTATACACGAGATTTTTCTTAAAAGCAAATCATTGGTTGAAAAACAAAATTTTATACCTAAAATGAACATTTATCACAAATGCTCACAGTATTCAAGTTTATATTAAATTTAATCTTCATTGCTCCCGGACTCACGTCCCCCGGATTCATTGTAACTTTCACAATCGCTGGCATCCATAACACATCTTCCTCATTCCCATCCATCTTCTTAGAAATGCGCGCACACTTTAAAACTTTTTGACGCTTTGGAAGCCAAGTGGTATCACATAGTCATGTTACCTCAGTTGTTCTCAGTGATGGAAGAATAACAGTGTTGTGCTCTGATGGATGTGCAGAAACAGCCAATCGAATTTGGCATAGCATTCCGCTCTCCAATTTCACATTAAGGATTTACCTATTCTTTTTAAAATAAGTACATATTTTTATTATAAAATTTACTGAGTAACATCAAATTATTAGGTGCGGCTTATACACACGATTTTTTTATTTATTTATTTTCCAAATTATTGTGACAAAGATTGTTAGTGTGGCTTATACATGGACACAGGTTATGCACGAGCAAATACAGTAAGATAAGTTCTTTGAAAAAAATAATAAAAAAAGGTTACTCTCTCTTTGATTGTAAAATTTCAGCAAGAAGCAGAAATTATTAGTAGTTGTGCTTTAGCATGAACTCTCAAATACATTCATCAATTTGCATTAATTTGTTCATGTCATTTGTGTCCTTTGCTATTACTTAGAGCTAACTGTACCACATCAAATGCCAAATCTACGGAAAGTCTGGTGCTATCCTGTGCAGTATGCGATTCCTTGTCCTCGATTGCCACAAGTAGATTATCTACCTGATAGAGACCAAACATTACTGCGTTATCATGGAGAGACAATGCACATCAATACATCATATCTTCAGAAATTGGTAATTATTTAATTTAAAATTTATATTTAAGCTTTGAACTTTCGGAAATCTTCAACATTTCGTGATTTTGGTGAAAATCAGATGTTTGAAAGTAAATGTTTTTGTCTTTTTTCTAGGACCAACTATATCGATATAGTTGTTTTGATGACAAGAAATTCGAATTGTTTCTCCCACGCGTGTGGTGCCTTCTGAAGCGCTATTCCACATTTTTTGGCTCAGGTCCATCTGAAGGTCAAGGAACACAGGGAGCTCTCCCTGTCACTGTTTTTGAATGCCTGAACCGTATGTTTGGAGTGACATTTGAATGCTTTGCATCTCCCTTGAATTGTTACTTCAGGCAGTATTGTTCTGCGTTTGCAGACGTGGATTCTTATTTTGGATCCAGAGGGTATGTTAATATCATATTTGCTGCAGTCAGGAAGTGTTATGTTAGAGTGCTACACTGCTATCAATGTAGAAATTTCTGTCAGCTTGACAAACTTAATGAGCTCTTAAGAGTCTTATGCTTTATCCTTAGATTAAGCTAATATAATGAGTTTTGACTGGTTTCAGACTTAGGAAGAACCAGTACATTGTGGCATGCATTATAATAAAGGCTTCTTTATTTGGTATTATAAAAAGTATGATCAACAATTGTGGTATTGCCTAATCATGTTGCTGTTTTATGAAGAATTTTGAATTGTGTGTTTTGGTTTTGATTCAACATACAGAAATGTGCAGCTGAAGTATGTTAAATGTTATTCTGATAGAGTCTTCAAAATTTAATTAACTATTCTTATTTTACTACATTTATAGTTGAAACTAAGAATTTTGGCAAGTGATCAAACTTTTCAATATAGATTCTTAAAATCATTTAATTGTAATTGAAAACTCATAAGTGAAGGTAACATTCAAAATAATTTCATTGGAAATAAAATTGATATTCAGAAACAACCTTTTTATCTGTTGTAAAAAATGGATTCTGTATTCTTTGCTGTTAAGGAAGTACTATTTCCGAAATGCAAAGTAATGTAATACAAAATTCTAAAATGTTTTACAGAGACCTGTGCAATCTGTAAGTCTAAAATTCTAAATTATCTTTGAATTTAAACAATAGATGTGAATGCTGCATTTATACTGAAACAAGTGAAGCAATTAGTCATGATTCTTTAAAAGGATTGCTGCAAAATAAAAACAAAGAAAGAGATTTACAGAATCCTGTACATATAATTGAGGCGGTCAACGTTAAAAGGGCACACATGCAAAAATGCTGTTTTGAGAAAAACTGTGTTGAAACTTTTGTTGTGTTTATAAAGTTTCTGCCTTTTGATAATGAGGTAATAACTGAAATATAAAAAGTAGCTATTCAAAGACACCATATACACATTCAAATGAAAGGTACAACTCTTTACTTATTTGAAAACCATAATTTTTATGTACATGGTTTGTGCTCTTTTTATGAAGAATAAATTTAAGGTAATAAAAACATCAAATATATTGAATAAAATCTTAATACAAAGTGTGAGTAATAGCATTTTAGAAACATTTTATGCCCATTTATCAATCCGCACAACAAACGTAATTTGGGTTTGCAACAAAGAAAATTTGCTTGACATCAATAAGGAGGGGAAAATGAAAGAAAGTCTTTTTTTAAATCTTGTTTTAAGAACTTAACATATTTTCAATAAAGTTAACAGCCCTTCCACTAAAAATCGGTATAAATTTTCTTATGCTTACATCTGGATGAGAAGGTTTTGTAGCAGTATACAACTTCAAATCCATGAAGTGAGTGCGAGGACACAGAACAGCACCATTCACGAGGTATTTTATGAGCACATAATTCATTATCCTCAATGGAGTTTTACTTTCAAAACTCAGCTTCCCCTAGGGAAATGATATCAAAAATGTATCCCACTCTTGAAGCAAAATCCATATCCAATACAATATGAAATAGAGCTTTTTGATATAGGACCATCACCAACTCCTACATCATTTATGTCGCTATTATCACTAATTTTCTATTAATAATAATAATAATAATAATAATAATAATAATAACAATACAACAATAATAAAAATAGTAACATACTCTGCTCAGCTGCTTTCAAACTTGGGTACCAACCTCAGCTTTCACGATACACAAATGAAACTTCAACCACCTGTACTAAAGAACATGATGAACATGAATAGCCATTGTGCGTAAAAGGGGCCCATAGGCGTATTATGTCGACTGCCTCAATTGTCACTTATGTACTTGCGATGGTCATGATTGTGGGGTGTTGAGAGTGACTTTAAAATCTCAGATTATAATGAAGTAGTGATGATACAGCAACACATACTTTTTGCATAATTTTTAACTGTAGCTATTATCTAAAATAGTTCAACAAAAATTGGGCCTGTGCCCATTTTACTTTCTCACTACCACTAACACAGTAGAGAAAAAAATCCTCTTAACACATGGTGTAGCCAGAATCCATGCTTTCTAGGCCCATGATACTGAAAAATCTATTGATGGCAAAATGTCTGTTTGTGGTCAACCTAGCAGCTAAACCATTCAGTCGATTTGCTTCAAAATTGATATTCCACAATCAATTTGGCTGCGTGGCCCCGTGAATTTAAAACCAATATTTTAATATTCGGGATTACTTTACATGAAACCCCTGGGACATTTTCAAAATAATGGCTCCAACGTTTTTGATTAAATTTTGTTGTTAGTTTAAAGGATGTTTAAGAGAATGGTGCGGGTCTCATGTTTGGTGAAAACCCTTATTTTTCGAAAATTGCAAAAGTTCAAAATTTTTTTGGAGTCTTCCTACTACTCAGATATTAACGATAAGAGGTATTTTTCCTTAATAAAATCTGTTCCTTAAAGATAGATTTTGAAATAAGGTCATGTACAATTTTTTGAAAATTTGAGTACTATGCAAACTACTTTCAGGATCTGCTGAGTCAATTATTTTCTTTGTGAGGATAATGTTGTAATCTGGGATGCTCATCTTTTTTCAGACCATTATTGGATTTCAAACCTGTTAGTGGATCGTTTGAAGCTAATCCACCGTTTTGTGAGGAACTAATGGAGGCTATGGTGAATCACTTTGAGAGACTTCTTGCTGATTCTCCAGAGCCTTTGTCATTTATTGTTTTTATTCCTGAGTGGCGTGATCCAGCTCCAAATGCTCTTTTGAAACTGGAAGCCAGTCATTTCAAGAGAAAGCAGGTAGTTGTACCTGCATATGAACATGAATATAGACATGGCTTTCAGCACTGCACTGCCAAGTGAGTTAGACAATTCATATTTTGCATGACTAGAAGTATTTTTTTCTCCATAACTAGTGTCAAATATTATCCTATTTTATTAGAATCCATTAGTTTGAGAAATTTTGAAAGTGTGAGGAAAGTATAGTATAATGTCACTAAATTGCAAAATTATGAGAGGAGTTGAAATTGTAAGAAAACTAACCTAACAAAATTCATATACAGTATACATTATATCTTTAGTCATGCAAGCACATCTTTTATTTCATCTTCATGTTAGGAGAATTACATTAAATAATACAGCAGAATAAATGGTTAACTGAAATCATTTGAATGCATTGAAGACTAACATTCCCAACAACATGTTTCAAATTCCAAACTTCAATAAATGAAAGTTTAACATGATGTGGAGATAAATTTGTTTTTTATATTGTAATATTTTCTGTTGCAGGAGCGATCTTAATATTAAATCTGCTCATGGAACTCTAGTGGTGTGGCTTCAAAATAATGCTGGATATCAAAGATGGGGACCTAACGAAGAAAGAGTGGAAGCATTGCTAGAGGCATTTAGACCTGGTCGTGAACGGGAAAGGGATCGACAAGAACTACTGTCTCCTCAGCGAAACAATTCAACTGATGCCACTCCACCCACACCTACTCCACAGACACCAGACAACAAGGGACCAGGTGTACCTCCCACCACACCAGACCGACCTTTGTGAAATCAATCATAGTTATGTAAGAATTATTGTGTTTCAGAATGTTATGTGAATGAGTGATAGTGAATTTTAAATGTACCCTATTATTTTAAAGATTGACAGTACAATTAATTATAGAACTGAACATTGATATTTCATATGTGAACATTGAAAAATTAAGTGTTGCAACCCGTTGATCAGTTTATACAACCTTTTTAGAATTTTTATTTATTATTGTTTATTAATTGATCAGTTTTCTCATAACAATTTTAATCGCTGTAAAACTGATTATTGATGCAGGATATGATTTTAAAGTATTGTTTTATTTCTTGTATATTTAGTTTTTCTTAACAAAAAATTCTTTCCATAATATGACAGAACAAAACTATTACGTAATTTTGCTGTGTAGTATATATGACTTGCGGTTGTTGCAACAGAGTTGTTCATTTTGCACTCGGTATGTATGATCTCCATTGTCTACGTTTAGAAATTATGTATAAGTTTTAATTAATCAGATGTGTTTTAGCTTTACTATGAAAATTTAAGCCGGCTCGATGTATCAAAATTACATTGCATTGAATGAACAACATTAATTAATTTAATGAACATTTTAAAAATACTATGTATATTTGTATATAGAAGTGAATATTGACTAATCAAGTGGTCCAGAAAAAGAAGGAAAAAATTACTTGTTTTATTATAGTTTCCTTGTATATACATACAATTTTAGTGTGAATTTCTACTAGAATTGGTAGACTATCTTAAGATCTTAAAATTTAGGGGAAAAACATTTTGAAATTCCATATGATTTTATGTTGGTATTTTTAAACAGGTATACGTGTCATTTCCTTTTCAAAAAATCTAGTACCTGACCTGTGAAGTGACCGAATGTATAAAGTGCATTTTTAATGTCAGGTTTCTGCTATGTCTTACAGAAGATATCTGACACTTTATCTTAACGGATTACTATGTTTTAAAAAAAAGTGCTTCAGTTTTGAACTTAGGAGCCATGACTTACTTAAGTACTAGTCTTTGTAGGGGAGTTTGTGAAATGCTTCATGTTATGTACTAATGTTCTTCACTGTGTATATATAGGAACAACTAATTTTTATACTGTATTTTATTGTACATAAAATGAAAGATCTTTCATTATAGAACATAAAGAAAGTTCTGCAGATTGCTGATTAAGCTTGCCATAGCAAAACTTTCAGATGCATTAATAATTGCTGGTAGAATTGTGTATAAAGTATTTTAAAAGGGGGAAAAAATTTTATTTATAAAAATACAGTTCAGATCCTGTAAAAAAATGAAAGAATGTGTTAGTTTAATGACAGAGTGTATATATGATATGAATAGTTGATTCTTGAGATCTGATTTATAGAATAGATGCAACTATATTTTTTGTTAAATTTTGCAGTAAAAGTTTCAAAGAACCCTGGCAGGTTAATTAAATTTTAAAAAGAAACATTATGTTGGTGTGATAAATATTAATAAGATAAGTTGCCAATGCAGTGTGAAAAAGAATATCTATCTCATTGGAACTTGTGGTGTAATATATACGACCAATGTTTTAAGTGTATTATGTCTTTCCTGCTGGTACAAACCATTAAAGACAGTATGTTTGAAGTTGTTTAATACTATGTAAGAACTTAATCACCTCATTCTTAGTATTTAGATCAGTCCTTGTTTAGGACAAAAGCATTGCTCCTTTATTCAGTGGAGCAGCTTCTGTTAGCAGGATACCACATTTGTGTATATCTATTGATACGCACTTAAGAAATGTCTGAAAAAACTGTTCTATGTGCTTTATAGGAAACTACTTTTTCAATGTGCTTTCTCTGTCATGAAAGCTTCATGTGTAACAATTATTTTATTGTTACTGAAACAAATATTTTTATCGTCTTAATGGCAGCTTAATGTCATGTTCATAATTGTCCTCATAATTTATCCATTTGTTGTATTGTTGATTTGGATAAAATTGTGATGATCAATATTCCTGTGTCTCTGAAGTATTAATGGTATAATTTTATTACTGACTTTATATCATGTTGCCTGTGTATTGCATGATTTCTTTGCAGTTTATTTGTACAGATATTTTCTATTAGTACATAAATTGTTCTTTCTGAAACTGGCCTGTAATCTTTGGTAAAAATTGTTAACTTTCTTAACAAGTTTATCTCTACTACGAGTGTTTTCTAATTCTGCAATGTCTGTTATGTACATTCATAATTAAGAAAATTCTAACGTTGCAGTTACTTATCTTTTGTAGCATTCCTAATAATAATAAATAAGTAACAGGTAGCTTGACATGATGCTATCTTGAATAACAAAGATATCATGTTGGAAAAGGTCTTATTGAGTAATGCAATGCACTTCTCAGTCTCGTTCATTAGAGATTGAATGTGCTGGCTACTGCTTTAATAAGTGCTTCAATAGTTTCTTAGCCTAAAACTTGCTCTTCTTTATTAATGTATGCAATGCTATGCACTTTTTAACTGCAACATTCACAGAGGCGTATTAATATTATAAACTTACATGCAGAACTTAGAATTCAATTACTAGCACAAAACTGAAAATTTTATAAATACTTAATATAAATTGTTTTCAGCATGTGGAAATAACTTTGCTGCTAACTATTGCTTTTTAAAACTTTACGTTTCTCATAGTTTTGTTTTCCTGTTGAGCCTTGCAGTAGAGAAAATGGTTTTCAATTTTTCCAAACTTGAACATATTTAAATAGTTCTGAATGAAAAATTATTGTAGACTGCTTTTGTATGCTGTACCATTATAAAAAACTGGTTTGTACTATGTAAATACAAGATTTTGTATTTTATTATAATAGGGAATTCAGATTGCTTTACGATTCAGTTGTTGGTATTTTCCTCTACAATGTTTTGACATATCTGTGACAAATAAAAACCAAGAGCATGTGTCAATAAATCAGTTGTAAATGATAAACGTGTTTTTTCTAACAACCTATATGGATGTGATGAAAAACAGGAGAATGCCGCGTAGAACTAAGTAACTTCGATCAAATTTTTCAGGAAAAAATTAAAAGTGTAAAATTAACAAGTATTCCATGAAGAGCAACCCTTCGAAACTACTTTTGAAATATTTCGTGGACTTACTGCAGGCTGGAATTTATTTTCCGCGCCTACAGTTTTTACACATTACAATTTATAATGACGCCAAAATTTCAAAATTAATAATAAATCTCTTTTGATATTTTTCGTCGTGATTTCAGAAGTAAGTAAAGGGCTTTCTTTTCGACCTTGTGTTCCGTAATTTCTCTCTGCCCTTTTTCAGGTAACTTTCAGCTATTTTCTCTTTGAACAGGAAGTTTCTGCGAGTCTCTGTCAGATGGTTAATTGAGTTTGAAATTCGTGTTAGTATTCGTTCCATTTCATTTTTTACTGTTCACATTAAATTGATTTCCATTAATTGAGAAACTACTGTGTGTATAATTTAGGTATTACTTATAATATCTATTGGTAAGTGTCTCATGTCTGACATTCCGAGATGAATTTAGTTTTGCGAAGAAGTATGTGGAGTTGATAGAATGCTAATCATTATTTGTTTTCGATAATTTCGTTGCCACTGTAATTCTTTATGTAAAACGCGTATACGTAGGAACTATATTTCAAGTTGACGCAATACGAAAATACTTCCCTTAGTGTGTAAACCTTACATCGTAAGAGTAGGTGGGTTAGGTACGGCCGCCATCAGTTGGATGTTTTCATCGACTCGGCAAGTACCAGTTGTTGTTTTGTAGGTGTTAACTTGTTAACGGTGGCAGCAACATTTTACTTTTTAGTGATTTCTTTTACGATGCAATTTATTTGTTGATCCGCAATTGTGTATAACCCGAGGGAAATTATTGTTGACGAATGACAGTAACATTTATTGAGAAATAGGATTAAAAGATACGTTCCTCTAGAATTACGTTTATATGTTAAAAAAATAGTTTTTGTAAATTTTGAAAAATGTCGCTGTGGTTGATACTACTTAATATTTGCAACTCCAACAATGTTTTTTTATTGTGGTGTTTCAGCTGATGGTCAACCATAATGGCTGGGCAGCAAATTTGTTTAAAATGGAATAGCTTCCAAGCAAATATAGTAACTAGTTTTGAGAATTTGTGGGAGGAAGAAGGTTTGGTGGATGTGACTTTGGCAAGTGATGGACAATGTCTCAGAGCTCACAAAGTAATACTATCAGCATGTAGTCCGTTTTTTAGGAAAGTTTTCCAGGTAATACTAATTACTTAGAAATAAATAAAGCTTTTCCGTTTTGTGATAGTTTTACCAATGTTTTTATTTGCAGACAAATCCTTGTCAGCATCCTGTCATCATCCTTCAAGATGTTCACTTCAGTGAGCTGGAATCTCTCTTATGTTTTGTGTATAAAGGTGAAGTCAATATTGAGCAGGAAAACCTTCCAGCTTTGCTGCGGGCTGCTGAAACACTGCAGATACGAGGTCTTTCTGGAGCTTCAGAACAAGTGAAAGAGAAGGTTATTTTACTATTACTCTCATTTATAACTACCATCTGCTGGTCAGTTTTTGTTTTTAAATTGTGTTGAATAATGCTAAATAATTAACAAGTTTTCTTGTGTCGTAGTAGTATTTAATCCCAACATGACTTCTTGTAACAGGTATGAAGTATGTTAGATTGCATTGGATGCATTTACATTATATTGTTTTTTCCCTTTTCTTTAAGAAATTGAAAATTGATTATACATTTGGATAATTTTGTCAATGGAAAAATTCTATTAAAGGCAACTGCTGGACCCTTGCTATATAGTCCTCTGCAAGTGGATGGTGTCTCACTGACATAATTGCCAATCCCAGCAGAGTAGGAAGTCTTAAATATTGAAATTAATGAAAGCAAATAATTTTATTATTCTCTGTCTGTGGTCATTGTGTTACACACTCCATTGCTCAGAACAAACACTCTTTTTAGTCAAATGAGTGATTATTTTGAGTGACATTAATTTCTTCCAAATACTGGGGGGTGTCTTATGTGTAACATGTAGAAATGATGCACATTTCTTTTGCAAACATTGCCCAAAATGTGCTGGGGCCATGGTACTCCCTATTATTTTTGTATTTTTGACAACTGGAGAATGTTTGCTTGTAACTTGTGTTTTTATTTAATTAGAATGCAAGAAATGTATACTCCAAACCTGTTTAAAGAAGTATTACATGAATTATTCAGTGTATTATGAATTTAATTGAAAGCTTGTTGAAAGTGAGTAGTGTGGGCTTTTTGAGGTGTTGTTAGGGATTGTTTGTTTACCTTCGGTGGGAATGGCCTTGTTTTGAATTTTTCTATCAATGAATTTATATTCCTTGTAAGCTTTTTGATGTGATGTGTATAAATTATTACAATATATAGTGATGATAGAGATAAACAAAGTCATTTTGGCAAGAAGAAACCCTGTCAACTACACATCATAAACTGATACTATTGATGCGTTACCAGCTGACACTTAGTTTATCTGACTGGTAGAAGAATACATTTTGCAGAGGAATGTGGTATTTGTTGATTTTCAACTTGTTTAGAACGTATCCAAATTTTGTGAATGAAGCATAATGGAACAATTCACATTATCAGTCCAGTCCATAGTCAGCAACTGAGAAGAAGATTGCCTGGAAAATAAATAACGGGGCTGCTGTGAAGCAGTTTATTTTTGTGTACTTTGACTTTTTGTGGTTATAGTGGTGAACCAGAATGCACTTCTAGTTATAAATTTGCTTCAGAAGAGTTGAAAAAATATACTTTTTTGAATTGTTCCTAGTATAAAATATGAATTTTATTTATTGGTGGAATGGACTAATTTCAACGAATTTATGAAAGCAGTGAAAATGGCGTTTGATGGAGGTGAAAGGGACTGTGCTGTTAAAAGTCAGCAGAGGGGAACTTTTTAATGTTTATAAATGACTTCAGTGAAGGTTTCTAGCAATTTGTATCCATGAGGTTTTGTTTCATTTTTAAAACACTAAAATGATGTGCCCAGAAACCATTGTAGGAACCATTTACCATTCTGGACTGCTGTAATGCAAGGACACGTGCAGGGTAATTTTTGCTGTAAATTTGTTCTAAAGCAAATCACTCTGTTGATGTTTTCTGGAACGTATTTTCTTTAAAATGAATGGGCTCCAAGCCCCTAGAGCTTTTCCAGCTCTGTGCTATTTCGATTATAGAGCGATTTTTCTAACCATACCCCTGACAGGTATCAGCCCTTGACGATTTCATCAAATCGGGAGCTTGAATGTCACCACAGTGATGTCAGTATGGTGAGGTTCAAGCTCCCGATTGGATAAAACCGCCAACAGCTGATACCTGCCAGGGGCATGGCCAGACCCTCCCTCTAAAATGGCGAAAAGCCCTCTGAAATAAACTAATAAAAAAATTGCAATAAAGTGCAATTTTTTCATGTTTTGTGTAAGTTGGAGATGCCTCCAAGGAAAGACAAGAAACTTTCAAGTTTATCTTACTTCTTGTGAATCATGCCCCCTTTAACAATGAACACTTACTCATATAATGGTGTCTTTCTTACCACAATTCCCCTCCAAACCAATGTACAACACCTTTCACTTGGCCAACCTCATAAGACCTATTCAGAGGAGATGTAAACCATGTTGCAATCAATCCATAGTTTTGAATCTACTTAATCATGTTCAAACACTCCTTTCAGCACCACACATAAAGAACCACATTTATTCTCACCATTGTAACACACATTTGGTTATCAAAAACACACAAATCACAAAACATCAGAAGAATGCAAAAAAAAGTAACTGTTCGACAGAAACTTGTCTAACTGCTTTGGCAGCTGCCATGGCACTTGAAAATAATGAAAATCAGTAGCAGAATTACAGCTATACAACTTTTATTTCAATGGATAGAATAGTAATTTGCTCTGACAAGGTACTAGGACATGAAAAAACAACGAACAAAATAATCTTTCACAAAGCATTACAGTTATTCAGTAGTTCAGTTTTTTAAAAATTTATTTAGATTGGCAATGCCTTGCTTATAATAATTGTGTATCATTTTGTGTACATTGCGTACTTCTGCCCACCAAAAGATTCCTCTCAAAACCCTCAAACTCATCTTTGTGACATCCTTTGTGGATTCCTCCTCACCTAAGTGGTGTGAATGCTGTTTGAAATGAAATCCTTCAGTTGTCCTATGTTCTTTATTCCAGCCGAAAAGACAACCCTCTCTCCTATTCCATATCTGGGAGTTTGAATCTTCACCAATAAACAGCTCTTGGTGCTGTACTGGACAAGCGGAGTATCTACAAAATGGTCTACATTTCACTCTCCTCACACACAGTTGCCCTGCATTTTTGTGCCAAATAACTTTTTCAGTAAAGTTCATTCTTCACCATGCATTTCGGTGTTTATGATAAGGCAAAACTGCTAGTGTCTCTTGCAATTAACATTAAACATCCTTGAGTCTGACCAGTGCTTGATTACCACCACATTTTATTGAATATACTTTTTGGAACACTCACCTCATGAATCTTTTAGATGGTAAATACGAAAGTCTTTCTTCTGTTTCAGGAAATTCTGCTAAGTCCAGTGAGATCTATCTTACTGTTTCATTGCATTTCATTAAGCAAACGTGTCAAAATTTTAGTAATGCTACCCATTGACCAAAGGATGTGTCAGAAAAAACACTGCCCTTGACCATTGTAGGTTTCCTCTCAAATCCTCCTAACTTCCTCTTTTGCCATCGATTTTTCCCTTTACCCTAAAACCCTCGCAACTGAATTCGAATGAACTGTCGGTTTAAGTGACTCTCTTGAAATTGACCACACACTTCCAATCACCTGTTACTTGTTTGAAGGTAGCAGTTATTTGTTAAGGTTTTTTACACTGTAACTGCAATTATCCTAATTGAATTTTGGAAAAAATCTAAAACAGAACACTCAAAATAGGAATACATTATAATATACATTATAATTGCTCCTGCGTTATAGGAAATTTATTTGCATCAGTAAACTAACTACAGATTTAATTTTTTGGGATTGCTAAGAAAATAGAAACTCATATCTCGGCTCAACTCCTACCACAACTAGCAAAAGGAGAGCTCAACAAAACATGTGGATAATGAAGCCATTTTTATGTCCAGAAGCAAAAGAAGTGGCCATCTTAGCATTTGCTTAACAGATCAGAGAAAGTGGTCAAAAACTTGATCGCATGGATATCATTGACTCAGAAGCTGAAGTACACCACTAGTTACAAGCATATTAAGTGTTTTTTTGTGGTTTTTCTAGACAAATGTAAACTAATGCATTATAGTATATCATTGTTAAAATGAACATTATTCTTTTTGATGGTCTGTGTAGTCTCTAATTGTGTAGAAACAGTTATGCAGAAAAAACAATTTTACTTTGAACCTAATTTGTGTGTTGATTTTAATTGTTTAATTGTTTCGTAAGTCATCTGGCAATGTGTTTTAAAGTAATTTGCATGTATTATAGATAGATTTCTTGTAGTGAGCTGTGGATACTGACACCTGATAAATTTCATTTCTCTATACAGTAATCCCTCAACATTCGCGAGAGTTAGGTTCCCAGAAAACCTCGCGAATGTTAAGTCTATCTTTTAATGAAGAAAGGTGGGTTAGGTTCTTGGATATCGAAAAACTGTTTAAAAAAGAAAGAAAAAAAATATCTGACAATCAATTACAGTACAACTGATTAAGTTATACTACAAACAGAATTCACAATTAACATTCAAAAATGAAGAAACAAAATAATGTTTGATACTTATTTCGAAGTTGAAAATGATTGGATAAAGGATTTGCTAATTTTTTTGTTTCATCACCTTTCTCGCTGTTCTAATATCCAAATATGAAAGAGTTCCCGCTTCTATTCTCTCTTAAATTTCAAAGTTATTTCCATGTTTGGATCACATTCGAATGCCAGTTCCACCAGAGCTTGTTGATTTTAGAATGCCATCAACAGTTTTGACATTGCAGTTACTGATGATTTCCCGAAGCTCCTCTACAATGAGCTCATTATAATGAGAGTTGCACAGATCCTGAATGACTGTTCTGTTCATTTGGCCAAAATCCTTAACTCCAATTTGGCGCAACTGAATTGAATTATTTTACAATTGCTTATTCTATAAATGTGAATTGACATTTCATCTGTGTGATTTTTGAAAAAAGTTATACTGCGAGCTCTGAGCTGCGAAAATGTACGACCAAAAGACTTGCTCGCAAATGGTGAAACCAGGAGCATTTCTCTAATCGCGAATGTTCGGAACTCGCGAATAGCGAATCTGTGAATGTCGAGGGATTACCGTGTACAGTAATTATAAATAACAATATTATATGAAAATACAATTCGTAAGTTTGTACCATTAAGTATGCCTGTTTTGACAAAAATTACAGATCCGTAAATAAATAGGCAAGGGAAACAGTAAGAGCGTAGGCTTCCGCGGCCGGAGTCAATATTAAGTTGGCTGTCCGGGTGACGCCGCGTCCATGGCAAAGGTGCCATGGACACCATGCATTGGCACCTTTGCCATGGACGCGGCGTCACCCGGACAGCCAACTTAATAAGGGAACAGTAAGATTCCAAGCTCTCAATGACAAGAGGCTTGCAAGAATCATATGGATGACGTTTTCTTATTATTAATACAATTTTTTCTGCAGTCTAAAGGTCTGGGTACTGCCTACAAGATGAGCTTCTCCAGAATTTTACACATTTCAGGCAGGAATGTACTTTTGTGAAATACTTGCAATGAGCTACATGAAGGCTGGCAGAATTTGAAGAACTTCTGAATGCATATCATAATGGATTTAATGTAGTATTTAATTCAGTTATATGGATATTCCATTTGAGACCAAGAAATTTTGTCACCCTAACATCGGCCAATTGCATATTGTTACTTTCGATGGTGAAATTCCCTGGCGATTTTCAATGGCTCCCATGCTCATTTGGCAAAGAATAGGAAATAATGTTCTTTTGTGCCAGTTTGGTATTTCTACTCTTTGTGGTCAATTTTTAAGGTAGGAGGATATCCAATGTAGGGTAATGCCGCCATTTCCATATGAAAGTAATTTTAAGAACAAAATGCTATGGTCAATGACATCAAAAGCTTTTGAAAGATCTAAAATATTTGAATAGGTGCTTCATTTTTATCCATTGATGAAGCAAAATCGTTAAGAAAAGAAAAAAATGTCATTGTCCTTTCCAGAATTTACTGTTTCTGGCAAGCTGTTTGTATAATTAATGGCTTGTGTCAATACAGAGGCAAGGCAAACTTTCAGCAAAATTGGAATATTAATTTTGGTGATGAGCGGGAGACTTCCTATGGTTTATCTTGCTACGGCTCCCAATATATAATTTTAATACAAATATGTGTATGTGTAATGAAAAATTTAATTTTCTTTTTATGTAAATCTTTCATGTGTGTAATTCTTTCAGTGTTTAGTTTCATGTACCTTATGTTTGATAAACATAATTTAATGAATTGATATTTTGTCAAGTCAACATTTTTTATAAATTGATTAGGAAATTTTAATTTAAATGAAGCTATTAAACCACTCAGGCGAAATTCTCTAATTTTTTCCATAAACATTCTCAGAATTTCAAGATTTAGAGCTCATAGTACACCATTATGTTTTGGTCTCCTTAGTTAGTTAATTTAGTTGGGTTTAGTTTGAAAGAAAAGTTACCATCTGCGACTACTTTTTAGCATTTCTTCAAAGTTGAAAATTTACAATAAAACCTTAATAAAAAAGATAAATCTGCAAATTTCATGAAACATATTTATTTTATTCTCTATCATTGGGAATACCGAACACGATCACAGAACATGATGTGACTCCTGCAACAGGTGAACATAATTTTTTTGATGTCCGTAAACCTACGCAAGCGCAGTAAAGAGACTTGCAGTATGCTGTCAGAAACAGTTGCCATGTCTTCTTGTATAATATATTAATAAATCACAATTGAAACAGTATTTGTTGAACATTTTACAGTCAACTGAGAATAATTTCCACAAGTTGTCTCGATTACTTAAACGAAAACACCCAACTAAAGAAGGATTATGAATTGCGAAAAAAGTATATGAACTTGTAAATCCATAAAAATTAAGTTACAAAGTATTGTATTTTTCATTTTGATATATCTGGAACATGAAGAAAAGAAAAGAAAAGAAAAGGGAAAAAAAAGGAAAAGAAGAAGAAAAAAGAAAGAAAAAAAGAAGAAAAAGAAGGGGAAAAGAAGAAGGAAAATTGTTGCTAAACAGTGAAATTCGTTGAAACAATGATGTTCATAGAATCACTTTTCTCGAATTGCCAGATCACGGTGCTGGCATCAAATATTGCGACCTGTTAAAATGCATCCGTGGTGACAGTTTCACGAAAACTTCCAACTAACTTATTTACGAAAGCTTCAACAGCAATGTTTCATACTTTCTTTCTTGTTTATCTGTCACAGATACTAATATTTGTATTATTATATACACAATTCAAGTATTTAGGAGTCACACTGGCAGCAGATGGTAGAGACAAACAGGATGTGAAAAATAAAAATATTAGAAGAAAAAAGCCACAAGACGGTTGAATCCTGTGCGGTGGAACTCGATTATTTCAACAAAGACAAAGAAATACATATATAGCTCCTTCATAGTGAATACAATACTCTATGGGCAAAAGTAAGAAGAAATATGAGAGACAGATGTCAAGCAACAGAAATTATGTTCAGGTGGAGATGTTGTAAACTTTATCTGTGAGACAAAATAAATAAAAAATAATAAGAAATAAAATGAAAGTGCAAACAACTGTGAACAAAACAATTCGAAATGAAACAACTATGGACATATGAGAAGGTTGAAATCAGATAGACTTCCATAAAAAGTTTGGGAATGGATACCCAATTGAAGAAGATACGAAGGAAGACCGAGAAGGACATGGAACATGGCAATAACTGAAGCCATGGAAGAAAGAAATGGAGGAAAAAGACGAATGGGATAAAGGGGCATGGAAATTGGAATGCGGACCATGGCCAAGGCTATAAAAAAATCCACTAAATAGATAGATCAAAACCAAATACCAGTTTCAAATCTGCAGGCTCTTGAGTTCTGGCGAAATCAAACCAGGAATATCAATTCTGGAGAAAAACATTTGGAATGTGTAGGGGCTAGCATTGACCACAGATGGAGGGACTGACAAACCAATGTTTTTCTTTTAATCAGTTTTCCAAAATCAAGGGTCCACTAAACATAGATTCTGGCAGCAACATTATTTTGCAGGGTACTGGAGTTGTGCGTGCATGTGTGCAAGTTTAAAAAAAAATTGTTTCTTTAATAATTTTTCAATAATAATTTTTCTTAGGACAATTTATTCCTCAGTGTTAGTTCTTTAAATCATTCCAGCTATACTTTTTTTAAAAATATTAGTGGTTTTTAGTAATTTTGATTTGAAATGTGCTAGTATCAGCGGAACATTATGAATAAATTATAGCCAAATATTGGCGACCTGACTTGCCTGCACCAAATTGAAACCATAGGTAGTAATGACTTCAAACAACGATGTCACCAAATATTTTAAAATGCAACATATTAAATTAGGAATTATATAATTTTTGCAATTGCTTATGTTGTGTAAGGCTTCTATGCAAACTCATACATTTCCCAAGAGCCACTTAACGTTACTGTGCATGAAAACAATTAAGAGTTCACAAACTAGAAGGATTTTTATTATCTATTGCATGGTGAAGAAATGGTTGTACTCTCTGGCTGTCAATGTAGCAATAAGCAGCTATGCCTTCTAAGGAGATAGAAGAAATTGTAATTTTTTGCAATTTTTGAAAATTCAAAAGTTTTAATGAAAATCAGATCTAAGCCAATTTTTAGTATAATTTGGTCTACTACAGCAAAATGTTAAGGAAAAAATTTGAAAGAATTTTTGAAAACATTTTTAAAATGTGAGGATTTTGTTAAATTTCCCCAAAATAAAAAGATTAATTTTCAATTCTTGGTGTTTCAAGCCAGACCAAAATCATCGGGAAAAATCCTAGTTATGGTTTAAGTGATAAGAGAAAGTTAAATTAACGAATGCTCTCAATTTTTTCAATTCTTGCCATATCATTGTTTTGAAGATCTCCTGCGCCAGTTTTGTGATGCCCTACATAATTTATGATCTAAGAACTTTATATTAATTTTATTCTAACTCATGAAGTTTATGAAATTGAGATATATTTGCAATGAAAAATGTATATTAAAACTTTCTTAAATACATTTTGTTGTTCCATTATGTGTGATGTTAAAAAAGATAATGAACTTTTAAAACCATTTTCTGAATATAAGGGCTTGTAGAAAACCATTTGTAAATTTTGTAAAACTATTGTACTCTATCTATTTGGCATTTTAAGCACATGTTGTAAGGAAGAATATGATATTGCTGTGGTGGCATGCACCCTTGTGTGTGGTGGTTCATAAAATAATAAGGTGATGGGAGTTGACAGATATTTCTTGCAGTGAAAGCCTGCTCTATACAGCCATTGCCTCCTTGAAATGTTGGGCTTTATTGGTGGAAACTTCTTGGTTGTTGTTCATCTCACTGGTATTGTTTTGTGAACCACCAACCTTGAGAACATCTTCCATTCTACCCCTGTGTTACTGTAACAATAAAAAGCAAAACGTTTGCTTGGATTTTTATTGTTAATGTAGACATTCATGTCAGCATAATGTTTGATGTAGACATTCAGGAGTTTTTAGACATTTCAGTAGTTTTGACATGTAAACATTTTTTCAGATGTAATGTTTTTGCATTAACGTAACATGCAATTTTATTTTTAATTGGCAGATGGGAGCTTCAAAGAAAGTCTTGCCACCAAATTCGCCAGAAGATTCTCCTGAAGAGTCCCCTCCAGTAAAGCGTCCTCGTAGCATCCAACCTTCACAATCACCTCCCCTCCCTACCACACCTTTGGCTCTCACTCCAACTTCCAGACCATCTCGCTCACGCCATCCATCCACCTCATCTGTGGAACCATGGGAACAACCACAACAACCAGGAGACCCAGAAATTCCTCCAAAAGTAGAACCCACTGACAGTGTTTCCCGCTCTCCTTCGCCATTGCACGATGCGCTGGAAGACAGTACTGATGGCTCTGTGGGTCCTCCTTGTGATTTGATGCAAGCTCAGCTGAAATTGCCAGCTTCTGACACAGGACAAATTAAAGGTGAGTTATTTTGCATCATACAGCATGTTTGATTTCATTCTTGTGTTTCTGTTTCGGTGGAGGCTTACTTAAAAAATGGTGTCTTTCAAATTATTTGCATTTGAGCTTTTCTTTGTTGTAGACATCTGATGTGCTCCATTCTGCTGATTTTTCAATGTCATTCCCCTTCTGCCTTTCTTAGTTTCAGAATGCATGACACAGAGAGTGGAATTATTTATCAAAATCAATTTTAATTTATTTATTTGTGTATGTGGGTATGTATATAAATACAATTAAAATACTATAAAGAATTAAAAATGTGCTTTCTTTTCTTTTTTGTTGACATTTTGTGAGCATATCTATTTCTGGAAATACTTTTTCCATGTTGCTTGCTTCTATTAGTTATTTTTCATATTTCTCTGCTATTTTTGTTTAAAATTTTAAATCATTCATTTCAAATCATTTGAAATTGTGCATCTGTTACTGTATTTTATGAGTGCTTCTTTATTGGTCAAAATTTTGGATTTCATATTTATTTTGTATGTTGAAGTTGTATTTGAATTATTTTCACTGTCCTTGATTTATTTAAAAGGTTAAAGACTATTTCAATCTGAATGGCAGTAGGAATAAGTATAAATCTAAATTTGTTTATATTTATATTTTCTTATGAACTTCTGAACTTCACCATAATTTTCACAATTTTTGTTTGTTTTCAGTATTTAAAGATTACACCATACTCTTGTGTCTTGAATCTTGTGTTTAGCATTTTCATAATACACCAGAATATGTCTTTATAATAATTTCATCCATTGCTGCTTCCTTACTTAACACATTTTTAATTTTATTAAATAGAGTTAAATTTTTTTTGTAGGGATGGAAAGTACATATGGGTTACCAGATTAAAGTACTGTACTGAATGTTGAAAAGTGTTGCATTTTGAGAACCCTTATATTAACACCTTTTCAAAAGTAACAATAACTGCATGTATGTACCTTATTTGGCACAATTGATAAGTCTCTGTAGAATGTGCGTTAAGGTATTTTCTTTTTGTACTGGTGTGGTTGGGAAAGATGGTAATTTTATGATTTGTGCTGCAGTTTTCAAGTGTTAGTGAATTGTTGTTTTTCTCCTGGGAAAGGTTTTCTCTAACAAAAATCAAACTGTCAAAGTCAGATTTGTGATATAATCTATGTGATGGTGTTAAAGAGTTTGATGGTTCTACACCAGCTTCTTGTCAATTTCATTGCTGTAGTGGATAAATGAGTGGGAACTCAGCATTCGTATGTTACAATGTGCTTGTTGTCCAGGTGTAGTAATGTTTGTGAAAGGGTATGCTTTTCTACAAGGATGTTACCAGATATATTGCCTGCTTTTTTGGCTTATAGGTGTCTCAGAATTAATTCTATAGTTTATCTTTTCTAATTTGCTTCATCATCTGTTAAACTGGTCATGGAACCTGTGTTGTTGTTGTTGTTGTTGTTGGGGTATTAAATTTTTCATTGAATACTTGGGGATGTGAATCTTTGCTGTAGTGAAGGGTGTAATTGGGTGGTTAATCAGTTGTGACCTTTGCATCTGTACTAGCTGGATTTAATGAGGGTTTACTAAAATTGTTCTTACAATCTTTCACTTTACTAGGTTGTCTTACAGAGAACGCCTTAACAATAAAGCATATAAGGTCATAACTGTTGTCCACAAGATGATTTTGTTTTCATGCATGATATATACCATGTGATGATGATTGTTATTTGTTTATGTATAGTAGGCTCATAAGCATATATTTTATTTTTCCTTTAAGTTCTATGTTTTGAAGCTTTGATTTACATGTGTAGTGAAAAGCAAGACAAAATTGCTGTGTAAATGTGATTGATGAAAAATGTGGTCCATATTTAAGTCAAATGTGTATCAACAGAACAATATCTAGCTGTACTGAAGAATAGATTCCTGAAATTTTTAAAGATCATTATGTGACATACTTTTAAAATTAATGAGTATTTTCCAAATGATTACCATTCATTTTAAATTATTTTTTTAAGAAGCATGTGAATGTAATATGAAATTTTAATTAAACATGGATTAATGACTAATTATTAAGATTTATTAAGATATTTTAGTGTAATGAAAATTTGGTATGTGATTTTGGCTAGATATTGATTTGGGGAGACATGTATTTCATTTAGCTGCCATTTAAAGATATTGGCCTATGCAAAGGGTGCTATTTTCATCACTCCACAGTTTTGGTTGTGGAAAATTTCTTGTTAAAACAATCACCATGTGTGTCCTGGAATGTGTGTAGCTGGCGTTATTTGTATTTGTGAGCATGCCACGTTTATTGATGTTGAACGTGAGCATGCCTCTAACGTCCATGTTATCTTGTGTGGCGTGTGTAGGAGAAGGGGATGCTGCGCTGGGACTTAATCTGCCCTACCAGAACCTGCCGTACGCTTGCCTCTTGCCTCGTGCTCAAGTCTTGGCTACTTGGGCAAAGGCCCGCACATTGGAGCAGTTGGCCTGCGACCTAATGAAGATCCTTTTTACGACTGATGAACGCATTCTCTGTAATGTCAATGGGAAAATGGGGAAACGACAGTTTAATGTACACAAGATACAACTCATAAGAGAAGTGCTTCATTTCTTCAGTAACCTGCCAGCAGCTGAGTTTGAAGAACAGTGGAAGAGCTGTGTGACAAAAATTGACACTGCCAATAGAGGGTTGAAGAGGAACCTAGTGCTTCGTGGAAGAAGAGCAACTTGCCTTTTGTAGTTGTGATCACTTGCTGAACTGGAATGAAAATGCATCACAAATGTAATCACTCAATGGTTTTCATAAAAAAAAATGAAAAAAGTAATTGCAAATAATTAGAAGCAGAAGCTCAAGATTGCAGTAGGAAGCTTTATGTAGTAGTTGTAGAATGATATATTTTAAAAGAGTTTTAATTATCTCAGAAGGACGTACAGGAAGAAGACAATCTACCTCCTTTTGTCAAGTTAAAAGTTCTCAAGCAGTCCCAAGCCAGGGAAGGGGTTGTGTTTCTTTAAATTGTGCATCTTTATTACATTTGTAATGACAGTGTTTCACTGATCACATTTTGCCATTCTGTTATCTGTATTTTTATAGAGATTATTAAAGAATTTAAAGTATTGACGTTAAATCTGCCATTTTTGAGCATTGGAGTATTTAAAAGATATAATTTTGAAACAAAATTTTGTAATTCAGAGGCAGGTAATTTATTTGTTATTGATTATACTAACATTCCATTGTGGCAAATAGTGATAGTATCCTAAACAGATTTTTAAGAACAAGTTTTCTTGTTTGAAAACATTTTCCACAAAGATGTTTGTTTACATTTTATTCAGCTGATGCATAAAATATTTGCATTTTGAAATGTGATATCTTTGCAATCATGATTACTAATTTTTATAAAACCGATCAGACATTGGTGGGAAAATCCTATTACCAGATAATAGAAATAGCCATTTATTGTGAACTATTGTGGTAGGTTCAAAATGGAATAATTTGCCAACTTGTGCAACATCAGTGCTTGCAAGAGGATATGGTTTCATAACTATGGTGACTTACTTACTGGTTAATACCTGTTGTTATTTCTTACATATGAAAGACAATTACTTCTTATTTTTGATGGTGTTGATATTTGAGAGACAGTTTCTATTGTGTCGAAATTTAATAAACAAGAAATACTGTCAAGACAATGCACATTGGGAAATTTTATATATTTGTGAAACAAGCAGTTTTCAACCTGCAAACAAATTCTTAGGCTCATTGGATACACAAGTTTTCTGGAGGACGTTGAAATTAAATATGTTAGAAAAAGGGTCCTTAAAGAGTAGTGTTTGTGTGATGTATATATAAAGTATTACATAGAATACAAGAATTGATATTTAGATATTGGCATATAGCTTTGTGAATCAATGTTAAGAAGTATACATTTTGGCAACTTGAAATTTTGAACAGAATGCTACTTATGTTTCATTGGTTGTATTGTTAAGGAAACATGACGTACTTGCAGATTTGAAAACTTCTATGCAAGACTGTGGCATATTTTCATGTTTCAGAAAATTAGCCTGACATACCATGGCACTTTAAACATGTGCAGCTTGCCTTTTTTGCACTGCATGTTGCAAAGTAATGAATTCTACTGCGGGTGCACTTAAACATGACTGAGTGTGGATGTGAAATTTGTTGAAATGTTAGTTTTAATGGTGTGTTGATGTAATGCCCTTGGGAGATTGAACGATAGAATGCATAGAATGCTTTTTGTATAATGATGCACGGACTAGTTTTGGATATAGATTTTTTAGGAAATTTGCTTCCAGATGTCATGGAAAAACTACACTATTAATCATGACTTAGAAAATGGAGGATGTTATTTAGTGATTCTAGCAAAGTAGAAAATGTATGGTTAAAACACCAATGTTGTATCCTCATCCAGTACACTGTGTAAGTTAGTCTGTGATGAGAAACATAAATACATGGAGATATATTGCTGCGTAGGTAAATATGTGTTTTATGTTGAGCACAAATGCTGTGTAATACATTGTTTCATCAGCAGTATATAGATCATGATGAATATGAACAAAATACAAAAAATAGATTGTAGTACAAAATTGTTGCAGATAAAGTTGTCATTGTATTTGGGTTGTGTCCTCAGCTGTAGGTGTCAAGTAATTTTTGTGCGTTTAGGATGTGTGGCTGTTGATTTGATGTTTCATAGGCTAGCAAGATTGAACATACTTTTGTTTGGATGGCATTAAAGGTGAAAACTTGGAGAGATATTGTGAAACCTGTTGTTTATAATGACATAACAGTTTTTTAAAATGTTAAGTTACAGTGGTTCAGCTGGTCTTTGGTAGTTCTTGTTGGACATACGACATGGTGCCAAAATCTGCATTGTGATGTAGATCTTTTATATTGTTCTCTTTTATGCACTGAAGAAAGGTTTCAGATGTATCTTAAATATGCCTAACAATTGCCATCCATTCTTATGACAAGATATGTGCCAACTTAATAATTCAGATACGCTGTATTTATTTTTTGAAAGTTTGTTAGAATTTACAGGGAAATAATGAATAGTCCATGAGGTAACACAGCGGGCTGTGCTGTCAGTGAATTTCAGTACAGATTTTTAGATGCAATACTTAGATGTAGAACAGTTGTTGTGAAATAGGAAGTACTGTCCCATTGCGCCAATATGCATTAGATGTCTGAGAACTCCAGTTGCTTTCGACAAATTGTTTTCTGGAATAGAATGCCTTCTTGCAACTTTTAATTATTCTTTTCATTTCATAGTATTCAACTGGAATTTATTCAACCTGCATGTTCTTTCCGTGACCTACTATTTTTGCCTCTTGTTTTCTGGGAAAAAAATAGTTTGATTAGTTTGGATAATTCTGAAAGCTTTTTTAAAGTTCTCATTTCATTTTTTGTTTCCCATTTGTTTGTTGCTTGTTTTTTCAAAGGAAATTTTATTCAAATATTAAAATTGATATTTGTGTACCACACCTAAAGTTGACTTTTCTACTTGTAATGCAAAGAGTGCAAATAAAATCTCTCAAATGTTTTCTTTCATGGATGAAACAGAAAATGTACTTGTACCTTCTAACTAACCATTTCTTATTAAATTCATGTTCTTTTTATAAGAAACTAAAAATTACCTGGGAGAACCTGATAGCCCTCAGTATGCATTTTGGTTTGGTTTAAAAGCTAGCTATTCCTGTTAGCTTTGCCAAGTAAATAAATATTTACAGGACAATATAATATATTATAATAATGCTCTGCAAAACGTTCTTATCCGATTTGTTATTGCCTCTGTTCATATTCTTACTGAAAAAACCGTATGTGGGAAATGGAGATACGACATGCCTTGAGAAGTACAAATTATTCACTGCTAGATTGATTCAAAATAGAAATGTGTAGCACCATGTCATATCTCTTCTTTTTTCTCACTAGTATACAATTAAGTGCAGCTGAGTAAACTTGAATGTTGTTTTCTGTAAGTTCATTTTCTGACATTATTTTTATAAATATTAGGAAAATCATAACGTATTTCAAAGTTTAATTTAATTTTCTGAGACTTCTCTGAGGAATAATAATGTACATATAAAAGAACAAGACTGAACATTACTTTTTCCTAATTGGTTTTTGTTTTAAGACATTTTGAGGAGATGCTTACATTTCCTGGAGCAATTAAAATCATCAGATTTTGAATTAGATGTATAATTCAGAATCTGGTGTGAATTGTAATACTACCCTTGTCAGTATTGTTCTAAGTTAATACATAACTGAAGTGTTGGACAAAAAAGATCTATTAGAAGAAAGGAGAGGGTACAGAGAAGTATCACAGAAAATTGACTAATTTTTAATAATATTAAAAATTAACACCTGTGTTATTATTCTATTATGAAAATGATATGAAATTAATTTTCAAAATCTCTTTATCTTAATTTTCCTCTGTTTCTGCACATTAATTATTTCTCACTCAGTCTTAATTTCTATTTAAAAAAGAAATCCATTCTTTAAAATGTTTTCCTTTCTTTATTCTGTGGTTTTAAGGTGGTTTCATTCCATTTGTCTTTCTTTTCTTCTTTTTTTCTTTTGAATTGTTATTGTGGATATATCTTGATAATTGTTTTTGTTGTTCATATTTTTTTATTTTATAGAGATTCAGTGTAATAGCAGAAATTAGACAAGTGTAGGGCTTGGAGTGTATGCATATACTTTATAATGTTCAAATTAAAAATACTCTTTTATGTTTGGGTTGTGTGCAATAGCCTTAAGTGTATAGACCTTTATTTTAATTTTCTCTATGCAACTTTTTTATCTACTAAAGTTTTTTATCCCTGTTCTTTATTGTTATAAGCATCTTGTTTTGTATTATTGTATAATGTTTGCTGGAGAATTTATAATAATTCTATCTTTTACTCTTTATATGTGTTCATTTACTTTTAATTTGTAAACTATTATATTGATATTAAAATAAATTAGACTGATTCATGGAAGGATAATCTGCCTGTTACAGATTAGGACTGATGTAAATATAATTGGTTTGTTGAAAGAGATTGTGTTGAAGGCAACTGAAGTGTTTCCAGACCAATGCATATTTATAAATATATATATAAATATATAAATGTATATGTCTAGAGAGTATTTGACATATTGAGACAGTATTGATTTAATAGAGCCTTTGTGATATAGGTACTGCAAACAAATGTGCTATGCAGTTGTGTACATATCTATGTATGTACATGTTTGGTTGTGAACATAGATATTAGGTTTTGTAATATAGTTAAGCATAGGTGGCTAATTATGTTTTAGTATTTAGAAACAGAATTATAAAATAATTGTTGAACAAAAAGTGTGAAAGTAATTGATTATGATGAACATTCAGGAAATGTTGAAGGTAATATATAGATAAATGCTGTTATGTAAACTGGACTTATTCGAAGATTAATATGAATGCGTCTTAGCAGAAGAAAGCTTCATTGATATTCTATTGTAGAAACAGTGTAATGTGGTTCTAGAGGATGCACTTGTATTTTTTAAATTTATATATGTATTTTGAAAATGGACAATTATCATGTATGTTGAATTTTAGTACTTTTATTTCCTTCATAAGAATTATTACTTGAAATTACAATTTTGACATAAAATCAATGAAGTGGGTTATGACTGCATACTTTTCTGTTCCTAACATGTGAACAAGAACCAGAATTGTAAAATACAAAGAACAAAGAGATATGGCATCATGACAATTGTCTTTTCAAACATGATAGCTTTCACAATCCTTTTATTTAGGGTCTTTCCTTTTTGTTTGTTGCCTGGTACCATGTAATTATAATTTATTTTCATTGAATGAACTGGCCTTTGGAAAATTGCAAATTATATTTTTTCAATTGTGAAGTGTAATATGTGTGAAAATATATCAGGGTATCGTAAATTTTTATCCATGACTTCTGTTTCTTTCTTTTCTTTTCCATATGACAGTACATTAAAAATAGCGGAACATTCTTTTATTTAGTTTCAGATCCAAATTAAAGATTTTTTTTGAAAATGAATATTTGTGATTAAACATGGTTTAAGAATTTAATCATTTAAGAATTTCATTAATTTGCAAGTGTTGTCTCGTTTAATCAGGGAGTTAGATAAAACATTCTTTCAAGCTCACTAAAACTGAATATGTAGAAATGTCTGAATGGTAGCTAGCGAATAGTGAACTGCATTAGGAAGTTAACTATGCTTTATATGGGTACTACTGTGATGGGCACATTATGCTGCATGTATGTATGTTCCAAAACATAATTTGCTTGGTATTGTGCCGATTTGTTTTATTTGTTGCAATTTCCAAAAATAGGTTGTGCTACATAGGTGATTATATTATTTTTTATAAGACAATAATATATTGTATACGAATTAATTTACATTTTTCTTCAGTGTGTGCAGTGTATGTACGCAATTGTAGTTCCTCTAGTAAAAGGTATTTAGGTTTTTTTCTGTGACATTAAGTATATTTCAGTAAATTGCTATTTGAGCCGAAGAAGTTATATGGATTCATGTTGTGCTGTTAATTGTATGTGTTTATTGTTGTAATTATGTTATTGACTTTACATGTAGATGTAACTTGTACTTGTGGGAGTTCACATTAACATTGTTAGTGCAGATTATCCTTTACCCCATCTTCCTGTCATATACAGGTTCTCTCTTACCCAGGTTTGAATGATTCAGATCATTTATTCACCCTGCTAAATGATATTGACACAATTTCAGTTTTGGTACAATTAGTACAACAATTCTGATTATTTCTTATTTCACAAACTTCAACATTAATCGTCTTGTTAAATAGTTTTGATTGAAGAACTTTGATGACTTATGAGAGTTGAGCTTTAAATTTTTATTTTAGAAGAGTACAAATAAATTCTTTAATATGTTGTTCCTTTGAAAATTGAATGTGCAATAAGTTTGTGGAAGTTAAATATTGGAGCAAAAGGTTCTGAAGAGAAAAATCAGAGTTACTGAAACTTCATATGATTTTTAAGAGAACAGTTCAATCCAAGAAGTATGTTTATTTTAATAAATGGTTCTCCATTAAAATTTTAACGATGTTTCATTTTGAATGTAAAATAGTGTGACTTCCGTCACAGGCTGGTGTGAAGAGATATTTGAATGTTTGTTGCAATAATGTTATTGAGGCTAGTGATCCTTACCGTGTCACAGTACTGGCAACATTGAGAGGACTCTGTGTTTCAGTGAACTCCATGTGTTGTAGTTTTATAATGGATATATATATATTGATAACTGATACAATATACTGAATTTTACTGTATTTTTTTGTTTAAGAAATAAAGGAGTTGTTTTTTGTTGTAATTAAACATTTAGTGTGATGCTTGTAGCTAGTTATAACCCTTCTCTTCTTATTGTAATTCTTGCAGTGTACGTTTTTTTGTTGTATTTTAGTTTGTTTATTTCAAATTTTTATTCCTCACAGGCATTTTGAATCCTGATGCTGCAGCATTTCATGCAGAACCTAATGATGCTCCCCAAGGTAGGAGAAACACTGTAATTTGACATATTGATTTGGAATGATATGGTTTCTTCTGCATGTTATCTTTTGTACAAACTGATACATTTCTGATTGGAAATGAACTTACTTAGTAAGTAGTACAACATGTCATGCATTTTCTTTATTGCAAATAATAACAAGAAATAAGACTAATAATTCAGCATATTCATACATGTTTTCAGAATTTGGCCAAATATTGTTTATACTTTCTTCACTGTGGTTATAAATATTCACTCAGCATCGTCCTTGGTATCCTTGTTTATATATTTTTTAAGTAATGCAACTTTTCAATTGTACCTACTGGTAAAACCAGTTCCTGCATGCATGTGGAAACTATTTTTTGTGTATTAATGCATCTTTTCTCAAAATCTCTTTCTCAAAATCTTTAAGGAGACAATCCACTCTTATGTAAAATAATTTGCTTTTTCAATATTGTAAAAAACAAATTTACCATGGCATATTACACTATTGCTCATTGTAACTTGCAAAGACCAGAGTTTGTTGTATGACATTTTTGTTGTAATCTCTTTATTTACATATCTTTCATTATAAAAATAAACCTTTTAGAAGCATGATTTTGGAAGAGTTTGCACTATTTCCAGTAGAGAGTGTTTAGTGAATTGAGTAAGTGCAGTTTGTTCTCTGAATATTGCTACTCCAAAATCTCTCTTAATTTTTTTGTGCTGCACGATTCCAAATGTTTTAAGTACATCAACTAAAAGCAACATGTGCAATTGCTTCACATGTGACTGCTGCTATATTTCTGTATTTTAACATTTGCCATGTGGAACATTGGTGTGAGACCAGTTATGATTATTTATCTGCTCTCTGCATACGATCAGGGATGGGGCTAGTACAAGGCTTCAAGTTGAAATTTCACAGACACTCTCTTCTCTTAATAAATTTTTATTTTATTTTTTTTAGCTTACCTTAAATCCTATTATAGGGTTATAGAATTAAATTTTAGTACTAATAGCATTTACATGAAAACAAAAAACGTTTTGGGTTATAACACTAATTTATTTGTTAAGATTCAGGCTTATTTATTATTTTTTCCCCTGTTTTCTCAGTTAATGTAGATCTTAAGAACCTCAGACCTCAAATTACCATTTTTTATATTTTAAATACAGGGTAACTAGTGGCTTTAGATTTGCTGAATACTCTAAGGCAAAACTTGGAAACTTGTATTTGTGCCACCTTTCAACATGTACTTTTGTTTTTTGCTACCTTACATCCTATCAATTTGGTTTAAAAAACTGTTTTATCAACCTCCAGGAATTACTGTGGTTTTGGATCAATTGGATTAATGGATTAATTTGTACATGTTGACAATTTGTACATTTGTACACATTGTCATTTGGATTAATCTTGTTGGGAGAAGAGATTGAAATCATTGTAATTCATATGATCCAATAGAGGCTTTGATCTAAATTATTAAATTTACCTGAAGTGATGTTGCCTAATAAGTCAAATGAAAATTTATCAAAGTTATGTGTTTAAAAACGTGGTGTTATTTTGTCGAGTTCATGGATTTATATTTTAAATGGTTTTTAATAATATGTCTGATTTATCAAAATAGCAGGAAAAGCTCCGATGAGTACAGAGTTTCTCATATTTTTTTTAGATTATTTCTGTCTGCTTCCATTTAAAAATTTGTGTCAGTATAATATAAAATTTACAAATAAAGAAAAAAGGGGAGCCATTAAACTTAAAGTATAAATGAAATTTGCAAATGCAAAATAAACTGCTAACTCTATCTTCAATATTAATTATTAAGTAAAAGTTAAGTAAATGAAGTAAAAGTTAGATGTAAGGGATGGTCATATGTATGAAGAAACATATCTTGTTTTTTATTGTATTGGATAGTTACGGAACTTATTACTAGACATAAAATTTTTTGACGAAATCTTATTTTACTGTTTTTATGCAGACACTCTAAAGTTAACTTTAAACGGACTCCATGATTTTTACAGTATTACAAGAAACACATTTAAAACACTTAAAAATGCTAATTTCACTTTGTAGAGTGTGAAAATGTCTATTCTTTCATTAATGCTCTGGTGTATAATGATGTCTTATAATTTACCTCAGGAGTTGCTTTAATATTGTGAGGCAAATTATGAAAAATAGTGTAATTCCACTTTTTTAGAGAGAGATTTTTATCATTGTATGTTTGTATCTTTACTTGCTCTAATTACAGTTTTCCAGTTACATCTTCTATTTTGACTGTACATTTTTGAAGGTTTTATACCAGTTTTGATATTAAGGAGTTGTATCATTATTTTAATAGAACACAACTTTTGTGATTTTTTTCGACAAAATTTGTATATTATATTTTTAAATAAGTTCTATATGAGAAATGTGGTAAATTCCTTTATATTGTATTTGGTGCAAGATTTTCAGAAAATCGGAAAAAACTTAGTGGGTTTTAATGATTTGAATTAAGATTAGAGGCAAGTTTTGTGATGATAGCTTATTCTCATCATTCTAGACATGATTATTAATATATGTTGATTGATTGCAAAGGAAGAAAAGAATATTTTTAAACTTGCTAAGAATCTGTTGAAGTTAACTTAAGCAATTAGATGAATTGTGTGATGGTATCAAGATAAGAGATGAACATGAGCTATATATAAAACCTTCTTCTTTCATAAGAAAAATGTCTAATAAAAAAATGAAACCTGAAGTATATTGTAGCAACATCTTCAGTAAATTACTTCCAAAAAATTTAGTTTAGAAAAGCGAAAACAAATTTAATTTATTTTTTTTCTGCCTGATTTGTCTATTTCTTCATTGGTTTCTTTCCTGATAAAATTAGGTAGAGTTTCTTCTTCAATTCATGAATTAAAAGTTATTTACTCTCTGCCCTTATATTTGGGAGGTGAGTTTTAATTCTCGCCACGTAAAATAAGGCATTAACTAACTAATTCTTAGCAAAATATCTGTAAGGAATGACTCGGTTGATAAATTCATATTTTCTTTTCTGTCAGAGTCTCCCTTCATCTCAAATCAATTTATGTTGAATAAGGTGCCTATTAAAACTAATGGTGCTACAGAATTGCACAGACCACAAATGGTGCTAGTTAGTTTCCTATTCTCTTTGGTGTCTAAAGGGACCTCTTGTGGGTCTGCTCCTCTGGGATGTAGTGCAGAACATCTTCATGCTCTCTAAACATCACATTGACCTATCTCAGTCCTGCACCTTTGCATATTTATCCATGGTATTACTTGGCCCTACCTCAGTGCTTGTACCAATGTCTTGGGTGTGAGGTGTAGTTCCTCAATTGCACACAGGTGCCTGTCGGCAAAAAAATTATGGCAGGATTATGGTGTGGATGTAACAAACAAGGGATTTGGAATGCACTCCATGCCCCAAACACGTGAAAATGTTCACGGTTTGTGTAGGTTTTAAATGCGTAGCCTTATTGTCAACTTTGGTTCACCGGCCCCAAGCCCCTGCCTTGAGAGAATGAATCATTTGACCATATTAATTGTAAATTTGGTACGACTTTGTAATATAATAATTTGATAAAAGTAATAATATAAATAAAACTGACCTTTTTATGCACAGCAGCCTTCAATGTGCTCTGTAACAACAAATCTGTGTATCTGAATATCTTAGACCCTATTTGTTTCCACAGCAATTATGCAAACCAAGTTACTTTTGCATTAAAACCTACAAATATTGCACTCAATAATAAACATGCTCTCAAAATTAACCAACTCTACAAAAGAAATTTGTAGAACATATTCTTTTCAGCACATATCAGATAATGCAATGGTTTTGTGTACTTTCTTGTCATATTTGTTTTGAAGAAATAGTTTTATCAAAAACATACATTTTTCACATTTTCTCAACTCATACATTTTTTTTGGTCCCTCAATAGAATTGAATATGACTTTTAGAACATGATAAAAGATTAATAATTGGTTCTGTAAGGACATTTTCATTGAAAAATTGGTGGTGGTTTTTAAGAAAATGGTTTGAGTTTTTCTGAAAATGTGCAGAACTTTTTAGTTTGTGATAAACATCATTAGAAAACATTTGAAGCTCTTGTATTCACAAATCCAATAATGTATAGAGAACACCTATAATGTAAATATTAATGACTTGAGAGATATTTCAAAACAGTTACGTTTTGTAATTTTTCAAAAGTCAAAGGTTACAGCTTAAGGTGTTTGTCATGTTATTCAATGCATTTAGCTCTTTCTAGTTTGAGGAAAAAATTTAGAGCCATAGTTGAGAAATTTTGTTTTTAAAATTGCCGATATTTCACTAAAAATAGAATGAAACGACTACATGACTAAATTACATGATAAGGACCTACTATGGAGAACAAATTTCATTTGAAGAAATCTCTAACTTCTGTAATGTAGTTGTACAGAGGGGTTCAAGAAATTTGAAACTTTTGCAATTTTCAAAAGGTAGGGGATAACAGTGAAAATTGTACTCGTGCCATCTTTATTAGTGTCTTTTATTCTATTCTCATGAGAAATTTGGAACCATTTTTCAGAAAAGTTTCAAAATGTCCAAAGATTTCATTGGTTACTCTTACATCAAAGTTCACTCTGTCATACATGTGTATGTGAGAAAGTCAAAATGACACTCAAATGATCACAATGTCAAAAAATGACAATTGATATTCACAATGATCAATTTTGAAATAAAATTAACTTGAAATATGGTATTTATATTAAGAAAATCTTTTCCTTCTAATTAAATGAAAAAAGTGTTTGTAATTATTTTAAATTATTTTCAAAAATAAAAAACAAGCTGAACAGAAGTCGGTATCACAGGGGAAAAAAATGATAGAAACTTCTTTAGTAATACTGGAATGAATAACAAGGACATCTCAACGACTGTTTAAATTCTAGTACAGAATGTAATAGTAAAAATAATAATAAACAATCATTTAGATATTAGATTTTCAAACTTTAGAAAGAAAAATATACAAATTGAAATTAAATAGGTACTCTGTAAATATATTGATAAAAAAAGAATTATTTTTGATTTTCAAGCTTCTCCCTTATCTGAATCTGTCCTTGAATGGTAGACAAGGGCTGAGAAATTAATTCAAAAAATTAATATGCACTAATTAATTGCAAATATTAATTTAATGAACTTAACCATTTCATTGTACTTGTAGTTAATAATAATTACAATGTTTCTTAATGATAAAGAATGTTCTTTTCTAAATGGAAGTTTCCTTTACATCAAGTATTCAGATTGACTACTGATATAAAATAATCATTTGTATTTATTAAACTTTTCTGAACAGTGACACACTTTTACAATAGCATGAAAATATTTAATATTTTGTGTTTGGTATTGGGATGATCTGTAATTTTCATATTATAATAATACACACAATGTACATGCACCCAAGCACATGGACATTTATAATAATAACACATACTTAATAAGTTAATATATAATAATATAATTTTCTGCACTATATTGTAGTATTTAGTTTTAATATGATTAGATTTTTCTTTTGTTTCATTTATTATAGTAGATATTTAACGTTCATGAAGAAAAGCATTTGAAACTTATAATTCAAAAACCAAGAAGATATTTATGTAAACATCTAACGTTTTTTTAAGAAAATTATTATAAATTATAAAACTTTGGAAGTGAGTAGTTTATATTGTATGAAAATTTGCAATATTGGTTTTGGTTATTGTGTAAATTATACATAACTTATTTCATTTTTTAACGTGATACTTTGTTTTGTGTTTAGCTAACAAGAACTTCCCATTTCCTCCTTTCCCATGCCCATTTTGTGACCGGGCCTACACCAGTTGGGGCTTTCGTCGAAGACACATCAAAGCTATGCACACACAGTCACCACGTCTGTCCTGTAAATGGTGCCTTCGAGTTTTACCTTCACATAGTGATTGGGAGCAACACGTCATGGCAGAACACAACCTATCACCTGGAGATGCTCATAATGGTCTTCTTATTTTAGAAGAAGCTCATATGGTTCTGCAGATACCCAATCCAACTCGTCTAGACACATTTGTCAGTATGATTCGAAAAAGTGGGAGCAACAGTGAAGGAGAGAAGTCAAGTGCTTCAATTTCTGCACAGAGTCATAGAGATCAATCTAGCCATTGAAATCATTTTGAATTAAAACTTTTGCAGAGAATTAAGCAAGTGCCTTTTTTTACTGACCATATTCATGTGCCAGTTGTGAAATGGTAATTGTGTCACTCATTTATCATTCTTTGCTAGCATCTGCATGATGCCCTTTCAAGAAATGAATTTATTGTGTATTGCTCCTAAGTGGATTGTGTGAGAAGGAAGAGTACGTATCTTGGTCAAATGAAATTAATTGAAATAATAGTTGGTTGTGTCGTGGTAATGTACTTTATAGTAGCCAAGATAATGTTCATAAATAATTTGCAAGTGTATAAATAGTGCAAGTATTTATAATTTTTCAGATAAACAAATATCTATTGTGTTGAGGTTTATTTTTCATTTGTTGATGAATAAAGACAATAAAGTAGCAATCACATTGCAATTTGAATTCAAACTATGAATCTTCCAGAAACTAAAGTAATTTTCTAATCTTTACATTCTTCTAAAATGAAGTAAAGGCAGCTGTGAAGTTGGAATATGTAGTGAAATAAGGTATTAAACAACCAATGTGAAACAATTGCAATAACAGAAATATAACTGTTTCAATAGTGAGCACATTTTAATTAGTTGTGGCCATTACCAGTGGCATCCTGCTTTAGTGTCATTACATAAATGAAAGGCAATGCCATTCATTTCAACCCAATTTTCATGTGTTATTTTGGCCTTCCAATGTACATCCCTTGTTACGTGAAAATCATAGAATTAGTTATGAAAGAAAAATGTCTCAGAAGTATTGAATGCCATTTTCTGTAATAACAATGTGTGTCATACTTAAGGATATAATAATATCAATTACATTCTGTGAAGAAGAATTATAGTATTATTAAATATATTATTGATGTTTTAGCATGTATGAAATATGTTCTGCAATCGTAGTAGCAGTGTAATGTTTATAATTAATTCAAATTATTTATAGTAATGCCACTCAACATGTATTGTGACAAGTTAATAAGTGTTACAATACATATTTGTATGTAGTATATTAGGCAATTAATTACAGAAAAATAATTTTTAATTCAGTTCTTGCCATTGTGTGCCATTGTTGATTTTTTCTCAATTGTAATACTAGAATAAGAATAGTGAATTAGTTTTATTTGTTTTAAGTTTTTTTCATGCCTCTTAAGAATAAAAGTCTTTGCTATAATAGTATATTCACTTTTGTTTATATGTACCAAATTGTATGATTATATCCTTATGAGTTTACATACGTTACTCTCTAAATAACTGCTCAGCTTACCTCTGTTGATGGTAATAAATGAAAGGTTTACTTCTATGTAATAAAACTTAAGGGTGAAGATAAATTATGTTATGTTAATTCGTACTTTTTTTGAAGGAGTCTTGAATTTAATATAAATATATTTAAATGTGACAAAATGAGATAACTAATAAATAATCTTTAAAATAAACACCACGAAAGGTAATAATGAAAAATAGAATATCAAAATTTTAGATACTCTTCTAATCTACAATTGTGGTAACAAACTGAACATACTTGCTCCAACAATATTTTTTGATATATTAAAGGGGACTCAATGGTAATCACCTTATCTATTGAATTCCCCCCCCCCCCCCCGCTTATTCAGTGCTGGTGATGCTTGTGATTAATAGTTGGCCTACATTAAACAAAGCTTTTTCTATCCTGCCCCAATTGTCATTCTTGGAGCTAAGAGAGCGGCAGATCTATCCTCTGAGCCCATCCCTCATTAATTAAGAAATTTCTGGCAAGGGCCCTTGCTCATGAGCGTTGCATTGACACACATTAAGTATCACACATTGTAGAATAACACGGTATCTTATATGAAACACCCTAGCACTGTGGCCATTCCACATAAGATGCAGTGTTAATGTAGGCTATTCAATGTATGCTACTTATTGAATGCTTGTGTAACATAGGCATAAGTGTTCTTGAATGCAGTTACAAGCAGCAAGATCTCTGAGATGTGTTTAATGATGGGTTGTACAAGATATAGATAAATATCTTAAATTAGATAAAATGTTCAAAAGTGTTTTCAAGTAAAAAGGAAAAGCTTTTGTAGGATAACCATTGCTTTTAAATTATTCAAATATTTTAGTGATTCTAATGTTTTTTTCTGTTAGGTTTACATAGAGCCTGATATTTCTGTACTTCCAAGATTCAGAATTTGTTTTATTTTAATGATAAATTTGAAATTTGTGAACTGTTATACTATTGTTTACCGTCATTTTAGGTATCAAAACTTTTTCACATTTGATTTGAAATATTTGTGACAATAATTTAGAATTAAATATAATTGTCAGTTTTATTATTTGTTAGGTATTGCTTAAAAAAGGGAAGGATCAAAAAAATGGTTGAGTGTTTTGCTTATGTTAGGATTCATTGAAACATGGCCCAATAACAAAGCAAGGGCCCTATTTAATTTCCATCGTATTTAAATTTCTTGAGTGGTGGTCTGCACAGTTGTGAAAATGTGGTGTATTTAAGTTGCTTTCAAGGGAACATTTGTTTCCAAAATTTTGCTTTCTTAAATCTGTTTGCAAATTGCAATGAAATCACACACACTCACACCATTTGGGATATGAATATTCCATTTCAATTCCTTGACCCCACCCTTCTCAAGTTTTATTACCAATATGTCTATTTCTTGATTTTTATTTTCAACACGGGTAAAAAAAAATGAACAAACAAGTCACTTTATGTAAGTTACTTGCTAGAGCTCAGAAATAAATATGTTAGAAAGTTAATGTATGAATTTGATCCATAATCATACAAGAAATACAAAATAATAACTTCCATGAAATGTAGGGCACAAGTAGTTGGTGTAAAGAAAATAAATGAGAACAATGGTGAGTTAATTTATGACCTACCCTAGAAAAGATGAAAAATTGGTCAGCGTATTTTATAAAATGAAAAAAAATGGTATTAAATGTTTATATTTTCTGATCTTCAGGTTACAGTAAGTTTGCTGTAATGAGAATAGATATCTCTGTATGTGCCGAGAAATAACGGTGTCTTGGAAACGTTTCCCCATTACTTGATATACAATATGTAATAGATGTCATTCGTGTGTATGTCTGTATTAGTGGTTTAATTTGAACATAAAGCCAGTAATAGAACAACAACAACAAAAAACAGAAACAAATGGGAACATTGGTCTTACATTAAATCCATCTTCCCTTCATGTTTTCATTACCATACTAGAAGAAGAGATGTTTTAATGTTCTCTAACGTGTAGGGTAGTTCAGAGAACTCTGTTAGAGGGAAAAGTAATGATTAAAACAATTTTATGAGAAACAATAAATATGATCAAATGAAAATCATATTGGCTAGTGATTGGTAAAGTTCTTGCAAGCTGTGTTGAAGAAAGAAATTTTAACATACCAGCGTTCATAACAGCATTTACTTACGAAGACCTCAATTTTCATCAGAATTAGGAAAGTGGAAATATGTTGCAAATTTCTTCAACTCTGCATACCTGCGTAAAATATCTGCTTTATGAATATCCGATAGTAACAAAACAACCAAAACACATCCAGTCTACGGATGAATGTTGATAACTATTTGTGTTAATAGGCCTACTTGTGTAACTTAGCAGCAAATTCACTTAACTTCATGAAAACTTTCAGCTTTATTACAAGTAATCAAAGAGCTCGTCATACGCAGTTTTTAACTGTTTTTTGACGTAAATAAATAAATAAATAAAGCTAGAATACTAGATATATGTAAATGATGAATTGAATTACTGTGTGATCATAATTAGTAGTGTTATAAGGCATTGAGAGATTTGCAAATTGAATATTTCTGCTTATTTAACTTTGATGGGCATAGGCCTATGTTTAGTGTTTATGTACTTTTTTTTAAAGCTCATAAGCTAAAAGTGTACCAATGATTCCAGCGCCCGGAGTACACTAATGTGGCGGGGGGGGGGGGATGGTGGATTCCAAAATAAATGGTAATTTAATCAAAGGAGAATGTTTTTAATTTAAGAACTAATGTAACAAGCCGTGTATTTTGCAATACATCACAATCGTCTTCAGTTTGTGTTAAGATTTTGTAAGTTTTTGAGGTATGGCAAGTTCATTAAATATTTTGAACATTTTTTTAACTTGCGGCCGCTTTCGCGAGGTCACTTCCTTTTTGAAGAAGTTCAACGTTCACTAAGTTGCTCCGAATGCACAACTGTTCTCTACATCGACTTGGGGACGGGAGGGTAAGATGGTGAAGCAGGTAACTGGCAGGTAAGATGACGAATTCGTTATTTCTTGATCATAAAGGGAGTCCCACCAACTATGGGCCATATTTATACTTTGTCGCTTATTACACAACTGTCGCTTTTGGGAAAGGTGGCCCTCGCGGCCTCGCCCCTCTCCCCCATAAGGTCCGCAACACTACACCGAGGAATGCGTTTCTAGAAATGTGGAAAATCGAAACAAAGGACACTTATCGACCCATACACACTTGAAAGAGTTTTCTCGTTCACCTCTGCGGAGGCAAAAGAGTTCCTCGCTCGAGTCGGTCGGCAAGCGAGTTTTCTCGGACATTCTTCTTCTTCACTTGTTATATGACATTTAGGCATTAGCTGCCGCAGGAAATCAAATAGTGCGTAGAATTGAGTGAGATTTTAATATTTAGCAGTAAAAGATGTGATAATCTACCAATTTTTAATTTTTTTTTCATTTTCTCTTAAAACGGAAATGAACGAGAAAAAACTTGTATGGAAGATTAATATTTGTATGAAACCCGCTCGTAATCAGCAATATAAAAATAAAAATTTGAAGCAAGAAACTTGAAGGGGTATTTTGAAAGAATTCAATTAATTCATTACTTTTATTAATATGTATTTATTATGGATTTATGAATGAATTTATTAATAGTGAATTTTATCATGAATTATTTGATCATTCATCATTTATTCATAATTCAACCAACAAATATAGTAAACCAGAGCGGGGTAGAGATTACGGAGCTCAAGAAAATTTGCTGATGTACTTATGCTTTATACGTCACATAATTTCCTGTTTTTTACATTAAATAATAATTTGTATGAATGCAGTAGTGTATTTCTCTCTAGGCAATTGGAACTCGTTAAACAAGTGGTTTCCGATGGTAACAAAACAAGGATTTCACGGGTTAAAATTACACAAGGGCATTTAATAAAACAAGAAATGGGACTCGCAGCTGACCTCATAGCTAACTGCTGCTACCACTTTCGGCATGTGACACATAAAGGCACTTCGGGACATCAAATAACCTATTTCTGGTGGATGTGTGGATACAGCCAGCCTCTTTCCTCATTTCTCGTCGCACATTTCTCGTAACGCCAGGGGCGTGCGGTGATTACTTGGTATACCCCAGCTGCTCGCGGCCAACCAGATTCCCCCACTCAAACGCATACAAAGTAGTCGCGCAACAGGAGATTTTTTAACACAACCGTGAAACAATATTTAAAAAATAAAAAATTCCAACATTCAATATATCACTCTTACACAAGATATATTTTCATGCAAGAAAAAGTAAATTATCGTAACTTACAGAACAGGAAAATGAAGTCTGCTTTCTGCAAATGATGCTGCAATCAACGAAATGTAAAATCTATTCTTCTTTCATGACTAGCAAAATGCTGCATAGTTTTTTCGAAAAATGAATGTGTGTGTCTTATGTCCTCCAGTAGAGATGTTTCGATAGAGAGTAAGGCTAAATTGGTTAATCTCTTTTCACTTGTTCTGTTTCGAGCATAAGTTTTTATTCTTTTCAGAGCCGAAAACGATCTTTCTACAGATGCTGTTGATACAGGAATAGAACAAATCAGTGATACAAGGCGTGTAAGTTGTGGAAAGCATGTGGATAGCGACATGGAATTCAAAGTTTTCAGTAGTTCATATGGGCTTTTCTCTTGAAACTCTTCGGTGCAATAAAATACAGTAAGTTCATTGCGTAATCTTACTTCATCAAAATTACTCCCATAAGCTCCAAGCAAGCTAGAAAATTCCTTCTGGGGAAATTGTTTCCTGTATGTGTTATACTTGCTAATATCTTTTGATATTAATTCCAAGAACTGCAAATTTCCATAGTCTTGAAATCTAATCTCCAACTGCTTGTCCACATTATCAAAGATTTCATAATATAGTCGCTTGTAATTTACATTGACTCTCCTAGATTCTTCGCCAACTTCTCTTATGGTTTCAGAATGTACACTTTCATACTCGCTTCTCATATCAGCTATATTTCTTCGTGTTTCTTTAATTTTTTGTCTACAGTAACCGATGTCATGTGCTTTGTTTGGAGAATGTTGTACAATATTCCCGAGAACGAAAAGATTTTATCAAAAGTTCTCAACAAAAAGCAAAACAAAAAGTCAGATATAAATTGACAAATAACCACTAACAGGAGCCAATATATCATTTTCAACCTCGTCTTGGTTATTGAGCATAGTAGTGAATACCAGTGGCGTAGCGTCAGGGGACGCTGAGATGCTGAGCATCCCCGTATATAAGAACCTTAAATACTGTATTGATAATCTTACAAGTGGTCTGTTGAGCGAAACACGTTTTTGTATTAATTTTAAATTGATTTCCTATGATTGAATTCGGCGGGCTGTTGAAGCTGGCCTCTGATTGGTTGGAAGCCTAAAATACTCTTCAGCGTCTGCCGCCAGATTGCGACGAGCAATGACGCATGCGCAGATGGCGAGGTCCCCCTCTCCCCTCTCATCCCTGGCCCTGAGAAACCACGACTGCTTTACGCTAGCGTCCAGAGCGTCTACTGCGGAAAGAAGCTCGTTTGTGCACGAGAGCGCAGCACACTTCAGGCGTTCAGTAAATTATCTTTCTCTCTCTCTCACTCGGGAGTCCCCGCTTGGTCATGGGTACAAACTGTAGAAATAGTGCCTGACTACTATTTCTTAATTAATATCCAAGAAATTGTATTATCTCTTAAATAGATTACATATTATTTAAGTCTGCAATGTATAAATTAACAAATGGTCTTATTGCCATTCGCGTATAAGAATTAAAGCTGAGCCATTGTATAATTTGCTTTCAAGACATCGGCAGCCCTGACTGCTGTGAGGATTTTGTGGGAAGCGCCTACACCGTCGTAAGCAATCGAGATCGTGGAAGTAGTCCCAGTGTATCTGCCTTGTGTTGCGTTCGACTGTTAGACGGAAGTAGTTGATAGTGACATTTTGTGAGTTATTGTTGAGCATCCCCAAACGTGTGAGTCACGCTACGCCACTGGTGAATACATTCTGAAGATCATTTCTGTGCATATACGCAGTGTTGACAAGTCGCTCTGTATAGTTCCATCTAGTTGGGCAAACAGATGGCAATCGTCTTTGTAGAAAATTGTCAAGAAATTTTGCTCGTTTTGGTGACCGCGAGAAGAAGGCAGCAATACCACTTCAAATTACTAAAGAAAATTTTACATTCTCTGATGTTATTAACACTACGTGAAAGTACTAAATTCAATACATGCGCGTAGCAATGAATATAAACTGCCTGAGGATGAGTCTGTTTTATGAGGGCCTGGACGCCGTTCACATTTCCAGACATGGACGCTGCGCCGTCGTACGACTGAGCTATAAGCTTGTTATTACAGTCAAATTCTGTCAAGTACTCTCTTATAAGCTCTGCTATCGCCGCGGCGCTTCGGTTCGCACTTACATCACGAAATCCGATAAACGTTCTTTTTTTTTCACCACCGTAAACATATCGGAACACAATTGAAAACTGAGCAGTGTTGGAAACATCTGTTGTTTCATCTACCAACACAGAGACAAAATTAGCATTCGCTATTTCAGATTTAATTTCTTGCAACAGTGAATGAGATATGGAATCTATGAGATCATTTTGTATCCGATTGGATAACCCGCGGAATACTGTCGAAGTTTCCAAATGAGTCCTCAGGAGAGAATCATACTCTGCTGTGTAGTGCAGTAGTTCCACATAATTACCACGATTAAGTGACAATCTAGATTCGTCATGTCCTCTGAATGCTAATTCCTGTTTACTTAAGAAACATACGGCGTTTATGAACCTTTTGAGAAACTCGCGATTTTGTCGCACTTTCTTATTGTGAAGAGATATTTCAGTTTGAAGTTGCTGGTCCAATTGCGTTTCAATACGAGCATGCCCGAATGATGCCAAAAGATACGAAGCTCTGATGTGTCCTACTGATAGTTCGTGTGTCAGTTGCTGCTTTTGTGAAACTTCCTAATTTTTATATCCCGATTTTGTCCATGAGGTATTCTGATCTTGACCAAAGAGCAACAAGACCAACAAAACAAACAATTCAGTCTTTCACTGCCAGCTAGCCATTGATATTTTTCGTAGGCAGAACAAGTGAAATGTCTCGTAAATTTTTTTTGTTATCTGCTGTAATTGTGCTAAGGCTGGTGTTGGCCTACCGTTTTCAATCACCTGCTTCTTCTCATGGAACTGCCTCGTTGAAAAGGTCTCCTCAAAATATCATCAATTACACACTCACTGGAAGACATACTACACACAATAGTTCCAGAATACCTGTTAGATTTCACAAATCACGTATTAATACAGAGCGTTAATTACTACAAATCTTCACGAAATACGAGAAAACACGACAATACGTCACTGCAATGGAACACCACTACGTCACACACTGCTCTGCCACGCACACTGATTCTCTAAGAAGAGTAACCTGGGCTACTCAAAAATTCGGGGATTTTTGGGTTTTGATCACGTGAGTAAGAACTACCTTACTCAGAAATATTAATAAAATCTCTACTTAAATTTTTGTTCACTGTTATTAACGCAAGAGAGAAATATATGCTCTATAATAATTTTATAAGTTACAAACTTCTCGACAAAGGGTACGGTAATTTATATTAACGAAATATGTCATTTAAAATAATTTTGCTTCGTGGTAGCACTGGCAGTAATGTGACTGGTTGCTCTCATCTGCCCTCTAGCGGGGAGTACTGCAATCACGTTCGCCAGGAGACGCCTGGCCACGAAGCAAAGGGAAGGGGAGAAACGTCATCAATCCCCAGCTAGCTGAACAGGAGCATAGTATCGGCACGGTTCCCCCCTGCCCGTCGCGTGCCCCGGGCCCAGTGAAGTAGATGCGCGCGCAGCAGTCTTTCCCAGCGACGATGACAGAGCTGGGGCAGAGCCGAGAGGGCCCTTACAGCGCTCTTGAGGAAGAGCAATGGGCCGACCGAAAGATCGCAGTAGAGTATACAGTGGGTGCAATATTTTGATCACATGACATAGGGTACATGTTCTCAAGATTCATTTAATTCTCATTATTGCTACCCCAGCAGAGCTGGGGTTGCTGGGGTTGAATGCACGCCACTGCGTAACGCATTCCTCGGTGCAGTCTGTTGCGGGCCTAAGTGTCGGCACCTTCTCCAAAGGCGACAGTTACAAGGGTTGATACAAGAAGCCTCGTACTTTAATTTAAAATCACATGCCAGAAAATATAATTTTATACTCAAAATACTATCAAAATATTAACGAATGTTACATCATTGTATTCGTCTATGATCTATCTATTGCGCCTGAGAAAAATACATGGTTCCATTTAAAATATCAAAGACCAAATTTCTCGAAAACTAAAAAAAAAAAAAAAAAAAAAATCGAAAAATATCTCTACGGCACATTACTTGCCTCATGAGTCTGCTTGTAGAGCGAAAACTGCATTTGGGTATCGGAAACTAAAAGTTGTTAGAATTAACATTATCTGAAATTGACATAAATGTTTACGGCTGGCTTTACATGTTTATGTTACATGTTTACGGTTACATTTAAAAGAAGAAGTTTCTCTTGCTGCAAACATCGTTACAATTCAAGATGGAGTCAAGCAGTTCTATGCGTTACATATAGGTAGCACCACCAAGTACAAGCACTGTGCCTGCGGGATATCGGCGGCCCAAGCTGACGCGCGCCTCCTTGTTGCCATGTCAACGTCCGTCAACCTATAAGAAAATGTTTCTTTTGTCCCGCTTTGGAGTTGGTTTCGCGCGGAGGCTCGCGCGCGTCTGGCCGCCTGCCTGTGAAGGCGTGTTGCAATCATAGACAGTGGGTGCCTGTGGATGCGACGGGAACCATTGCGTGGCAGACCCAGTATTTCAGTGGACACAATAAAATCTTTCATGGAAGTGCCGTTTTCTCGGAGAAGTGATACTAAAAGAAGAGAAATATTAAATCTTATTTTATTTGGAATGTCACCAATAACAGTTCACCTAGTAATCCAAAGGACATAGACTTTCAATTTCACATTATGATTCCCTGCCTGAATTTGTCTTGGCCTTTCCAAGTTTTGAACCCACCGTCTGGACCCACTGTATGGAACTCACCACTGTCTGGATAACGTAATGGGTAGCAAGTCCTTCTGCCTTGAAGGTCTCTGGCGACCAGAAATGTACCTGTCTTGGAAGAAGCCAGTTCAGTTTGGGCGATTTAGAAGGCGGAGTTGATAATGCTTGATCTTCCCAGCCCTAAGAATTTACACTGGGATGATGCTACTTTGTTCACTGACAAGACTGCATCACTTGTGGGGAGCAGGGGAAGACTGGAATTATGGTACCAGTGTTACAGTTGCAACAGTGGCAAGTTGTGCTCATGCTATGTTCAGGTTGGGATCATCTAGCCAAATGCAGACACTGGAGGCGATGTTTGTATATGAATTCTATACCTGTTTCTGATTGTTTCAAGTGTTACTTGTAGCTTACCCTTAGGACTTCAGCCATGGCTAGACTACTATATTTTGTATATTTAGTGAGGACTATTTTTAGTAAATTATTTCCTTTTTCAGCCTTTTTAAACAAAATACTACGTACCTTGATTAATGTGTTCTCCGTTTGTTTTCTTACCTCTTAAGTGAGGTGTCTTTTTTAAAAATATTTTTTCAATCCCAATTTTTTCAAATGAAGAGCGGAAGACCGTTTTTCATTTTTTCTGTAATTAAGGTAAGTGTAGGAAAGCGTTTTCGTGTACATAGTCAATTTGGTAAACCTCTCATTAATTCCAGAAAAAATCTTTGAAGCTTAATTCGGCATCTTACCCTCCCGTACATATAAGATTGCTACGTTAGAGGCAGTCCTGCCTGTGAGAGAACGCCGGAGTTTCTACGAAGAGATGCTCTTGGCGACATTTCCAATTGTTCTGTAAATGTCCGATAAGCAGTGGCGTAGCTAGGATGGGCAGGGGGGCGGCGCGCCCCGGGTAACACCATTCTAGGGGTGACACTAATAAATTATTTTATTGTCGGAATTATATAATTTAAATCATTTACTTAATAATTTTATATATTAATAGTTAATTTTCTTAGTTTTAGTAGTTTGAAAATGTTATTGTTGGAATAATATATTTTTATGGTTTAATTAAAGATTATTTATATTAATGTAATAAGTATACATTTAAATCATAAGCATAGATTATGATTTAATTACAATTATATTGCAGTTATTCTTAATTACATAGATTTTTTTAAATATATTATAATAATATCATGTGCAAATATGTTTGTATTTTTAATAAAATAATATACAATCCTTGCAGCAATAGATATTTAATTTATGGGGGGTGACACCACTAGCTTTGCCCAGGTGATACCAACTGAAGCTATGCCACTGCCGATAAGCTTTGAAATATGAAATCATTGTGAACTAAGGTTGGAGAGGTTTTGATATTAAAAGTCCCTAAACGATGGAACAATAACTCTACATTAACAAAGTTCAAATATGCAGGGCCTGTCCTAGATAGTCAAGGTCGCGAAGGCTGAAGGACCGTAGGCTGCCTCGTGCCTGAAGTGCCGCGGGTTCGAATCTCGCCCGGAGCATGGATGTTTGTGTGTGTCTGAATACCGCTACCGTTATCCCTAGTGTTACTTACAGTGTTCGCTCTATGACCTTAGTAGATGAAAAGCGACCTTAAATAAGTATATAAAAAAAGATACAGAAAAAGAGAACCTCACCCTCTTCCGTTGGTATGGGACTTCATTACGAAGTAAGTCCTGCTGATGTATGTAAATTCATATTTGCTATACATTTTATTAAAGAGGCACAATAATAGGGAATTGGAATGAGAAAATTCTCCGGGTCTCGAGTGGTTTATTGTAGACACAGTCTATACAGTAGGCAGCCGTGCTGGGCGCATGGACGCGCGGACTCCCAGGGCATTGCTGGGGTCGCTTGCACTTGAAATGCCTGCTTCGCTTCGCTGTTTCTCTTGTCTCACTTCGCCACACCGCGTCTCGTTTCACCCTGCTTTGCTCTTCCCCGAAGGAATTGTTTCGTGCATGGGCACATGCGAGAAAAAAAAACTTAAACGAAAATCAATCTACTGCAGAAATTCAAATGTTTCGTGAGAATGAAAAGGAATATATTTCAAAAATACATAATTGCGATTTCTAATCATCATTCGTGTTTTGCGGTGCTTTAAAATTTTGTAATGTACCCGTTTCAAATCCAGCTTTTACTGGTTTATTAGGAGTTGACTTTCCATTACGTTCTGTCGTTAAGTCAGATATTGATAACTGTTTCTAATTGTTGATGTAATGTGGATTAAGAGAATGTACAAGAGATTTTTCTGTCTGCGGTTTGAAAGATACAATTAAAAATGTTAAGGTGCTATTTGTAATTACTTTTAAATTATCTTTAACTTTGATGGAGTATGAAAAAAAGTTCCGGTTCAATTTTAATTTAATGGTAGTGCTAGTAGATTTTGAGGCGAAAGTGCTTTGAAGGTGGTCACTGACAAGTTCAACCAAGAAACCGAAACGAAGATTTTTTCGAGTTTGAGTTCCCAAATGACGTCCAACGCAAAATAAGACGATAAAAGATTACTATTAACAACGAATTGGTAGTTCTCTTTTGAATGAAGATACGAGAAAATTGAAAACACTTCATAAATTTAGCGTTTTGAGATTCACATAGTGTCGCATATTAGTCCCAAGCAACGTGGATCACACCTAGTATCTTAGTATTTGAAGACATGAAATGACACCCCTTTAAATGAATTTGAAATTAAAATCTTATTTCAATACATACTACTTACAACAAATCCGTGTTTTCAATCCTTAAGTAATAGAAAAAATCTGAAATTGCGGAAGTTTGGAAAGCAGAGTACAGGGAAAACAAACCACAACAGCTTTGTGAATATTTGGAATATGTTTCATGTATCTTCAAATACTAAGATCCCTTCCCTTCCCCGAGCGCGCGTTTGGTGGTGGAGCGCTGCGTGACCTTGAATGGCGAACTGTTAGATTCAAAAAAATCCGTTAAACACTAGTCGCAAAAAAAAAAAAAAAAAATAAAAATAAAAGTTTTCAAAAAAATGCTTATCTAACATATAACAATATGTGTATTATTCGTATTTTTCTCTCATGATAGACTGAAAATATATATAGTTCCATTTGAAAAAACAGTTACCTGAAATATCTCGTAAAATACAAATGATAAACTAGAAATGAATACATATATGAATTAGCCCCATTTCCTCATGCACTTCTGTGAAAACTGCATTGCAGTAACTTCAACCGTTCAAAAAGTTACAGGAGGTACTGTAGTTACGGGAATCACTCTGTATATAAGAAAGACATAACCTGGAAACGGCTAGGTGGCCGCCGTCTAATAGAATGATGAGAAGTGAAAAAAATATTTTTCAGAGTGAAAAGATCCGGTTGTAAATGTTTAGGTGTGATTTACGTTGCTTGGGCAAGACCCATTGAAGATGGGAAATTGTTTTCCCAAAAGTTAACTTTGGGCATATTATAATAAATATTATAACTGTTATTGTTTTGGATGATTATCCCTTACCTCCCATTATGGATTACCACAAGATTTCTGCTACCACCATGAATGTCGTTATTTCTCTTTTGCAAACATTTCATGCTGATTCTTAAGGCCGTCAAGGAACTGCTATGGAGTCAATTGCTTGATTTATAACGCAATTTAGGTTTATAATTTAGTATTCCTGCATCAAATTCTTTATCGGTAACTAACTCCAGAAAGTATGATTCAATTGACAGAAAATATTGGTTTGCCGTATTCAAATGTTTGTAATTTTGACTGAAGATGATTTTGCATAGCTAAGAGTACGTTGGTATCTTAATTTAAGCTGGTTGATGAATATATCAAGTACATACTAGCGCTGCTAGAACAACGGTAACAATTTGAGCTTTAATGCAAATAATACAGTGAATTTTTCAACAATTTAGCGCTGAGACAGGTCCTTAACGTGTTTTTGAGCATGCATTGTAATTGTAATAAAGAATCCAAGAATTATTGCAGTAAATTTTGGAACGTGAGAACTGTTTTAGAAAGTAATATAATCATTTTCATTTTTTTGGAAATTATTTTAACGCTCCAGAACGTTTCTGGGTAAGTCCTTGACTGCAGCAACGATTCGATATGTGTCAATGTGTGTTTATCTCATATTTAGGATATGTTTTTACGTAATACGTTCCGTTAACGTGTAGAAACGTCCTAGGAGGTCAGTGCTTGGCAACTCTACAGCGGAGCAGAGTAGAGCGAGACGAGACGCGGCGGAGCGTGACTGGGTGCGTTGGGTCGGCGGCAAGAGCGTCGATCGGGTTGCTCGCACCTTCGCCGATCCCAGCGTCGAAGAAGCGGAGTCAGCAGATGGAGAAGCGGCCGGGGGCAAATCTTCGGCGACTCGCCCGCCGAAGATCCTGACCCATTCACGAGACGACAGACACTAGCACTCACACGGGCTTTGCAACACTCGGCGCGCGCACACGCGGTGTCCGCCGCGGCTCCGCACGCCCACGCTGCCCGCGTTGCAGCGGGCCCGCGCACGCACGACCCGCGGCGGACACCCCCGGCGCTAAACGTCCCAAGGCGCTTGATTTGCCGACGGCTGCCCTCGTCCTCTTCGCGTCACGCGTCTCCGTCCAGCGAGTGCACTGCGTCTGCCCGGCGTCGTCGTCTTCGTCGTCCGATGGTGTGCGCGTCCCCGACACGGCCGAGAAGGCAGAAAAAGTCGAACGGTTCGTCTAAAGAATATCACAGACTCCAGGAGCTCTACAGCTCGCTACGAAGGGAGTGAAGGCATCGCGCCAGACAGATTGTCGAAATCGACAAGAGGAGGAGAAACGAGGGGTTGGCGCGGGGAGAGGAGGTGACGACGCGGCGGGGCGAGGCGGGGCGGGGCGGGCGATCGGAGCG